>JAGKQL010000069.1:864659-954275 GCA_018398635.1 Cyprinodon brontotheroides | reverse complement strand
TGAACTGGGGTCCACGGTCCGAGAGAATTTCTTGAGGGATTCCATGAAGACGAAAGACGTGTTTGACCAGGAGCTGAGCGGTTTGAAAGGCCGTGGGAAGTTTCCTGAGGGGGATCAGATGACAAGACTTTGAAAATCTGTCGACGATGGTAAAGATTGTGGAGAGATGGAAAGACCAGTGACGAAGTCAATAGCGATGTGAGACCATGGACGCGTGGGAACTGGAAGAGGATGCAACAGACCTGAGGGTGGTTGGTGTGAAGCCTTATTTCTGGCGCAGGTAGAGCAAGCCAAAACATATTCCTTGACATCCTTATGCAGGGTGGGCCACCAGAAACGTCTAGAGATTAGGGCGATGGTTCTGCTCACCCCCGGATGAGCGGAAAACTTGGCAGTATGCATCCACTGTATCAGGCGAGATCTAACAGAAGAAGGGACATAAGTTCGGTTTGGAGGACCGTTACCTGGGTCAGGTTCAGAAGCCAGGGCAGAGTTAATAAGATCGGTGATCTCCCAGGTGACCACTCCAACAGTGCAGGATGCGGGAAGGACAGGTTCAGGCGTCTCGGATTGATCAACGGAATAAAGACGAGAGAGAGAATCGGGTTTGATGTTCTTGGATCCGGGTCTGTAAGAGATTATGAGGTTGAAGCGAGAGAAGAATAGAGACCACCTTGACTGACGAGAATTGGCTTGTTTAGCAGACTGGATGTAAGCTAAGTTCTTGTGATCAGTCCATACAAGAACCGGATGCTCAGCTCCCTCAAGCCAGTGTCTCCATTCCTCCAATGCCAGTTTGATGGCCAAGAGTTCACGCGGTCACCAACGTCAGTAGTTTTGCTCTGCGGGGGAAAGCTCCACGAGAAAAAAAAGCACATGGGGGAACTCTTTGATCCGCGGTCGAAATCTTTGAGATAAGACCGTTCCCTACACCAGAGTCGAACGCCTACTGGCACTGCCATTGCTGTCGCAGTTTTACTACTCTTTCTTTCATCTAGCTCTGGGAAACAGGGTGCTTCATTTTGAGGGATACAGCTTGTGCCTCGGAATTCCACTGGAAGGTTCTGAAACCTGAAGTAAGACAAGTTGCTGGATGAGCTGTCTGACTGTAATTCCCATTACATCATCGCCCACAGTTAACGATAGCCAGCAGGCTCTGCAGCTGTTTACGTTTTTGTTTTACAGTGCAGAGACAGAACTGCCTTAATCTTAGCCTCAGATAACTTATGCTGCCCGCCCTCGAGCACAAACCCCAAAAAGGTGACTGAAGACTGATGAAACTCGCATTTTTCGGCTTTGACAAAAAGTTTGTTTTCCAGTAATCTTTGTAATACCAGGCGGACATGTTTCTTATGCTCAGAAAGATCCTTAGAATAAATGAGTATGTCATCAATGTAGACACAAAAACGAACACATTCAAAAAGTCTCTTGAGAAAATCATTTACCAAGGCTTGAAGACATGTAGGGGCATTAGTTAGACCAAAAGGCATGACCAGATATTCTCAAACCGGCCCGTTGAAATCTTAGAGGCTGTCTTCCACCTCATCTCCTTCTCGAATCTTGAATCCCGGAGAAGCGCGTCCCTTAAATCGAGCTTAGTGAAGACAGTAGCCCCTTGTACTGGTTCGAAGGCTGATGCAAGTAATGGGAGTCGGCACTTATTCTTAACTGTTATTTGGTTCAGGCCTCTGTAGTCGATACAGGGTCTTAGTGAACCATCCTTCTTGCCGACGAAAAAGAACCCAGCACCCAACGGAGAAGAAGAAGGACAAATTATTCCAGCAGCTAATGACTCATTGATATATTTCTCCATTGTTTCTCATTCAGGTTTGGAGATATTATAAAGTCTACTGCTGGGTAGAGGCGCTCCTGGTAATAGCTCAATCGCACAGTCATATGGTCTGTGAGGTGGAAGGGACGTAGCACTGACCTTACTGAAGACAGGAGCCAGATCATGGTACTCGGAAGGGACAGAAGTAAGGTCAGGAGAGTCCATCTCCCCCCCACCTCTAGGAGACCTCACAGCGGGAGCTGCCGAATGGAGGCACGTTTCATGACATGAGGTTGACCAAGATTCAACATGGCCATCAGTCCAGTTTATATAGAGGGGTTATATGCGTTCCAGCCACTCAAATCCAAGCACCAGAGGAGAACCTGCAGAGGGAAAAACAAAAATGCTTTTAGTAGTTTTGCAGCATGATTACCTGAGATTAACAGCTCGAGGGGTTGCGTTTGATGGGTGACCTGGTGAAGTCTCTTTCCATCAATTGCGGAAACACAAAAGAGGCTGGGTTAGAGGGACTGTTTCAATTTGAAGTGGCTGGACCAGATTGGAGTCAATTAAATTCCGTTCACAGCCTGAATCGATGAAAGCAGACAATGTGAGATTCTGATCTGAGAAAAATAAAGTGGCAGGGAGCATCAGATGAGGAGATTTCTCAGAGTTTACATGGCCCTTCAGACTCCTCAGAACCTCTGACGGGCCCCGGCTTTTGATTTAGCTGGGCATGAGGCGATGAAGTAGCCACTCTCACCACAGTAGATACATAGCTTGCTCCTAAATCGTCTTTGCCTTTCCTCAGGAGTTAGCCTTGTATGTCCAACCTGCATGGGTTCGGCTTCCGTCTCTCCAGCATGAGAGGCCTGAACAGGCAAAGGGAGTGACTGGGTTTTAGACCTCGGCTTGGGAAAGAGCTCTGTGGGAGCAGAAAAAACAGTCACATTATTAGATGCAGGGGCTGAGACAAAAGAACTTTGATTCTTTGGTTTGGAGCTGTTTCTAGCTCGGATCCTGTTATCCAACCTAATTGTCAGGCGGATTCATTCCTCAAGAGTTGCAGGTTCGTCGAGGGTTGCTAGTTCATCTTTGATGCTTTCCATTTAAAGCCATGAAATAGGCACTTTTTAGAGCACATTGATTCCATCCGGAAGCTGCGGCTTTGACCCGGAAGTTAATGGAGAAATCCGCTACAGAAGAATTTCCCTGTCTTAGGTTCAAAAGAGCACGAGAGTCAATGGTTTGATCAGTTTCTTTGTTAAATACTTGGGAGAATTCAGAAACAAAATCAGTGTATTGACAACTGAGGCTTTCTTCGGAGGCAAACCTTGCCTCAGCCCACTCAAGGGCTCTTCCAGTCAGTTGGGACAGAATAAAAGTTATTTTCTTTTGATCCATAGGGAAACTGCCAGGAGAGTTTTGGAAAATTAAACGACATTGAAACAAAATTCCTTTACAGTCCTTCATATTACCTGAAAATTTCTCAGGAAGACTAGGGCGGAACTCAGGTGATGACGTCACCGCCGGTGACCTCGGAGGCAGAACTGGACCCGGAAATGGTTGTGCTGCCGGCGCGGCATTAGCACTGGCCATGTAGTTAGCATAGCTTTGAATCATTTGGTTCTGTAGTTCAATGTGGGTGTTTAACTCACGAAGAGCCTGAGCGTGTCCATGGATTTGAGCCTCCTGCTCCTCCAACCGACGACGGAGGTAATCTGCTGGAGCCTTGTGTTTGGGCGCAGTGTTCTGTCATGATGGGTTTCAGAAAAGACTGTTTTGTTCAGCAGAGTCCAATAACCGCTTCAGCGTCTTACTTCTAAGCGTGAGGGGCAGACCTGGGCTTTGGGTTTCCAGCTCTTAGTCCAGAGCTGCATGGGGAATCCAGAGAAAGGGAGTCTTCCAGGTTTTGGCTAAGAGGGGCGAGGCTGCGGCAGGTTAAGCTCATTCAGAGCTTTCAAGGGAAAACTGGATTCCTTGGAAAAGCAGGAGGCAAAAAGGGATTAGAATCCAATCAAGAATCAGGAGCAACAAAGGTTCCTCAGAAGAAGCTAGGCTCAGGTGCTTACCAAACTGGATTAAACACTGCGGCGTTGAGGCAAGGTCTGAAGGCAGGTTATATACTGGTGGATCCTCTGATGATGAGATGCGCCTCAGGTGTGTCGAAGGCTCAGCTCAGGAGGATCCACGGCGGACTCTGCTGGAGAAAGATGGAACCTTTCCAGATCCCAACATTTATATAGTTCAGTATGTGCCCAGAGAACCTGGTTTATTCCAATAGGTTAGCTGACAAGATTAAGCGGTTGTTGCACAGAGAGTTCCAGATGCTGAAGCCTTGAAGACTACAGAACTGGATCACGAACAAGCAGATGAAGGAAGAAAGGCAGGCCTTTCCAAAATGCTAAGCTAAAGCCGGTGTCAAAGAGGTTCACAGGAGACGAGGGAACAACGACAGACCAGCAATTATCATCAGGTTAGGAAATCGTTAAGAAAAAAACTAGAAATAGATAGATAGAAATAAGAAAAATGTCAAATGGATTTGGAATGCATTGAACAATTCTATCAAGAAAAACTCTGGAAAAATAAAATTTCTGCAGGTTTTTGTAAGTAAGGATAAAAAATTTTGAGGACATTAATGACATTGTTCATAATTTCAATAAATATTATGTAAGTGTTGGACTCAAAATGGCAGAAAAAACCTGGGATCCGACAACAACTGAAGCTCTGAATGAAACGTTAATCAGCAGAAATCCTTATTCAATGTTTCTTACTGCTGTGAGAAAAAGGGAAATTATAGATATTGTCAAAAACATGTAAAAACAAGAGCTTAACTGACTGATGGCATTGGTATGAAAGTAATTAAGAAGATAATTGAGGTAAATATTCATCCTCTGACTTACATCTGCAATCTATCATTTCAGTCGGTTAAATTTCAAGAAAAGATGAAATTTGCCAAAGTTGTTTCACTTTATAAATCTGGGGTCAGACTCCATTTCACAAAGTATAGGCCTGTTTCTCTATTCCACAGTTTTCCAAATTTTGGACAATTGAATTGTGGATAGATTAGATACATTCATTAATAAACTTAAACTGCTATCTGAAAGTCAGTATGGATTTAATTAACAAAGATATACAGCAATGGCCATCATTGAATTGATAGAAGAAGTCACCAGTGTCATGTTTGATAGGAAATGGTCAAATTAAAACGGGAGAAAAAACTGGACCAGCGGGCTTGTCTGGGGTTCAACCTCTTAGCAGTCTGGAGGTAGGCCAGGTTTTTATGTTCAGACCCCTCGAGCCAGTGGCGCCACTCCTCCAGAGCGAGCTTGATGGCGAGTAGCTCCCTGTCCCCAACAACCTAATTGCATTCCGCCGGGAGAAGAAGGCGCACAGATGTAGCCTCTGGTCCTGGTCCGAACTCTGGGAGAGTACTGCACCAACTCCTGTTTCAGAGGCATCGATCTCAACAATGAACTGTTTCTTGGGGTCAGGGTGGATGAGTATGGGTGCATGGGAGAACCTCCTCTTGAGGTCAGAGAACGCAGAGTCAGCCTTGGGGTTCCACGAGAAGGGGATCTTAACTGAGGTGAGTGCATGGAGGGGGGCTGCGATCTGACTGTACCCTCTGATAAAACGTCTATAGAAATTGGCAAAACCTAGGCTGTAATTCCGGCCAGTTTCAGAAAAGACTGAAACTGGCCGAGGACTGCCTTGATCTTCTCTGGGTCAGATCGGACCTGCCACCCCTCCAGGATGAGGCCAAGGAAGGAGACTGAGGACCTGTGGAACTCACATTTCTCCGCTTTGACAAATAGTTTGTTCTCCAGGAGACGTTGGAGGACTAGACGGACAAAGACGAAGACATTGAGGAAGTCACGGAAAACATCGTTGACTAAGGCTTGAAAGACTGCAGAGGCGTTGCACAGGCCGAAGGGCATTACTTGGTACTCAAAATGCCCCAGAGCTGTCTTCCACTCATCTCCCCGGCGGATCCATACTAAGTGGTAAGCATTACGCAAGTCCAACTTAGTAAAAATAGTGGCAGACTGAATCGGTTCGAGGGCTGAGGAGAAGAGTGGGAGGGGATATTTATTCTTCACCTTAATAGCATTCAAACCCCGATAGTCGATACAGGGGCGAAGGGAACCATCTTTCTTAGAGACAAAGAAAAACCCTGCCCCAAGTGGCGAGGACGACGCGCGGATAAACCCTGCTGCTAAAGACTCTCTAATATACGTCTCAAGGACCTGACGTTCAGCCTGAGAGATATTATAAAGGCGACTGGTCGGCAGCGGGGCATCCGGCAGGAGGTCGATTGCGCAATCGTACGGGCGATGCGGGGGAAGTGTGCTGGCTTGAGTCTTACTGAAGACCTGCCGGAGGTCATGATAGAGCTCTGGCACCAGTTCTAATATCTCAGGATCTACCTGAGCACATGACTGCGCGGGCGCCAGACACGGAGGAACTGATTATGCTGTTGTAGCCAGGGAAAACCTAAAACAATGGGAGCATGCTTAACAGGAAAAACTAAAAAGGAAACACGCTCCCTATGATTACCTGAAACCAATGACTTCAAGTGGCTTGGTTTTATGGGTTAAACAAGGAAGAGCCCTCCCATCCAGAGCCAAAACCCTGAGGGGGGAGCTCAGAGGGACTGTTTCGAGCTGGGCTTGTTGGACAAAATATCTGTCGAGTAAATTAAAATCGCACCATGAATCTACCAGGGCGGACAATCTAAACGTGTCTCGGAAGGAGACGATCCCTGCCTGTAGGCAAAGCCGCAGGGGAGAAGAAACACACAACTTAAATTGGTCCGCCGGTTCCTCAGCTACAACCAACGGACCTGCTCTTTTGGCCGCTCAGGGCAATCCCTTATAAGGTGAGCAGGTGAGGCGTAATATAGACACAACCTCGAACTCATTCGTTGCTGCCTCTCATCAGGAGAGAGTCGAACCCCGCCCAACTGCATGGGTTCCGGGGGAGGAGGTGACTCTGCGGATCTGGAGGGGTCTAACTCTGGCGGAGGCGGCTGACCAAAAGGAGGTTTGTCGGGTCAGCCCCTACTTCGAGCCCGTAAACCGTTATCCAGCCGCACAGCCAGAGCGATGTATTCGTTCAAGGAGGAAGGTTCCTCCAGACACGCCATTTCATCCTTAAGGGATTAAAAAAACACGGACTTTAATGTGCGCTGCTCCCACCCAGCCGCAACCGTGCGAAATTCAATGGCAAAGTCCGCCACACGTCTACCCCGCTGCCGAAGAGCCAATAGCCGTCGGGAATCCTGAACCTCGTCTGACTCTGCTGATAATAGAAGAAATCCCCCACATTCTCCACTGTCACCGGAGAACTTCTAGATTTAAAGGTTTATTTAACTAAAGAAAAACTCAGGACCCCAGGACTAATGAGCTCGAGCGGGGGCAGCGAACCAGGGAACCGGATCAGTCTAAGGAGAAGGAAAAACGTTAAGCCCAAAAGGTGAAGACCAAGTGGGGAAAAATACTAAGGCACGTGAGCCTACCACATAGCGCCGACAATCCGACCTGGGAGGAATACTGTGTGGACTCAGCTCTTGCCTGAAGATGGTGACAGGTGTCCGGGAAACCAGAGAGCGGGGACAGGAGTGGGACCAAGCAGCATTGGGGAATCCGGGGATCCAGAAAAGCGGGAGGAACCAGGAGATCGGCGGGGAAGCCCTGTGTCCAGGGCCGGGGAAACTGACTCCGAGACAACCAGAGGAACCCGGGAGACAATCATCTAGGGGGAGACTCGGAGGCATGAGTGGAGGACAAGGAGGGCACCTAGGAGACACAGAAAGCAGGCTTTGAATAGGAGCAAGGTAAGAAGGCAAGATGCCGCAACCGATTTGGCATACCAACAACGGTAACACTCTGGCGTCCTCCCGCTGTCCATGTGCTGTTAATATAGTGCATGGCCGGTGCTGCAAAACTACCTGCAGGTGTGCGCACCCTGCCCACCAGTCAGATGACAGACACCTGTGAGGGAAGCAGAGATGGCAGGATCGGCAGCAGGCTGCGAGGCCCTGCCAGCTGAGTCTTGACAACCAGTGCCTTAGATAGTAAGAAGTCTGCAGTTGGTATATTTATTGATGACAAAAAAACTTTTCACACAATGAATCATGAAATGTTATTAAGCAATTAGAGCGCAATGGCATCCGGGGAGTAGTACTGCTCTGGATAAAAAGTTATCTAAGCAACAGGCAACAATATGTGCAAATGGGTGACTGCCAGTCATCATGATCGGACATTGTTTGTGGTGTCCCCCCCAGGGCTCAGTATTGGGGCCAAAATTATTAATCCTTTATATCTGCAAAGTTTCTAAAATACTTAACATTTGTTTTGTTTGCAGACGATACTAATATATTTGCACATGTGATCATTTGGATCAGCTTAGTGCTGATATCAACTTTGAGTTATGTCGACTTAAGATGTGGTTTGATATTAAGAAGCTATCATTAAATTTGGATAAAACCAAGATTATGTTGTTTGGAATCTGGAAAAGTAAAACACATTTACACATCCTGAGATATCTTTATGTGGAGTTTAACTATTCTGTCAGTTTTCTTTGAATTCTCAGGTTTCTTCGCATAGTCCAATAATATAACTTTTAAATGTAAATAGAAAGTGAAGAAGTTAACTGAAAAAAGACAGGACTCAAGATAAATGAGTCTGGACAGGAGAGAAAATTTTCTAACATTATCTATAAATTAAAATAAGCTTGTTTATTCTCAAATGGTTTGAAAGAGGAAATAAAACATCAATTCGCATAAAAACAAAATAACCATGAAAATCTTTAGTGTAGACCTAAACACCTGACTATTCTAAACCATTTATCCAAACAGTGGATTGCAGGGGACAGTTCATGACCTCCCTGCTAATGCTGAAACAAGGAGGAAAAATGCCCTCCCTCACAGTGTAAGATCAGTTTGTGCTGCTGCTCTAGCTATACAAAGTTCATCTGAAATTGTTTTGTATCATCCACTGACCTTGTTAATACATCATGCAGTGGAACTGTTAGTCACAACAGCCAAAATGACCTTTATGTCTCCAGCCAGACAACTAAACATTATGACCACTTTGCTGTCTCAGCCTCACCTCACCCTGCAGTGGTGTAATTCTTTGAATCCCTCAACCAACCTTGCTGCCCACACCAGAAGATGGTGACCCTCACCACTGTGTGGAAAGGACAACTATGTGTTGCAAACCGCGTCCAGATTTAAAAGATGAACCACAGGAGGGTTATGAAAATTTGTGTGTGGATGGGTCAGCTTCCAGATCAGAAGAAGGAAAGAACTTAGTTGGTTTGCTATTGTAGATGATCAAAAAACCCTTTACAGTGCTGCCTTAAAATCGTCATATTCTGCGCAAGCTGCAGAGATTGTTGCACTAACAAAAGCATGTGGAATATCAACAGGCCGAGATGAAAATATTTTCACGGACAGTCAGTATGTTTTTTCCACAGTCATAATTTTGCTGTGAGTGGGAGCGTTGGGGCATGGTGACCAGTACAGGGAGAAAGGTTGAGCATGCAGACTTATTAACAGCCCTGTTAAAAGCTGTGTTGTTGCCATGGGCCATAGCTATCTGCAAATGTGCAGCACATACCAAAGGTCAAGATGTGGTAAGCAGAGGAAACAATAGAGCAGATGTTGCAGCGAAGGAGGCAGCCAGAGCACAAATCGTTCTGTCTAATGCAGATGTGTCAAAGAACAGCTCAATAATTCCTACAGAAATTCTTATAGATATGCAGAAAAATGCTCCAGCACCTGAAAAAGAACAATGGAAAAGAGAAGGAGCAGTTACAAAGTCTGATGGGTTAATTATGGTAAAGGATAAACCAGTTTTACCACGAAGCCTATTTAGAACAGTAGCGGTGATGAGTCATGGTCAAGGCCATGTCTCAACAGGGGGGATGATAAGTATAGTACGACAAGTATTTTATCCAGAGAATGATAGGATCCACTCTAATCCAGTATTCAGCTGTAACTTATGCTCAACTCCGCCAAGATGCTGGTGAAGATACTGATGGTGTGGCAACTGTGTAATCTGTTACAGGGATAATAATCGCTTTCCTAGATAGGATCGGGTAGGAATTTTCCTCTATTGAAGAGGTTTTGCCTACTCAAGGGACAGATTTTTGAAGCTTTTCACATTCATAATAAATTTAACATTTTTGCTTAAGTTCTACATTTGAATTCTTTTCATATTTTTGTGTGTTTTGCATATAAATTTTTGATCACTGGATTCCCTATCTGCAATGCATTTATGATGTGTGTAGTAAAAATCTTTTTAGAAGAGCTACATGCTGATGTTTATATGCACAACAGGAGGGAAATGTCAGGTTTATTCAATGATGATTATAAAGTTAATGTATGTGCATATGGAACTTTGAAGGAATGAGATGCTTAACTCTGTTTACTGCAAACTGTCATGCAATGGTGGTAGAAAATTGCTGATGTTTGTGCAGGGCTAATCACAGTTATCAGGAGACCATTCTATTCTGTGATTCAATCAGAGTCCTATGACCTGATCAATTGCCTTGTCAGAAGAACACTCTATTCTGTAAACCACCCCATGTGTTATGATCTGCTAATAAAAAGGCTTCTGCTGAGGAAGCCCACCAGAGAGCAGATGTAGCTGAACGTGGCTCTATCCTTCTGCAGAAGCCAAAAATCCCTGTTCTGTGCAGACTCAGTTTCTCTTTTATGAACCTACATTTTTGAACGTAACAGTAACCCAATTATTAAACCTCAGTCTTTGCAATGTGACATTTTCCAGGGTTGATAATAATCCAGCTGTTTTAATTCTTTGCAGGACATCTGTCAGATGCTTCATGTGGTCTTTCCATGTCTCACTGAACACCACAATGTCATCAATGTAGGCTGCTGCATAGCCGTCAGCTCCTTTTGAAGCCAAGTCCATCATCCGTTGGAATGTAGCTAGAGCTCCATGAAGTCCAAAAGGCATAGTTCTGAAATGATAAAGTCCACTCGGAACCCTAAAAATTGTCAAATTCCTTGAGGACTCTGTTAATGGAACTTGCCAATAACCTTTACAGAGGTGTGGTAAGGTACTTAGCATTCCCCAAACGCTCAATCAGTTCATCAACTCTTGGCATTGGATAAGCATCAAAAACAGAGACAGTATTAAGTTTTGAAAAATCAACACAAAATCTCTATCTTGAGTAACTTTTCTTGGGAACAAGCACCACAGGGCTGCACCACTCACCGCTGGAAGGCTCTATGATCCCCTAGCCAGAATCTCCTCCACCACCTGTTTGAGTGCAGGCATGAGCTTTACTGGAACCCTGGAGGATTTATCCCTGATAGGTGGTTGATTAGGGCTGCAAAGTCATATGTCGTGCTTTTATGAGATGAGTGTAGCCTGGTTTTGTGCTGAAAAGCTCTCTTGGCATTATAGCCAGCAGTTCATCTTGTCGCTCTGGAGATAGATGGCTTACATCTGGCAAAAGCTGTTCCCCACAATTGGAAGGAAAGAACTGCTCTTGAAGCTCTTCTTCGTCAATTACAGCACGGGACCCACTCTTCTGTTTATGATAAAAAGGCCCCTGCCACTTGGCTAAAAGGCTGCTTTCAGTAGTTGGCAAAAGAAGCAACACTTCTTGTCCTTCCTTAAAGGTCCTTCTTCGGGCTGTTTTATCATAGTTCTGCTTTTGCTGCTGCTGGGCTTCTACTAGGTGACTAAGAGCCAGTTCCTGAAGCTGTTCAAGCTTGTCCCTCATTTTCAACATATATGAGAGTGATGCACACTTTTTTCAGGTCTGGCCTCTTCCCAAGCCTCTTTAAGGACATCTGGTGGACCCCTGACAGTATGACCATACAAGAGTTGAAAAGGAGAAAACCCAGTAGATGCTTGAGGTACCTCTCTATAAGCAAAAAGCAGAAATGGTCACCACTGATCCCAGTCTTTTCCTGAGTCCTTTACAAACTTCCTCAACATGGACTTCAGAGTTTTAATAAACCTTTCAACTAGTCCATCTGTTTGAGGATGGTATGGACTTGTTTTGATACCACTAATTCCCAAAAGTTTATAAACTTCCTTCAGTAGCTTAGAAGTGAAGTTTGATCCCTGATCTGTAAGTATTACTTTGGGAATACCCACCCTTGAAAACACCTGTATCAAACAATTAGCTATTTGGCGGGCTGTAATTCTTCTCAAGGGGAAAGCTTTAGGGTACCTCGCTGCATATTTGCACATGACTAGCATGTATCTATGTCCCGAGCTACTTCTCTCCAATGGCCCAACAATATCCATTGCAATATGAGAGAAGGGAGTGTCTATTACAGGCATAGGAATAAGTGGAGCTCTGTCACCTTTTTTACTCGGAGCTGTCAACTGACACTCAGGACATGATTTGCAGTATCGAACAGTATCTGAAAACTGTTGAGGCCAAAAAAAAAATGATCAGACATTCTGGAGAATGTTTTCACATATCCTAAATGACCCGCCCAAGGAACTGAATGGTCCAACTGTAAAACTATTGGCCTTAAGCTAGTGGGAACTACTAGCTGGTCACCCACTTTGCTACGACGATACAGGCGTTCATTCTGTACAATGAAAACCTCCCGAACTCCCTCTGTAATGAGTGTTGAGTCTTGGGAACACTTAGAAAACAGAAGTGCTAAAGAGAGGTCCTGCCTTTGCAGTTGGACAATATTGCTTGGAACAACCCATAGCTCATCGATCTCTGGTTCAGAAAGCAACTCAGGAAGTTTTTTCCCCTTACTTTATCTTGTCTCCTCTGATTTCTGCTTTTTCTTGAATGGTGTCCTCTTAAATTTTCCTCACCAGGAACTTCAGTGTTAGCAAAAGGCAACATATTCAAACCTGGCTCTGACTGAGACAGCTTAAAGCTAGACCTAGTGACGGCAAGCAGAACTTCACCTGAAAATTCAAAATCTTTCTCACTCTTTGCTAACAGGTCCCCAAGGATTGGCATATCCCGACCCAGTACAACCTGGTATGGAAGTTTATCAATCACTCCTACTGTAATAAAAAAATAAAAATGGCGTTATCATTTTCAGTAATGGTGTGATTTTTGGAAACTACTTATCTAATTTGTCTTTATAACCCAATAGACTGGCATATAGATGTAAGCGTCTCTGTATATAAACAAATCAGAAAATTTTGGATTCCAGCCTAAGGGAACTCCTCAATGTCCCAGAAACACTGTTAATGTTGGCCAGCTGTCTAATGGGGGCAACTGCATGGAGCCCTTAGAGAGAGAAGAAAGTAAGGTTTGACCACCAGCCTTCATCTAGAGGCCATATATACAAAATGTTACCTTTTTATTCACTTTAAATCAAATTGGTTTTACTTCTATACAGCAAGGCTTGGACTGATAATCTGTGATACCGGGCATTTGCCCGGTGGGCTGGTCCTAATTTTAGTGTGCGAGGGCCGGCCCCAACACTTACTCTCCGGCTGAAGCTCCTACCCGTGACAGTAAATAACTCAAGGAGCTCAAGAACTAATACAGTGTAAATTATATAAATAATGCAGGCAGTATATATAGCCCTTCCTCGTCATGCAGATTCTTGTGACAGTTGGCTTATGGTGTAATTTTCTATTTCTTCCAACTGTAACTAAATTATAATAAAACTAAAATGCTTTCTTTAAACCAAACTGCGATGGTTATTCAGCTAATTTATGTTCAAATATATTGTAAAAATATGTTGCGGTGCATGATGGGATTTTGCATCTAGCTAATATTTCCCCACCTTACGTGCATTGTTGCCAGGTTGGGATGTTTCAGAATCTGGCAGTTTAGGATGGCCGTCTATGGGTAAAAAAAATTTTTCCTTAGATTTATGACCTAAGAGATCAATAACTTGTGGTTCAATTTGGACAAGATTTCGTAAATGGAGGGGCTTTATTAAAATTTTTTTGGGCTGGAGTGACATCTGGCAACCCTTTTGATGGTGAAATCTAGGTGTAGTGCTGAATTCAGACTTGAACCTCCAAAAGCATTTAAAGACAAGTACAAGGTTGGCTTTTTATCACCTGAAGAGAATTTTCAGGATTAAAGGACTAATGTATCAGCATGATCTGGAAAAACTAATCCATGTGTTTATTTTTAGTCAAATTGATTACTGTAATGGTGTTTTCACAGGCCTGCCTAAAAAGTGGATCAGACAGCTGCAGCTAATCCAGAACGCTCCTGCCCGTGTCCTCACTAAGACTAAGAAAGTAGAGCACATCACCCCAGTTCTAAAGTTCTTACACTGGCTCCCTGTATCTCAGAGAATATACTTTAAAATACTTATGTTAGTCTATAAATCCTGAATGGCTTAGCACCTAAATACATCACAGACTTGCTATCAGTGTATCAACCCTTCAGACCAGTCAACTCTTCTGACTCCAGCCTGCTCTACATATCTAGAACCAGAACTAAACATGGAGAAGCAGCATTTTTAGTTCCTATGCTCCACTTATCTGGAGCAAACTTCCTAAAACTGTAAAAGTGCAGAAAGCCTGAGTTTCTTTAAATCAAGACCAAAAACACATTTGTTTAGGATTGCCTTCGACTGTTCTAGTTAAACAGTTCAACGAAACATCATTAGTTCAACTATTTTATTTTCTTTAGTCCAACTGTTTTTTAATGTTCTTTTTTGTATCTGCATTTTTTTATTTTATTTTTTTTTAGGTACTTGCTTTTAGTCTGTTTTATTTTTCAATATTTTAATCATGTAAAGCACTTTGCATTGTCTTTGTACTGAATTGTGCTATACAAATAAATTTGCCTTGCCTTGCTGATGTGGTGAGTGTGGACGTTACACAGCAGCAGTCACTGTTGCATCCGTGTTAATAACCAAAGCCAGTAAAACTGCATTTTAGAAGTCTTGGTGGTGGTTGTCTTGTGATGCTTGAAGTTAGATTGGTTAATCCACAATGTGTATTCGTATTGTGGTTCACATTTGAGACACACGCATAAGTGGGCTGGTGTAGATGGAAAAATGCCAGGGCCGCAAATCGTTCAAGTCAGAGCCTGTATACAGCTTATTCACATCACGTTTCATTCAGACAGACTGAATTAAAACTTTTGTATAGAAGGAAACTCAGTAGATTGCATTAAGTTAATGACTTTGCAGGATTACCTCATCCTAGATAAACATGTGGCGACGGTAGACAATCTAATAATGATAATGACTAATAATGAACTTTATTGATCTCATATTTGAGATATTTACCTCCACATTAAACCCATCCACTTGGGGAGCAGTGGGCTGCCATTGTGCAGTGCTCGGAGAGCAATCGGGGTTAAGGGTTTTGCTCAGGAACCCAGAGTTGAGGCTGTGAGGATCAAACCGGGTACGTGCAACCTTCTCAGTGAACTGCTCTAACCCACTAGGCCAATACTCCCCAATTATCTTATTTATTTTTTTATAATAATTGTATTGTGTGGTAGATTTTTTTTCTCTTACACCTGCTAATTGTTGAGCTAATTTTTAAAAGGAAGAAACTTTCCACAGAACCAGCCTCAGTGAGAGCAGCCTTCTGCCCCAGCTAAGAAAAAACATAGAAACTAAAGAAGCACCAACACCCTCATCGAGGAGTACTTTCTATAAGAGTGAAAGTTAGAATATAAGAAGGAGTAGTAGCTAATGAAGCAGCTTCATCATAAGGAGAAATGCAACTAAAGGAATAAACTCATTTACAATTCAGTTTATTTCTATAAGCGCCAATTCACAACACAAGTCATCTCAAGGCACTTTACAGTTCAACTTCGAATCATACAGTCAAATTGATTTAAAGTTTTCTATCCAAGGAAAACCAGTTGATTGTATTGACTCATGAACTCAAATACAATCCCTCACACTAAGCATGCTTGTAGCACGACAGTGGAGAGGAAAAACTCAGCAGCTTAACAGGAAAAGAAACCTCCAGCAGAACCAGGCTCAGAGATTATGACAGATAATCATAGAGATTATTATTAGAGATTGTTTGTATCTTATATTGCTTAGAAGAACCAGAGATTTTTGTTTATTATAACCATTACGGACTTTTAGTCATTGAGAAAAAATTTGTAAACTGGACAAAAGTGTGTAGTGTTAAAAAAAAATGTACTGAAGTGTACCCAAAAAAAGTTAATAAACAAAACCACTGGACTTTTATTTTTCCTCTGAGTTTAAAGAAATTTCGGCTTAGCGTTCAGGAAGCTTTCTCAATTCAAAATATCTTGAGTTCCACTGGAGCTCCAGGCTTTATAGATAAACCTTTGCCCTACCGACAAAAGCCTTGTTATGGCTTAGAAAACATGCAAACTAAATAGGACAACCCATTTGTAATGAGGAGTTGTTAAGGTCGTTGTTGTCCTGCAAATTCACCCAAAAACAACTAAATAATCACATCAACGGTCATCTGTCAATCTTCTTGACTCATATCTCACAGCTAATATGTGCAATGTGAAGTTTGAAATAAAAAATAATTTACTTACTTTAACATTGAGTTCTGTCCTAGTCTTCACGGGGATGGGCGTCTGTGTCTTTCGACAGAAGTAGAGCTAACAGAACTGGCAGCGTTGCTTGAGGCAAGGGCTCAAACATGTGCGGCTGTAAGCCTTCTACGCCAAACCAAGCTTCTGCCGCCCTGGCGTCCTCTTCCACTGCAACTTTATCTTCGTCCCTGTCAGGAATCCAGTTTGTGTGGTCTGTTTTGTGTTTCAGCACTGCTCCTCCCCAGATGGTGCCCTTTCCTCATTGGGCCTCCCTGCAAACCTGCAGCCCGTTGCCTCATTACCTGTGGAGTGCTCTTAAGCTGCTGACTGCTTCTACCTCAACTCCAGAGTGTTTGCCAGTTTTAGGTATTCTAGCCATGCTTAGTTTATCAGAGTCTAACCTGAGTTTTTGTTTTACCAGTTTTGGGTACACTAACCAAGCTGAGTTTTGCTGAGTCAAACCGAGTTTTTGTTTACCTGAGTTTTAATCTTGCTGTTTTTGTCTTGCTGTATCTTATCCTGTTGTATCTTGTTTTTATTTTTTCTTATTTTTATCTCATTCTGTGATCTTTATCATCTTATCAAGTTTATGGTTTGGATTAACCTTTCCCCCCAAGGATTGTCTAGGGCTTCTCTCTGAGCAGGGGATTAATCTCCACAATAACTCGTTCAAGTACCGCAGGAAATCTAAGTGGCAGTCAGCTTCTCCGTTCACCAAGGAACAACCAGACAATTACTGAAACATCCCACACAGACTGGATTCATTCATAATAGACACTTTTTTTCTGGAAATTTACGGTTTGACAGTGTTCAGAGCAGCACTGGACTCATCTCATTATACATAAAAAAAAAAAAAACTTGTTAAACTTTTCCCTGGTCTCTCTGTTTGGTCTTCTGCATTTGGATCAGATCTTTAATTAAATCATGACAGAACACTCTGGCCAAACCGTTGACCCCACAGAAGCCATTCAGAGAGCCATTACCCAACAGCAAGCTGCTTTGTCCAGACATGACAACACCCTGATTGAGCTGGTCAATCATCAGAATGAATTGAATCATCATCTGTTCACCGATCGCTAACAGAAGCTGTTCGTTTTTCTCTCCAGGCTTCATGGCCCAGCTGCATGAGCTAGCAAGCTAGCCAAGCCGTTTTTGCTTCCCCCCATTCTGAGCTGTCAGCTGGCTAATCCTCCCAGGTTTGATGGAGATCCCAAGGAGTTCCGTGGATTCCTTAAGCAATGTTTAGCTTAGTTCTACCACGCTCCAAGTAAGTTTCCCTTGGATTCAACTGGAATCTCCTATATTATTTTTTATCTCACTGATCGAGCTCTGGACTGGGCAGCGGATTGATTTTCTTTTTTCCCCGTCTATGGCTGCACTTTTTAGGAGTTTCTCTTTGAGTTTAATCAGAAGTTTAACCAAGATACTGACAAGACGCTCTCTTGTGAGCTTCTGAGATTAAAACAAGGACACAGATCCGTTTCTGATTTTGCCATTGACTTTCGCATTGTTGCTGCTGCTTCAGGCTGGGATAAAACAGCCCTTAAGGGCGGTTTCTTTAATGCACTAAAGACTATCTTAAGGACAAACTAGCCACCCTTAATGAACCTGAGTCTCTTGAAGATCTAATCAATCTCTCAGTACGATTGGATAACCGGATTCGTGTTCGCTCTAAAGAGAGAGGTTGTAATACAGCCCCTTCAAAGCTGCAGTTAACTAACAGTAACTTCACTGAGCTGCCAACCAACCCTTCTCCTACATCACCAGTGGTTGGTTCCCCCCTGCCTTCTTATGCATCCAGACGTAGGAACCGCCACCGAGAAAGGAAGGCCACTCCCTCTCTGGCGGATCAGCCTGACGCCTCCACTCCCTCTCCGGCGGGTCAGTCTGACGCCTCCACTCCTTCTCCGGCGGGTCAGCCTGACGCCTCCACTCCCTCTCCGGTGGGTCAGCCTGATGCCTCCATTCCCTCTCCGGCAGGTCAGCTAGCTGCTAGCCTCAGTTCCCCTGATAACCAGGTCAGTTTAACCTGCTGCCTTTTTCGTCCCCTCCATGACCAACAGTTAGCCCCATCTTTGAAGAAATCACACACCCTGCAATCAGAGCTCCCCACACTGAGGAGTCAGATCTATTGAACTTCTTTTATGAGGAAAAGGAGGATCTATTCCCTTTCTCTGAGCCGTTCAGAGACCCCTGAGCCCGCTCTGAGCCGTCCAGAGACCCCTGAGACCGCTCTGAGCCGTCCAGAGACACCTGAGCCAGGGCCCATTAACGGTCCAGAACCTGAGCCAGGGCCCTTTAGGGGGCTAGAACCGTAGCTAGGGCCCTTTAGCGGGCCACAACCCGAGCCTCCAAGTCCCCTCGGCGAGCCAGAACCTGAGCCTCCAAGTCCCCTCGGGGGGCCAGAACCCGAGCCTCCAAGTCCCCTCGGCAGGCGCTCCGAGCCTGCAAGACCCCTCGGCGGGCCCTCCAAGCCTCTAAGGCCCCTCAGCGGGCCCTCTAAGTCTCCAAGAGCCCTCGGCGGGCCCTCCAAGCCTCTAAGGCCCCTCAGCGGGCCCTCTAAGTCTCCAAGAGCCCTCGGCGGGCCCTCCAAGCCTCCAAAAGCCCTCGGCGGGCCCTCCAAGTTTCCAAGAGCCCTCGGCGGGCCATCCAAGCCTCCAAAAGATCTCAGCGGGTCCTCCAAGTCTCCAAGAGCCCTCAGCGGGTGCACCCCGTCCCCTAGGAGCCTGTTCCTGTGCCGTAGTTGCCGGTCCCCTTCGAGAATGTTCCAGTGCCGCAGTGGGCGGTTCTCATGCTCACCGTTGCATCAGAGACGGCCTTCTCCTAGGTGGATGGACTATGGCCGGCCCCCAGTGTCTTTGCTTCGCTGCCGGCCCCATGGCTGACCCTCAGAGACTTTGCTTCGCCGCCATCCCCACGGCCGGCCCCCAGAGACTTTGCTTCGCCGCCGGCCCCTCAGCCGGCCTCCTGAGACTTTCTTTGGCCTTCGCTCACCCTGGGTTGGTTGTTTTTTGTTGTGTTTTTGACTCTGTTTTTGTTTTCTTGCCTGGTTCCCCCTCCGCCCACCCTGGGTGGGTTGTTATTTGTTCTTTTTTGTTGTTTTCATAGACATCACCTTTTTTTTGGGCATCTGGAATGCGCCCTGGGGGGGTCTGTTTTTGTGTTTCCTTTTTTCCTCCACCAGGTGGTGCCCTGTCCTCATTGGGCCTCCCTGCAAACCTGCAGCCCGTTGCCTCATTACCTGTGGAGTGCTCTTAAGCTGCTGACTGCTTCTACCTCAACTCCAGAGTGTTTGCCAGTTTTAGGTATTCTAGCCATGCTTAGTTTATCAGAGTCTAACCTGAGTTTTTGTTTTACCAGTTTTGGGTACACTAACCAAGCTGAGTTTTGCTGAGTCAAACCGAGTTTTTGTTTACCTGAGTTTTAATCTTGCTGTTTTTGTCTTGCTGTATCTTATCCTGTTGTATCTTGTTTTTATTTTTTCTTATTTTTATCTCATTCTGTGATCTTTATCATCTTATCGTACCAAAGTAAGATAATAAGTCTGAATATTGTTGAAATAAATTCTAAGAACATAAGCAGATAAATGTGAGGATTTTATTTCATATAAAATTTACAGACAAAGTAATCTCATAAAATACCAGAAAAGAAAAAAATATAGAAGAGTTTTTCAGAGTTTTTGTTTACCTGAGTTTTGATCTTGCTATTTTTGTCTTTGCCTCTTGGCAGGAAGTCATCCTGCAAACTAGATGTTTCGGACCTTCTCTCCCCTGGAAGGATCTTCTGAGAACCAAACTGAGCATAGGATTCAAGTTTATGGTTTGGATTAACCTTTCCCCCCAAGGATTGTCTGGGGCTTCTCTCTGAGCTGGGGATTCATCTCCACAATAACCCGTTCAAGTACCGCAGGAAATCTAAGTGGCAGTCAGCTTCTCCGTTCACCAAGGAACAACCGCGACCTGGGTAAACCCTGTCCGCCGACCATCAAACAAGACAATTACTGGAACATTCCACACAGACTGGATTCAATAATAGACACCTTTTCTGGAAACGTCCGGTTTGACAGTGTTCAGAGCAGCACTGGACTCATCTCATTATACTAAATAAACCTGTTAAACTTTTTCCCTGGTCTCTCTGTTTGGTCTTCTGCATTTGGGTCAGATCTTTAATTAAATCATGACAGTCGCCGCTTTACTCCTCTAAAATAAAAATGTATGACGGAGGAGACTCATCCACAACCTCAGACACAAAACTCTCCTCCTCCCTTGCATGTTTCCGCTGTCCATAGCGTTCCTTGACAGTGTCGTTTCTAAGTCACCAATTTAGTGCTACTTGGTGCCAATGGAATTTCCTGTTAGGAACCAACTAGCACTAAGTTGCTAACTGGTTAGATGCTTCCGAGACACCGACCATCAAGCTTGATTGCAAACCATCCGCCGCAACAATCCCGCCCCCTTGCTAATCATCCCATCACGTTCACTTTTTTTACTTGTGTAAAGTCGGGCACATGTTGGGAGAATGCGGAAATGCAAAGGTTGGAACAGTGCTTATCTACGACTTTAAGGTTGGTTTTTCTCTCTTAACATAAATGGCTTCCTTCATACCCCTTTTAAACCAGCTGTCTTCTTTGTCCAAAATTTGAGCATCCTGGTCCTCAAAAGTGTGTCCTATGTCCTTAAGGTGTAGGTCAGGCATCTCAAAATGGTTCCAGAAAGGGCCATGTGGCTGCCGGTTATCTTTCCAACCAAGCAATGACACACCACACTCCTTTCATCTCATCAAGTCATGTTAAGACTGGACTCACTTGATGAGATAATTGGAGTCTGGTGTGCCATTGCTTGGTTGGAAAGAAAACCTGCAGCCACATGGCCCCGTCTGCAACCAGTTTGACATCCGTGGTGCTTGAAATTATTATGAGACTCAAAGGTTTTCAAGTAGAAATTATTTTTTGTTCTGTATCTAACTTTGGTCAAACCGCAGCTGCATCTCCTCCGTTCTCCGCCACCATATCTGAGTGGAAAGTTTCACAGACACATGTAACCACATATATCCTCCTACATTAACCCCACTAACTTGTTGTTTTTCTTACTTCATCAGCATAACTCTTGACCTTGTTTCTGCTTAAAGGTTTGAACCACCCAGCTGCAGTGTTACTCTGTATCATCTGGTCATCATAAAAGCTGTAAACATCTTCCTGCTCTGCCTCCTGGGAGCCGCTCTGCTGTCCACAGTCCTTTGTGATAGTAAGAAAGATTAGAGTCAGATTTAGGAAAGAGCTGCTGTTTCTTCAAGCGTTAAAATGATATAATTCATGCGTTTTTGTTCTCAGATACGACTGGTCCTGATGGCTGCTGCTTCCAGTTCTATCCACAGCGAATAATGAAAGATTTCATTGGTTCATATTACTACACTGATCACCACTGTCCCAAGGCTGCAGTCGTGTGAGTACTACAGACTTACAAACCTGTTAGGTTTTTAAACTACATTCATTATTTCTACTGTAATGTGGTCAATACTATTTAAAAGGGAAAGATCATTTTCATATTTCTAAATCTTCTGCTTTGCTCTAGTTTGGTCACAATAAAGAATAGCCGCAACATCTGCGTGGATCCAAATCTCGTCTGGGTGGAGAGAATTATGAGACATCTGGATGAAAAGGGTATCAAGTGAAAATCTTGTTTTTCCTTTCCTTTTTATCCCATAAACTGGTAAAAAAGCACATTTATAACTAATTATAATGTTTCTTTCAACCAGCCATCTACTTTGCTGTGGTTCAGTGGTTTCTTATTACCCAATGTCTAAAGGGAACTATGTTCCTTCTCTGAAAAACTCTTCTATGTTTTCTTCTTTTCTGGTATTTTATGAGATAATTTACTTTGTCTGTAAAATTTATATGAAATAAAATCCTCACATTTATCTACTTATTTATTTCAACAATGTTCAGACTATTATTTTGCAAGATTCAAACAGTTAATTTAATATTTTTAAAGATCTTAAGATCAGTATGAATTTAATCAATTATCCACATGCATCATAATAAATTGCAGCACTTGTTCATGTTAATGATCTTCATGCTCCATGGTTACTTGTGGTGTCCCATATGGAGAGATATTTGTGCCATCGGTTTGAGCGCGCAGGAACCAATCTGAGAGCACAGTGAGACAACACACGTAAAACCGGTCTGGCGCGCGCTCAACTCTGAAAAACCCTCTCAACACACTCTTCTCGCACTCAGTTTCATCTCTGCGCGTGCTCGAATCCGTCTCTGCTTGCGCTCTACCTGCTCTCTCCGCGCTCAACACCAGCTGTGCGCTCGGCTGTTTCTCCGCTTGCTCGACTCTCTGCGCTCGCAACTTCAGCAATGTATGTAAATGAACCATACCATCAGCCAATCACGCTCAGCTTCTTTTCATCCAATGAAAGCATTCGTTCCATCTTCTTCTTCTTCTTCTTAATCTTCTTTTCTATCATGGCGGATCGCAAGCAACTTTAAGGTGCATACCGCCACCTACTGTTCATGAGTGTGTAGCAACATTGTTTTACATCTATTGAATTCTATTTTTTTATTTTGTATTCTGAAGATAACTAAATAATGCTTTCCTTAATCTATAAATATCCTTTATATTTCCTTTATTTCCCAATAATCCTTTAAGACTCCATTCTTGGCCTGTCCTTTCAATTACTCTTCTCAATTTCTCCCTTTCAGGTTCATATGTTTTACAGTTCATCAATACCTAAGCGTTCGTTCCAAATACTACATCCTGTTAAATGAAAAAAATAAAATAAAAAACACAATCAGGAAAATCAAACAACTCTTACAGTTATTTGGTCAACACTCCTAACCATTTGATGGACAGAAGAAGTACTATAAAATATCTTGAATTATCTCAAATAAACTTCAGTAAAACAGTTATTAGATCATTGCCTCATCAGTCTCTTTTACCTGCTATTGACATGGATTTAAATTTGCTGTTTTAAAAGAAAAAAAGGAGGATATTTCAGGTTCAAGTATGGTTCAAAAATAAAAAATAGAAGATTTAATAATGTAAAGAATAATGTTGCTGCGCCATCATGAACTGGCAGAGCAACGGTATGCAACTTAAGGAACGCGCGATATGACATGAAAGATGAAAAGAAAGAAGAGCAAATTGGATAACTGGCATTCAGATAACAACGTGTTGGCTAATGTATAATTCGACTACATACATTGCTGAGTGCAGCGCCAATCAGCGGCGGAGAAACAGCAATACAGCAGTGTGAGCGCGGAGAGAGCAGCTCGAGCGCAAGCAGCAACGGATCCGAGCATGCAAACTGATCACCAAACTGAGTGCGAGAACAGTAATGTTGAGAGGGTTTTTCAGAAGTTGAGCGCCTTGCTCAGACCGGTTTTGCGCACTGCGGCATGGTTGATGCTTACTGCGCTTCTCGGATTGGTTCCTGCGCGCTCAAACCCGATGGCACAAATATCTCTCCATAGTCCCACAGCATTAAGTTGCGTTTGAACTTTGTATACAAAATGTAATTGTCATTTTGTACAGCGCGCATGACATTTCCATTTGCTTAAAGTGCAGCAGTGATCAAATGTAACAGTGTGGAAGAAAAAAACATGGACGCTTTGATAAAAAAAATGGCTTTGATATGGAAGTTCAGTGCATCAAAATATTTATGGTGCAATTATGCAGTGTTTTGGTTTGGTATTATCAGTTTGATGCAGATTCTTTGACATGATTTCGAGTTTTTTCAGCATTCAGCAGTCTAATGGCGGTGGGGAAGAAACTGTTTCGGAATCTGCTTGACCTGCATCGAATGCTGCGAAGCCCCTTCCCAGAAGGCAGCAGGGAGAATATCATTGATAATGTTACAGGCTCGGGACACGCACGGATGAAATGTCTTCATCGGAGGGAAGAGGAGCCCTAATGATCTTCTCTGCTGTTCTCACTACTCTTTTTCACTTTCTTCCAGTCTGCGGAGCTGCAGCCTCCACACAACACAGCTGCTTACAACTGGTAAAATAATCAGACAGCATGGGAAGGATTTCCACTTTTATGCTGATGATACTCAGCTATATTTGTCCATAAATCCTGATTAATCTTGTTAGACTGACTACAAGGATGTCTTATACAATTTTCTGCCATTTATTTCAGAAGGTATAATCCTTGAACTAGTGTCTTTTGGGAAAAGCTGATTAGTCACTTCCTCTGGATGTCACTAAATTGGCCTCTAGTAACAAAAGAAAAGGGGAAAAAAATAATCATAACCTGTTATGAAAATTCTTAATCAGATTTCTAGGATTTCAATGTTTCATTTTCAGAATATTACAAAATCAAGACCCCTCTTTAATCGAGAATAGAATAAAAAATCCTCCTCCTGACATATAAACACCGAAATAACCATCTTATATCAGAGATCTGATTGTTCCTTATGTTCCTAACAAGAGGCACTTCGCTCTCAATCTGCAGGTTTACTAGTGGTTCCTAGAATTTTCTAAAGAAGTAGAATGGGAGGCAGATCTTTTTATCAGGCTCCTCTCTGTGGAACCAACTACCAGTTTGCGTTTTAGTCCGTGAGGCGAACACTACCGTGTCTACTTTTAAGGCTAGGCTTAAAACTTTCTTTTGTGATAAAGCTTATAGTTAGAGTGGCTCAGTTTATCCTGAGCATCTCCATAGTTATCGTAAAGTTATATCTGCAGTATAGTGTAGTATCACAAATGAAATATAAGTTGGTAAATTTTCCTTAAAATTGATGTATTTTTTATTTATTTGAGCATGTAAGGCAGTTTGTCAATTGGTTCTGCTGGAGAGTTCCTGAAGTTAAAGGGGATTTTTTTCACTTTCACACTACATGCTTGTTAGTATGCAGGCTGGACTTTGTTTCCAGCGAGGGCGGCTGATGGCTGGGTTGAGAAAACACATGGTAGTCATTAGTGGAGGGCTGTGGCTGGCGTTTTTAACATAATATTGTAGGCCTACATTTATCGCCAAAAACTTCCATTTAAAATGCATTAGAACAAAGCATGAACATTTTAAACTTTATATCTTCTCTTTTAATCATTCAAAATTGATCGTCTGCCTGTCTGGCTGTGTGTTTCCTGGACGGGGCCGCCTTTTACAGCTGCTTTTTATGTCTCTGCTTCCGTCTCCTTGAACCCCAGTCAGCCTCGGCGGATGGCCGCTCACACTGAACCCGGTTCTGCTGGAGGTTTCTTCCTGTTAAAAGGGAGTTTTTCCTCTCCACTGTCGCTACAAGCATCCTTAGTGTGAGAGGATTGTATTTGAGTCAATGAGTTGATGCAATCAACTGGTTTTCCTTAGATAAGAAAACTTTGTATTAATTTGACTGTATGATCTGGTTGAACTGTAAAGTGCTTTGAGATGACATGTGTTGTGAATTTGAAGCGCTATATAAATAAACTGAATTGAATTGAAAACAAACAACAGCTTGCAATCAACAGAAACAGGAATACTTGAATGAAACATGGCCTAAATATAGCCTAAACTGAGCATTGAACATCTTGAAAGTCCATTTGACTATGGATATAGGGAATGATTTCATATCTGAAACAAAAAACACACAAAAAAAAATAATAATTTCATATTTTATCACTTAATAGCTTAATACAGACATAATATTTAGTGATATGCAGCCTTATTCTAGCGTATAGGGGAATTAAAACCATTTCTCACCTCGAAATAGTCAGAAATACGTTTCTGCTGCCCATTGCTAGCCATGCCTAAACGAATGTAAGGTGGCGGAAGCACTTCAGGGGGAGTAGCCTAGTTTTTTTATGAAATATTAAAATAATGAATCATTAGTTTATATCTTATACACAGCCCATCATTTTAATCCCATATCAAACACAGTCTTTTAAAAAATAAATACATAAATAATTTCATGTTTTTAAGTACAATATTATGTTACTCCACAGCCCCCCACCATGGGGGGCTGATGCTATGACGAGGGAGGCTGCAGGCCCCACAGCACCCCCCTTTCCGTGCCACTGTCAGTATGGGGAATTCCTGCAAAGTCATCGCAACTATGCAAGTACAGGCGCTGCATACTGATTCTGACGGGTCAGTAACTTGTAGCAACTTGCTGGGTTTCTTTAGGTAACTTTAACCAATCGGTCTGTAGGATCTGAGTGAAATGAATCTGAAAAAGGGCCTTGAGATCAGGGGCGGATTTAGAACATTTTCAAGGGCACTAGGCAAAGACAGGCATGGGGCCTTCTGAATTGATAACACATAAAACAGACCCATTATACGCATACATAATTTTATAAATTAAATTTTATTATTTATAAATAAGCGCTTAAAAAAAAAAAAAAAAGTGCTTAGAGGAGTCTGAAAAGTCAGTAAATATAGCAACAAAAGCACATGGGAGTAAAGTTGGCAACGCTACTTTTCACACGTTTGCTGACTGGACCTTTCTGCACATGTGCAGCAAATGGACTGATCCGATGTGGTGGACACTATGATGAGTGTTCTGATGGCATTTTAGAGAAAGGATTTTTATCAGAAACATAATTAATGTGCACAAATTAGTAGCTGTGTTAACCATACATGTAAATGGAGGTTTATGGTGCAATGTAAATAAACTGACTGAACACAAAATTTCAGCGGATCTTGCATAAAAGCTGTTTCTACATTAATCAAGGTGAGTAGATGTAAACCTGTGACCTGCACCATAACTATATGCTTTTTTTCTCTTTACCTTCAGTATCTAAGCAAAGGAGAAGCAGCAGCTGAGATACTTGCAGAGCTGTAGAGCTTATTTTCTTATACCTTCATTTTAAGAACAAGATTTTATATGTTTTGTCGCCCTCTGCTGGGCCGATAAGTAAACTGCTTTGTCTTCAGATTATTAACACGTCCTGTGGAATGCCCCAATTTAGCATAGATATGGAGGACCAACTCTGCCATATTTAAAAAATAAATACAGAAATAAATAAATGCTCAATAAATATATAAGCATACAATTAATTGCCAACAAAATAAAATACAATAAACAAATAAATGTAAGTAGAAATTAAATTATACAGTGAGACATAAATGTATATAACTTCTTCAAATTAGCTTCTTTATTTATTTGCCTTGTTTATATAATTATTTATTTTTTTTTTGTCCTTTATTTTTTCTTTATATATTTCTGCCTTCCCTTTTTACATTTCCCTGCCCTTTTACCCTTCTGTATGCATTTCTGTCTGCCCTTTTTACATTTCTGCCTGCCCTTTTTACATTTCTGTATGCATTTCTGTCTCATTATGCAAATGAGGAAGGGGTGTGTCCTAGAGAGTCAACTTCTGCCCATTGGTTGGCGGTCCATCTTCTTAACTGACTGAGCTCAGAGTACTGAGTTAAATGTTCTCTTTTCTGTTGCTGTTGTTCAATAAAAGTATGTTTTAAGATCATTTGAGGCGAGAACCTTACACTTGTAAGCATCACCATATGGCCCATTCACAGATTTAATGCGTAATTTAAAAGAAAATGTTCGAAACTTTAGGCGTCCTGGTGGCTCGAAGATCACGGCAGCCAGGTCTAACTGCAACCTGTCTGCAGCGGCCCTCTCTCGGCATAGTGTGTGAAGCATGTTGGTTAGCATTTTCCTACATTGGTCAAATCTACAGGAGGAGAGTCTGATGTCGAGACTGAGGTCATTAGAACGCGAGTAGGGACTTTGCCAAACTTTGCCAAATACAACAAAACATCACCATCATAGCCTGCGGTCCTTCACCACACGGCTATGCCGAGAGAGGGTCAGCCGCTGCAGACGGGCTGCAGTTAGCCCTGGCTGCCATTAGCTTTGGAGCTCCACTGGTTGCTGCGGTCCTCTAAAGTTCGGAACATTTTCTTTTAAATTACGCATTAAATCTGTGAATGGGCCATATGGTTATGCTTAAAAGTATAATGTTCTGGCCTCAAATTATCATTAAATGTACTTTTTATTGAACAACAGCAACAGACAAGAGAACATTTACTTAGTACTCTGAGATTTGTAAGTTAAGAAGATGGACCGCCAAACAATGAGCAGAAGTTGACTCTCTAGGACACACCCCTTCCTCATTTGCGTAATGAGACAGAAATGCATACAGAAATGTAAAAAGGGCAGACAGAAATAAACAGCGGCGAAAGAAATAACCAAGGTAAAAAAAAATACAAAGGAAGAATAAAACAGACAAAAAATATTATAACACACACATAAATAAATGATTAAAAATATAAGTAATTAAAAAATAAAGTTGAAGATTATAAAAGGACAGAAAAATAAATAAGGTAAATATTACAAAGGCAAATAAATAAAGAAGCTAATTAAAACAGTTCTATACATTTATGTCTCACTGTATAATTTAATTTATACCTACATTTATTTGTTTATTGTATTTTTGTTGGCAATTAATTGTATGCTTATTTATTTATTGAGCATTTATTTATTTCTGTATTTATTTTCAAATATGGCAGAGTTGGTCCTCCATAGAAGAGGGTATGTAACTGTTTAATGATATGCATAGCTGTGAATCCTTTTATTTACAAAAAAAAAAAAGAAACTTTGTGAAAAACCCTTGTGATTTAATGTTGATATTAAACTCACTTTGCTTAAAATAAATAATCAGAATCACTGGATAAAAGTTGCGTTTATTTTTTTACAAAACCAATGAATACACTAAAACCAACAGACAAATGCTGCTGATAGTGTTGGAGAATTAAGTCAAATCCAGGAGAATGAAATAGAAAAAGCCAAAAAACTAAAGCAATCTCCTGGTTATAATCACCTCGGTAGGATATGTTTACATACTGGAAGCCAAATCTTTGATTACTTGAAACAGAAAAGCGCTGATACCAACATGAAGGCGTCTCTGCCACATGATCCGATAGAGCAGGACAGGATGCAGCTCCTTAAAGGGATTTGCTCTGCAGAAACTTGATGATCTTCTCCACCCAGTCTTTACCTGGCTCCACACAGATGTGGCGGTACTTTTTTGTTATCAAACTGAAAGCAAGGAAATGCACATTAGATTTTTTCCCACCAATAGGAACAAAAACATTTTCTATGAGCTGCAGTTCACCACTCAAAAGATAAATGACTGTAATAGATAAGATAATATGTAGCTTTTAGTACTTACACAACTGCTTTTATTGGGCAACGGGAATCGGTCTCATAATATGAAGAGATAAGACCTCTTCTTATCGGATTGGAGAAGAATTCGTAGCAGCACTCATCAGGTTCATTTGAATCTAAAAATCACAGCATTATTTAATGTAATATCAGCTGATTAACAAGTAGCATCTCTAAGTGACATAAACTGCCATAATCTTTCGGTTGCAGAGGACTGGGGACAGCAGGGCGGCTCCCAGGATGCAGAGCAGGAAGATGTAAGCAACCTTCATGATGATGGGATCGGGTAGATGAGAGAGATTAACACTCCAGCTGATGGGCTGTGCCTTCTAGACTAACAGGGGGCTAATGCTGCCTTTATCGAGAGAAAAACTGACAAAAAAAATGTGTCAGAGGTGTGTCAGTGGCAGTGTGTTTGTGGTTACACAGCAACTAAATGGTAATGATGGTGAAAGTTTCCATTTTGTTTGACAGAGCTGAAGAGGAAATGCAGCTGTGGTTAGACTAGATGTGAAAACAAACAATTCAACTCAAAACTGGACACTAAGCTCAAATTAATCTGAGAATCGGGTCCATTTGTCGTATTCCAAACTGATTTTGCTATAAGATAAACTTGTTTCAATGAACATGTACCTCCCCAGAAACCGGTTATTGGTTTAGCATTTTTCAGAACTTCAGATCTGCATTTTCTCCAGACTTCTGCAGACAGAAACAAGGAGAAGAATGACCCAGAACACAATTGGTTCCAGAAGGGATGGACTGGTACTGATATCATGCAGTGTGAAGTTCTTGTAAAAATAACCCGACACTCTGAACCGATACCGCTTCTATATTTGACACGGATCACAGTAGAAACACAGTTAAGTCTACTCTAGCTTCAGTTGTCAAGAGGATCTTCCCTGTTGGAAGAAATACCTTCACTGAAACTAAGCTGTACTTGATCCGAGGTTGAAGTCTGACTTTGCCAGCTTGACATTTTAGAAAATACAGTAGAAACCATTCAAAATGGCCCTTCCCAGTCAAACGCCAACCAAATAGTACTAAAATTTCAGTACTTGTACTTGATTCGAAGAAATCTGGTATAAGGACATCCCTACTTCCCATGGAAGCGCATGCATTTACCAAAGAACTACTAATAAGAAACCCCAACTTACTGCAATAAAAAATGACATTAGGACCAAAAACGTCAGGATTACAGGATGAAGGTTCTTACTAGTGTTGCACTGATGCCATTTTTTGGCCCCGATACCGATGCCCAATACCTGGCTGTGGATTTATTGCTAGATACCATACCGATACCATCTGTTTTAAATTGATGTCTGTGTGTTTATATGAAGAACTGCATACTACAGGGATGTAAAATAATTGCCATCATGGCTTTGTCAAACTGCTGCCTTCCTTAGTGAAGCAGGGAAAAAAAAGACTAATACAAAGTGAATCCAGTAGAACTTTTTTGTTACCTACCTGGAATGGGTGACAATAGTTGAAGAAACTTTTGGCTCTCAAAATGTATTGCTGCCCTATTTGTTGGTACTCGTCGATACCGATACCACCATTTTATTGTTGGATCGATATATATGCAACGCTAGTTCTAACAGATGAGGGGTTAGGTGCTGAACTGAAGGTTTTTAAAATTAATTTCCACTTACAGTAATAATATATAAAGAAAACAAGGTAATATACAAAAACTTATTTTTAAGAAATTCATCTACAGTCCTAAAGATCTTACTTAGCTTACAGCTGAGTAAGATCTTTTCTCGTTACCAGCTTAACAGCATGTAATGAGAAAAATAATTTGAATCAGTTTTACTGGAGCAGGAATACATCTATAAGCTGTGGAGCAGATCTTGAGGACTGGAAGAAAGACCTCCAGGTTGAAGACCTGTTAAGTCTGCAGGCCAAAGGAGAAGAGTATAGAATTAGATTATTAATATAAAACATTTTGACTTGCTGAAAAGTACTTGTAAACATTTATGATCGATAGTATTCTGAATCATGTTGCCATTTGGTATTCTATTTTGCAGCACATCTGTAGGAGAGAATAATCATCTGGTGCTGAATGAGGATTCTGTGATATTCCACCTATCATGGTTTTGGTTTGTTTAAGTTTTCTTTTCAAGTTTTCATTGGTTTCATTTCCATTTTGTGTTATTCTAGTTGTTTTTGGTTGTATTTGAGTTCTCATGTTTACCCCCTGTTGCCCCCTTCTGTCAGTCTCCTTCTCCCTAGCTCCCTTCTAGTTGCTTCCATCCACCCCTGTTCCTGGTCTGCTGATCAGCCCAGTCTTTGTTCAGTCTCCCATTTATACTCCTCCTCTTCAGTCACTCTTTGCTGGTTTCTTGTTGTTACTTGGCTCCTCATGTGTTTCTCTTAACGTCTCCTGGTTTTTTGTTTTCTGCATTATTCGATTTTGTTTCTGTTTGCTATTAAATCAGCAAATACTCATCTCTGCATTTGGGTCCTCAACCAAATACATCCACCTGAAGACACCGTCTTCATATATTTTAGTCTTTCAGGATTAATGAACATCAGCTAACATTAATACAGGCTTCTGATGTAGAAACTGAACTGAACCCAGTTATAAACAATATGCATTTATAGCTTAACACTGTTTGGCGGTTAAAAATATTTCATACATGACTTCCTGTTTTATGTTTTCTTAAAGGGGGTTGTCACCTGATATCATGCTTACAAAAGCTTATTGTTCTCTTTCTTCTGGTATTAACTTTTGCTCTTCTTTGACACAGAAAGTGCTTCAGTTCAATGTTGCGTATTTGCCTAAACCCCCAGTTGGTCGTGATAGGTGGCTCCTCACACTGAGCCAGATTACGTGGGAAGTTTCTTCTTGGTTAAAAGAAAGGTTCACTCTACATTATCCCTACAAGCTTATTGTGAAAAGGGTTTGGTGGAAAAGTTGAATACTAATGCTTACTGTCCACTGTGGCTCCATACTGAAGAGTGAAAGCTGCATGCATCAATGGCTGGGGTGTTTTCTGCTGGGTTGTGGCACCAAATGCATGGAAAGAGTGTATACAATAATCTGAACTTTACTATCTTTTTGATTGATAATATCAATTCCATTTTGGTTATTTATATACCAACAATTCACAAAAGTATAGGTAAAGCCTCAAATCGTGCGTTTTTAATTAAATGTTGTAAGCGCTCTCTCGCTTACAGTTGTTGTGCCATATGCCATGATCATGCTTTTTGGACATTGGGAACCAGTGTCCATGTTTCATCTTTGTCATGATGGGTTCACTGGTGTGACCCAATTATGCAGAACACCACTGAGACGGAAACTGGAGTAAAAGTTTTAACAGAGTTTATTATCACAAGCACAGAGGGAATGACTGGTTCTGGTTCAGGCCTGGGAAACTGGTTCACCGGAGTCTGCGTGAGAGACAGTTCAGTTAGCGTTGCACATAGGAGTTTGATTCTTGACAGTTTCAGATTTGTACCTTGAGGGTTCTTGGTTAAAGCCTTGAGAGGGAAACTGTTGGGTCCGGAGATGGTTTGTTCAGTAGAGTCTGTAAGCTGCTTCAGTGTCTTATTTCTTAAGAGTGAGCAGACCTTGACTTTGAGTTTCCAGCTCTTGGTCCAGAGCTGCATGGAAGTTCAGAGAGAGGCTTCAGGTTTGGCTCAGAGGGCAGGCTCGGAAGGTTAAGCTCTTCCAGAGCTTCACAGGAGAAAAACTGGTTTCCTGGAAGACAGAGACAAAAGTTAGAATCCAGTCTGGATTCAAAAGTCAACAAAGGTTCTCAGAGATACTAGGCTTAGGTGCTAACCAACTGGATCAACACTGCGGCGTTGAGGCAAGGTCTGAAGACAGCTTAAGTTCTGTGGATCCTCTGATGATGGAATGGGCTGCAGCTGTGCAGGGAGGCTCAACTCAGGAGGATCCACGGCCGGACTCTGCTGGAGGAAGGTGGTACTTTTCCAGCTCCCAACAGTACTCCCCCTCAACGGCACGCCCTTGTGGAGTGGACAGGAACGCTGGTATTCCTCAATCAGGGATGGATCGAGGGATGTAGAGGCCGGGAACCCACTGGCGTCCTCCAGGCCATAGCCCTCCCAGTCGACGAGGTACTGCCAGCTGCGACCTCACACGGAGTCCACGATCTCGACGGGCGGTGAAGGCAGGATGACCATGCGACTTCCAGGGTGGGTGGCGGGGAGTGGGGATGGTGGGCACAGAGGACTTGAGACTACTGGTTTGACTTGAGAAACGTGGAAGGTAGGATGAATACGGAGAGACTGAGGCAGTTGAAGGCGTACGGCTGAAGGGGTTGATGACCTGGGAAATCTTATACGGACCAATGAATTTGGGAGAGAGTTTGCGAGACATTCCCTTGAGGGGAAATCTCATAAGATATCTCCGAAGATCCGATTGAGGGTCGTGATGGTTTCTCTCCATACGCGTTGGCAGCGTCTGATGTGCTGGTTGACTGAGCTGGACCGAAATCTCTCTCTCGTCTGCGGGGAAAAGTGGAGGTTGGTAACCGAGACTGACCTGAAATGGTGATTGGCCGGTGGAAGCAGATTTGAGGGAATTATGAGCATATTCAATCCAAGTCAGGTATTGGCTCCAGTCGGTGGGGTTGTTTGATGTCAGACAACGGAGGGTTGATTCTAGCTGTTGGTTCATCCTCTCTGTTTGGCCGTTGGACTGTGGGTGATAACCGGATGTTAGAGAGGACTTACAGTCGAGCAGAACAGAATGCCTTCCAAACTTGGGATATGAACTGGGGGGCCACGGTCAGAGAGGATCTCCTGGGGAATGCCATGTAGACGGAAAACGTGTTTCACCAGAAGCTGAGCGGTTTGGAAAGCCGTGGGAAGTTTCCTGAGAGGGATGAGATGACAAGATTTTGAGAATCGATCAACGATGGTGAGTATAGTGGACATACCTCGGGAGACAGGGAGACCAGTGACGAAGTCGATAGCTATATGGGACCATGGACGCGAGGGAACCGGAAGAGGCTGTAGCAGGCCTGAAGGAGGCTGATGTGAGGCTTTATTTCTTGCACAGGTGGAACAGGCCAACACATACTCCTTGACATCTCTGTGAAGAGTTGGCCACCAGAAGCGTCTTGAAATTAAGGCGACGGTTCTACTGACCCCCGGATGGGCGGAAAACTTGGCTGCATGCATCCATTGAATTAGGCGAGACCTGACAGAAGATGGCACATAAGTTTCGGTTAGCTGGACCGTTACCTGGGTCGGGTTCTGTAGCCAGGGCGGTGTTAATTAGATCGGTGATCTCCCAGGTAACCACTCCAACTGTACATGATTCGGGAAGGACAGGTTCAGGCGTCTCAGGTTGATCGACGGAGTAAAGACGAGAGAGAGAATCGGGTTTGACATTCTTGGATCCGGGTCTGTAGGAGATAATGAGATTGAATCGTGAGAAGAAAATGGACCACCTGGATTGACGGGGATTAGCTTGTTTAGCTGACTGGATGTAAGCAAGGTTCTTGTGATCTGTCCAAACTAGAACCGGGTGCTCAGCTCCTTCCAGCCAGTGTCTCCATTCCTCCAGCGCCAACTTGATGGCCAGCAGCTCACGGTCTCCAACATCGTAGTTTTGCTCTGCGGAAGAAAGTCTTCTAGAGAAAAAAGCACACGGATGGATCTTTTGATCAGTGTCGAGTCTCTGAGATAGGACAGCTCCTACACCTGAATCTGAAGCGTCCACTTCGAGGATGAATTGTTTGGATGGGTCAGGCTGAATTAACACAGGTGCTCTGGAAAACAATGATTTCAGTTTCTCAAATGCGGTTTGTGCCTCCCGAGGGTCCAATTAAAAAGTTAAGTTTGGACTGAGGTTAGCGAGGTTAGAGGGAAGAGAGCTGTCTGGCTATAGTTCCTGATGAATCGGCGATAAAAAATTGGCAAAACCCAGGAATCTCTGCAGCTGCTATCGGTTTTCAGGAACTGGCCATTCCAAAACAGCCTTTATTTTGTCCTCAGAAGGCTTTAACCTGCCCGCCTTCGAGCACAAACCCCAAAAGGTGACTGAAGGCTGATGAAACTCACATTTTTCAGCTTTGGCGAACAGTTTGTTCTCCAGTAATCTTTGCAACACAAGGCGGACATGTTTCTTATGTTCAGAAAGGTTCTTTGAATAAATGAGTATGTCATCAATTTAGACGAACACGAACACATTTAAAAAGAAAGTCTCTGAGAACATCATTTACAAGAGCCTGAAAACAGGCAGGGGCATTTGTTAAACCAAGGGGCATGACCAAGTATTAGAACTGACCCACAGAAGGGGTTTGAAGGCTGTTGTTTCCACTCATCTCCATCCTTGATTCTAAAGAAGATGATAAAGCGTTCCTCAAGAGTCTGAAAGTTTGGTAGAAAACAGTTGCCCCTTTATTTTGGGTTCAAAAGCTGAGGCATTGAGGAAGAGGGTACTTGTTTTTTAATTATTTATTTGTGGTTCAAACCTCTGTAATCAATACATGGTCTTAAGGAACGTGTCCTTCTTGCCAGCGAAAAGAACCCAGCACCAGCAGGAAGAAGATGGCGAATTATCCAGCAGCTAAAGACTTCGATTAATGTACTTTTCCATAGTTTCTGGTTTCCTGGTTTGGAAATATTGTATAGTCTGCTGCTGGGTAGATTCGCTCCATCTTCTAGTTCGATCGCACAATCATATGGTCTGTGTGGTGGAAGGGGCGCAGCACTGACCTTACTGAAGACAGGAGCCAAATCATGGTACTCAGAAGGGGACAGAAGAAAGGTCAGGAGAGTCCATCTCCTCCCCACCTCTGGGAGGCCCCACTGCGAGGACAGGCAGCCGATCGGAGGCATGTTTTGTGACATAACGTAGACCATGATTCCACGTGGCGATCAGTCCAGTTAATATGTGGATTATGTTTTCTCCAACCATTCAAATCCAAGCACCAGGGGAGAGCATCGCGGAAGGAAAAGCAAAAATTGTTATGGTTTCACGATGGTTTACCTGAGAGTAGTAGCTTCGAGAGGTTGAGTTTGATGGGTAGCTTGGTGGAGTCTTTTCCCATAAATGGCAGAGACACTAAGAGGTTGGAGTCAGGGGAACTAAGTTTCAATACTTAAGATTGTTGAACAAGGTTAGAATCAATTAAGTTTTGTTTCACAGCCTATGAATAGATGAAGGCAGAGAAAAGGAGGCTTTTGATGCTAGCACAAACAAAAGTGGGGAGGGAGCATCGGTCAGGGGAGATTTCTTAGAGGCTAGCATGGCCCGCCCAGACTCCTCAGAATCTCTGGGCGGGGCCAGGCTTTTGATTTAGCTGGGCAAGAAGCGATGAAGTGTCCACTCTCACCACAGTAGATGCATAGTTTACTCAAAAAGCGTCTTTGTCTTTCCTCTGGAGTGAGCCTGGTGTGTCCCACCTGCATGGGTTTAGACATCCATTTCCCCAGAATGAGAGGCCTGAACAGGCAGAGGGAGAGACTGGGCTTTAGATCTCGGTTTGGACAACTGTTCTGTGGGAGAAGAAAAAACAGTCACACGTAATTTTGAGGTAAGGGGCAGAGGAGGAAAAGGATCCCGGAGCTTCTTGACTTGGGAAGCTTGATGTTTCTAGCTTCGGATACTATTATTGTCCAATTTTATGGAGTCAAGCGGATTAATTCTTCAAGAAGGTGGCTGGTTAGGTGGGGGTTGCCGGTTTCATCCTTAATACTTTCGTTCAAAGCCACGAAATAAGCCCCTTTTAGAGCTGCTTTGGTTCCATCCGGAGAAGCTGCAGCTTTTAACCGGAAGTTGTCTTGGGAGGGAACTCCCGCCACAGAGGAATTTCCCTGCTTAATGTTGAAAAGAGCACGAGAGTCAATGGTTTGATCTGTTTCTTGATTAAATACCTGAGAAAATTCAGATAAGAAATAAACTCTCAGAATATACATTGTCGGGAGGAAAACTTTGTGGGAGGGCAGAAGCCTTGCCTGAGGCCCCGCTCAAGGCTCTTCCTGTTAGTGGGGAAAGGAATAAAAAGTTATCTTCTTATAGTCAAGGTGGAAGAAACTGCCAGGGCGGTTCTACCGAAGATTAAGCGGCACTGAAACAAAAATCCCTTACGGTCTTTCATTATTACTGCAGAGAATAACTTCAGGCGAACTTGGAGGAACTTCAGGATAGCGTCACTGCCCGATTGACCCTCGGAGGGGAACTGGGGCCTGCAAATGGATTTCGCTGCCAGGCGTGGCATTAACATTGCTAAAAAATTAGCACTAATGACGAGCATATGATTGTGAGTATCAACCAAGCGATATAACTCACGGAGGGTTTTTACATTTGTAGCTTGAATTTGGGCATCTTGCTCCTCCAAGTGACGGCGGAGGTGATCTGCTGGGCCTTGTGTTTGGCGCCAGTGTTCTGTCATGATGGGTTCACCTGGTGTGACCCCGGTGCCGAAACACCACTGAAGATACTATGGAGTAAAAGTTTTAACAGAGTTTATTATGCACAAGCACAGAGGGAATGACTGGTTCTGGTTCAGGCCTGGGAAACTGTTTCTCACGGAGTCTGCATGTGAGACAGTTCAGTTAGCGTTAGCGCATAGGAGTTTGATTCTTGACAGTTTCAGATTTGTACCGCTGAGGGTTCTTGGTTTAAAGCCTTGAGAGGGGGAAACTGTTGGAGTCGGGAGATGGTTTGTTCAGTAGAGTCCGTATAGCTGCTTCAGCGTCTTACTTCTTAAAAGTGAGCAGACCTTGACTTTGAGTTCCCAGCTCTTTGATTACAGAGCTGCATGGAAGTTCAGAGAGAGGCTTCAGGTTTGGCTCAGAGGGCAGGCTCGGCTCCAGGTTAAGCTCTTCCAGAGCTTCACAGGAGAAAACTGGTTTCCTGGAAGACAGAGACAAAGTTAGAATCCAGTCTGGATTCAAGTCAACAAAGGTCTCCAGAGATACTAGGCTTAGGTGCCAACCAACTGGATCTAACTGCACTGCGGCGTTGAGGCAAGGTCTGAAGACAACTTATATAGTGGATGGCTGCAGCTGTGCACGAGGCTCAACTCAGGAGGATCCACGGCAGACTCTGCTGGAGGAAGGTGGTACTTCTCCAGCTCCCAACAATCTTGACATGATGACCAGAGAGGAGGACGCAGCTTTGGTGAATGAACAGCTCTAAGATCTCTTGAGCTGTAGCTTGGGCAAGCTTTATTTCAGTAAGAGGGTTTAAACACTGATATAACATTAGTGTTCATGTGTGTTCCTCAGATGCTCATTACATTTCCACACAATCAAGTATATGACCAAGAGTAATTTGGAATCTGATGTATTAAACTGCTAGCTTCTATTATTTCAAAAGAAGGTAAAAGATCGTTAACTAAAAAGGTTATTGGTTCTTAACATTTTAAACGAATCATTTAATAAACATTATTTAACAAGCAATGTAAATAATAGTCTCTATCATCAGTTTTGCATTGTGAAATGGTCTGAAAACATTCAATTTCTTTAAAATTTGTGAAAAGCTGGTGATCATATCCCAAATTCTTCCAGATAAACTTTGGTTTTAAACACAAAATCCATCTTAAACTGTATTATGGTTTTCAAATGTTTCCCTTCCTTTTTGTACATAGTAGTTTTAGTTTAGTTTAGTTTCATTAGTTTGGAGCTGAATGATTTTGGTTAATAAACTCTTATATTTTTGAACAAAGTTGGGGGGTGAATTTATTCCATGTATATTCATGCAGAATTTACTGTTTGACCTGTTAGGATTCCTGTCTGTGTGTTTTGGTGTTTTTGTGTTTGTCTCCCTTCCTCCACCAGGAGGCGCCTGGTTCTGGTCCGCCTCCTCACACACTTGCGAAGGGTTACCTCGTTAACAGAATGCTCTTAAGCCTTTGACTGCCACTCGTGGCCAGAGAGTTTGCCAGTTTTGGGTACTGTGCCAAGCTGAGTTTTACTGAGTCAGAGACTGAGACAAAATCTAGTGTCTTCTCTGCTACAGGACTATCTCCATTTGAGGCTTCCATAGGATACCAGCCACCCCTTTACCCGTCTGAAGAGGCAGAAATTGCCGTACCCTCCATTCCAGCAATACATCCGCCGCTGCCGGACCTTCTGGAACCAGGCCATGACGGCCCTGGGAAGGACCTCCCAGCAGAATCAAAGGTGGGCCAATAGCAGGAGGAGGGTTGCCCCTTCCTATCGCCCGGGCCAGAAGGTCTGGCTTTCCACCTGTGACGCATCCCCCTCAAGGCGATGTCATAAACCTCTCCTAGGCTGATGGACTGGCCCCACAAAGAGTGGAGAAAACCATCGAGTCTGCCATCCGTCTCTATCTACCATCCCTCAATTTTGCCTGCCTGCCATTCCGTCTCCCAGATCAAGCCTGTCTGCGTCAAGCCCATTGTGCCACCAGCTGAGCCCCATTGTGGACATTGATGTACCCTCTACCACCTTGGCGCAATGTTGATGCTGGGTGTAGCCCTCAGCTCCTAAGTCCTTTTAATTTGGCGGGCCATGCCTGCGACATCACCCCAACTCTGTTGCCTCTCTTGGTCAGAGTGCCACTCCCTCCTCCATTCCCCACCTGTAGCTGTTGCATGCTCTGTTGAGCGTCACCGTTTTCAAAAAAAGTTACTGGATCTTCCTAAAGATCTAACATTATAACCTGTCTTTTGGTGTAGGTGTTTTTACGCTTCAAAAACCAATCTTCTAATGTTTACTAACATGCGTTAATGATTACTCACCAAAGGCGTAACTTTTTACAGCCTTCTCTCTCACAACTTGGGCCAAACCGCTCATGTTGTCTTTCATTAATACCACTACACAGACGGAGATCAACTTGTCATCCCTTCAGCGGTGAGTTGATAGCCCGATCGGGTCATTTTATTTTGTTGTTGCAGCAGCTGAATTTAAGTTTATATTCATGATTTAAGTCCTTTGTTTGTACACTGCCTCCCTTAATTTCCCTTGCGGCGAGGTCCCAGCGTTATTATGAATTACCCGAACTTCCACGTTTTGTAGTGTGTAAAATATAAACTTCTGCTTGTTTAATATAAATTATTTTTTAATTTACATTCAAGCCGAATTGTGCTTTACATTTTAGTTAGCAGAAGCGCCCCTTTTGTTTGCACCTTTGCTTCATTTTGCCTCCAGCTTTTGATTGGATCATTAGAAAAGCAATGAGGTTTTTTCCTCTTACCATTGAAAATTAAGTAATAATTGAATGTAGCTACGTACTTGTGGAATTTGTTGCGCAACTTAAGAACTTAAGATCTGCTTGAGTATTTTTCTCTGCTCAAGTAATTTAATTGGAAAAGAGTTTTTTTTTATACATTGAATATTCATGATTTATGGGAAAAAGTGCACTTGATTACAATGTGTTTTTAGTATCTAAAACTTTAGTGATAATCTGTTAAACGATTTATTTATTTATATAGTTATTTGTTATAGCTATATATATATGTTCAATATATATATATTGGTAAAAAATGTGTAAAATATGGAAAAACTATCATAAAAGTAATATAAATGTGTTCCAAAATTTAATGCACACATATTTCAAACATACCGTTCGTGTAGAGGTAACTGCTCATTTGATTTTGACATTCTAGGTCAGGTTTTTATACTTAGAAAGGCATCACCCTCACTTTAACCTGGTTCTAACAACTTTTCTTTTTTTCTAATTCAACTGAAGATGGCGAGCTAAACCTGTGCGGTAGGATACAGACTCTTCTTTCTATAAGGATAAAAACTATTCTCTTCTCAACCCTGGATTACCATAGCGTATGGACTAACAATCTAACCTAACTGAATCTTGGGGACAATTAATCAAATACTGTTTTGTTATTAATGTTTGTGTGTTTTTTTTTTTGTGTCTTGGCCACTTTAATACAAAACTAGTTAAACCTTATTTTTGTCTCTGTGATTATTCACACCTCGGGCTCCTCAACGAACCCTCTTCTGGTAACCTCTTTCTACATCTATATAGTCAGTTCTGTCATTAGCCTTTAACAAAGCGTTTGCGTTACACTTTCTACGTCCCGTGGTGATGGTGGCGTATTCGTAGATTGGGAGGGTTGCGGTCCGAGGATCACTCTTGGGTACCAGGATCGTATATCCCAGACCCCTCCCTCGTATTAGGGACTTCCGCCTCTCTCAGCCCTCAGGTTCCTCTGGACCGCCAGGTGGCGGTGGGTTGAGGGGGGGTACTGTTGGGATTCCTGTCTGTGTGTTTTGGTGTTTTTGTGTTTGTCTCCCTTCCTCCACCAGGAGGTGCCTGGTTCTGGTCCGCCTTCTCACACACTTTCAACATTTACCTGGGTGTAGAATGCTCTTAGCTGCTTATTTCTGCCACTACCTCCGGCGCCAGAGTGTTACTTAGTTTTGGGTACTCTAGCCAAGCTATGTGTTTTACTGAGTCAGACTGAGTTTTGTCAATCTGAGTTCCCGAGTTATTTTGTCTTTTCCTCTTGGCAGGTAGTCATCCTGCACATGGATGTTTTTTCTGACCCTCTCTCCCTGGAAGGATCAGCTTCAAAACTGGGTTGGGGATTCAAACTGTTTGGATCAACTTTCCCCAAAGTTAGGATTTGAATACACGCACTGAGCAGTTCATCTCAACCCGTTCAGTACGCGGGAAATCCAAGTGATGATCAGTTCTCCGTTCTGCAAACAACGTCTGGGTAAGTACATCCTCCACGAATCAGACAAACACTGGAACTACACACACACAGACTGGAGTCAAAGAGTCAACCACCTTTCTGGAAATGTGGAGTCGAAATTTCATTCTTCTTCAGGTTCAAAATCAAATTTCCCACTGAGCCTGAACTAACCGCTGAGATTTCCACACTTTCCATTTCGGTTTTGCAATGTTCAGAGCAACACTAGATTACTGCATTATCTCCTCAATAAACCTGTTAAACCTTTTGCCTGGTTTCTCTGAAATGGTTTCTCTGCATGTGGGTCCGAGCTCTTGATAAAATCATGACTTGACCATGATTAGTGCTCGAATCACTATTTCATTTATTGTTCTAACACACAGCTGGTAGATAGTTTAAGTATAAACATCTTAAAGTATCAGAAATATAAATTCCCAGCTGGCTGGGAGTTGAATAGAATATAAATACACAACATTGATGTGGCATCCTACCTTGATGGGCATTTAACATAAAATCACAACAGAGTGTTCTCCAAATAATAAAAAATGTATGGGATTAACAGACTATGTTCTAATTAATTATACATAAACCTGTGAAATTCATTGTTACCTGTTTTATAAACTGTGGGGAAAGAGCTGATATTTGAATTCCAACCCTCTAATGTTTCCTTATTTGGATATTTTGTTATCTCAAGGGTGATGCTGTAACTTTAGTCTTTTGGAGATGAGTTCTAATGGTGTTCTCTTTGGTATATAGTAGATGTGTGAAGCATGGCATCCTGGCCATTTGATGTTTTCTCAGCAGTGGGAAGGCCAGCCTAAACTGTTAAACATTTTTTCTGTAATTTGTGCTTTTATGAGTGACTGGATATAACGTATTTTCACGACTCGCACTTAAACGTCTTTTTTCTCCCTCAAAATGTGCGATTAGCCCTTTGGTCGCGGTCGCCCTATGTGTGTTGTAACACAAGAACTTTTGAGACCACCTCATTGAGAGATGATGATGAAAGAGTGGCTGAATAAAGAATGCGCTGTTTTTCACTCATCACCATCGCTGTTAATCTGTGACTCCGTGCCGTGCCCATTTCACAGCTGATGTGAAAAACATGGTGAAACAAATTAAGCTGTGCTCGCTGTTATTCAACCGCTCGACAATAAATTGTGAACGGATGCAGCAGGTGCAGGAGAAGCAGCGAGTTTACATGCAAAGTCAATGGTTGAAACTTGTAGCGTATGAGCAAAGGTCGCAGCTGCGTTTTAAACAGCAGAAACAGCAGCGCTGCTGCTGCTTTCGAGATGGAAATATTGAAGTTTTGCTGCTGAATGCGGCTGCATCAACCAATCAGAGAAGCTGATCTGGGGGCTGACAGCGAGACAGACACATAGCTCTGATGACATATGATATTAAGGCAAATGAAAAAGCCTGGATGGATGAGGAGATGATGAAAGCGTGGCTGAGGCAGGTGTATGTGAGGAGACCAGGTGTTTTTTTCCACGCAGCACCATCGCCGTTAATCTGTGACGGCGTGCCCATCTCACAGCCGATGTGAAAAAAAGGTGAATCAAATGAACGCTGTTATCCCGGGAGTCTGACAAAGGAACTTCAACCGCTCGACATCTGTGTGAACCGGCCATTCAAAGTAAGGCTGCGAGCGGCGTGGGAGCGATGGATGACCGACGGAGACCACAGTTTCAGGAAAAGTGGAAGGCAGTGCCGGGCAAGTTACGCCACCGTTTGCAGATGGATTGTAGATGCTTGGACTAACGTGTCTGCTGGCTCTGTTGTTCGGGCTTTTCGCAAAAGCGGCATTATTTCTGAGAACGCCCGGCGAACCTGAAGACACTGGCGAAGAAGGGGAAATTGGCATGTCTGATTTAACGCAAGCTGTTTAGTTCAGAAACAGAGGATGATGACTTTGATAGGTTCGATTAATACCTTTTGTAATAAATACATGAATAAAACACAATCATACTCAGTTTTGCTCCGCTCTATTTTTCTACCTGAAAACTTAATTCAACAGCAGCCTCTGGGCAGCGTCGCCTCTGGTTTCACAGCGGCTGGCAGGTGTTTTTTATCTAAATAATCTAAATATTTGCAACTATATTTTGCTGTGATCGGTGAAGATAAAGCCGGAATATGTTTAAAAGTGTTTTAGTCCACCCCCGTACACCTGAAATGCGCTGTCAGTCGAGTTCCCGTAGGGGCAGATCGGGCTATTTCTGTCGGTACATGGCGCAGTAGACCCCCTTCATCAGCAGCCTCCGGGTTGGGCACCGGGTTCCGGTTGGCTGGCAGGTGTTTTTCATCCAAATAATTTTAATCTGCAGGCACCAGGATACCGGTAATAAAAGCGAACATATTCTGTCGGCAGGTTTCAGGATTTTAAGTTAATTTAGGAGTGATCACAGCGCTGTGTCATCTGCGATGTGTCTGTCTCACGGCCAGCTCCCAGGTTTGATTAATACTTTGTAATAAATACATGAATAAAGCACAGTCATACTCAGTTTTGCTCCCGCTGTATTTTTATATACGCAGTAGAGCTATTTAAAGGTAGTAGAGGACATGTACCTGTATATAAAACCCGCGCCCTATAGTCCGGTGCTCCTATATGTTGGTATGTTAAATACAGAAATGGCACACATAACTGGGACTGCGCCTTTTAGTACGGTGAGCCTTATGGTCATGAAAATACGGTAAATGTTAATTTATTAAGCTTAAGTTTGCTTTTTCCCAATCTCTGAGAGAGAAAAAAAAGAACCATGTTTAACAACAGTTATAACGACAAAATACACAGAAGGAGTTTACCTCAGTATTGGACTGGTACTACTGTAGATCTGATGCAGGCAATAACAACTCTAACAGTCCTACTTTTAAAATAGCCTAAAGTTACCTCAACCTTCCAATGATCCACACCGAAAGTTTCCAGAAACCAACCTAAAAATGTTCTATTCATTTCTTTGTTTCTTCACCCTTGGATGACTGAAGAAAGCCCGTTTTCCATTTTTCTATCAGAGCTTGGCTGAAGATTAAACTCCTTAACGTAACTGTCTCAGTCAGAGAAGCATTTATACATCCTTTCCATCATCACTAAAGGTAAATAGAAAACATGTTATATACAGATTTGCAGGGACAATCACAATTCACATCACACTCATGTTGTTATGGCTGAAGGATTTTACTGATTTATTTGACAAATCTTTGATTCTGAAGATGAAACAGTGACTTTGAACATTCAACTGAGAACTGTCCTTAGATAAACGCCTGGGGAAACATTACTATAGAAAAATACACATATACAGTAAACTCAAATATATTGAAATGTTATTTTACAAGCAAATACAGATTTTATATTTTCTTCTTTATATTTCTTGGCTTAATTCAAGTTATTTTACATTACTCCAAATGTTTGGGAGGATTAATTTAGTTTGGGAATGCAAAAAAGGTTTTGTTGACATTCATCGTTTACTTTTTCACACTGGAAAAAAATCGAAATCTAGATATTTCATTTTTTCTTAAAATAAGTGCATTTGCTCTTGGATTGAGGACATAAAAGAGACATTTTGCCAATATGAAAAAGAAAATGTACACTTAAAATAATAACACAATTACTTTTCTTATTTCAATAGCATATTATCTAGTATCTTATTTTAAGAGTAAAATACTCATTCCATTGGCAAACTATCTCATTTACCCACTCAAATTAAGGGTAAATGCAGTTAATTTAAGACATTTTTACTTATTTCTAGATAGTTTTTCCTGTGCACTGCCGGTATCACCATTCTCCAGTGCAATTAACCAGTTTTAACATCAATATGGACTGAAAGGGGGCTCACCAAAAACAGAAGCCCCTACTCAAAAATCAAAACCTAGAAGATATGAGATAACTTCCCACCAACAGAAGTATTAGCTCACTTGGGTCATCCTCTACAAGGTTGCAGACACACAAAAAGAGCATGATATTTTAAGCAAAACTTGGCATTTCCAAAATTAATGTGTGAAAAGTGCATGAAAGTGTGTCACAGACGTCTTGTCACAAATAACCTTCTGGTATAATAAAAGGATTTGTCTTGTTAGACCCCTAGTTGGTTTTGGCAGTAGGCCTGCTTCCACTTTAGTTTCTCCTCCTACCCACTAGATTGTGCCCTTTTCTCTATTTGGCCTGGAGGGCCTCTTCCAGAACCCCAAACTGACTGCAGGATTCCCCCCATCTTAGAATAACCTGTTTTCTGTATCTCTCTCTGAGTTTTGTCAACCTCACAAATAAACTGTTAACTTTTTCTGTGCCTCTGAGTGGTTTTCTGCATGTGGGTTAGATTTTTGAGACGCATCATGACAGCCAGTCAATAATTCTGATGCAATCTGCTCAGTTCCATCAGTGGAAAATCTTTTATCCAATGATTTTATTAAGATAATAGATAGAGCTAATATTTTCTGTAAATTGTTGATAAATAAACAGATTCAATTAGTATTATTAGTAGACCTTGCCTAAGCGAAGGGGGATTGGGGGCTGGCTTGCTTGCTACAGTTGCTACAGTATGAACAGTTTTAGACTTTGTTGTGGATTATATATAATCAGCAGTCATTCACATGCTTGCACCCAGGTATTATTTTTTTTTTTAACAATCCATCACAGTTCTATTACACACTAGTATTCAACCCTGAAAAAGGAATAATTAATTGAAGTTATTAAAAGCCTAAAACTGATGGCAGTCTGCTCACAATAACATGTAAATCTTTAACCAAAGCCCATCTTACCATGAAAAAAGGATAAATAGTGTAAACACAATTAGATACAGATTTGTTGAAACTGATTACATATCAACAGCTGCACTGGTAAAAGGTTCAGCTCTTTTTGTTGTTCTAGACATACGGACCTAAAGTTAAAAAGAAGGCGATCCAGACAATATTTAGCAGAACCACACTGACCTGAACAATTTGCTGCATATTGTCTGCTGATTTTCTGTGTCTTTACTAAGACACTGAGCAAGACAGGCTGTGAATATCATATATGGGTGTTAAAGGAGGACCACATGTCACCAGTGTGAACATGATCTCATACTTCTTTGTGGTCATGGGGAAGAGATGTAACACATAGGTCACTGCTTTGCATGGTTTCCTGTTATCAATGGTTATAATAGAAGGTAGGCTGTACAAGTAAATTAGTTGCTCAGTATGCTAAAGGTTTTGCATGCAGTCTTCAGTCACCAGGACATGTATCTATTAAGCAAAAGATTTCTTTTTTTTTTCTCCACAGGCTACTACCTGACGTCCCCCACCCTTATCTGTTTTGATGCAAAGAGTAGGCAAAATAAGGGTTAGATATGCAGACGTAAAGAAATGTGGAAAACCTCTTTTGAAATACTGATCTAATTCCATTTAATATTGGATTAAAAGGCCTATAATCATGTGGTCCTTTTGGAGAGAATATTATATCACCAGGCAGGTAAGAAGCAAATACAACCACTGTAAGATGCAGACAAAAGTCTTGAGATGTTCCACCACTTTTTAATCATCAGCACTAGAAAACTTCCTTCAAGGTTTGTCAGTTTTTGTTCTCTGTGCAGTATTCTCTTGAATCCATGGCTGCAGGGATCATGCCATAAATTTCAAAACGCAGTTCTTATGATGCTGGTGGATCAGCATACCCCCAAAGGCTTAGAGGGTGCAGGCTGGTAATGTATTGATGTTTTTTTGTTCAAAGGGAAAGATGGCACAGAGAACTCAGGATAAGGTATGAGGTAAATCCATGCATATAATGGATTTTGGTTTCTGTCAACTGGATAATCGTGCCCCAAACTTGCAGGTAAATCATTCAGCCATCCCTGGCCAGAAGCAGGATTTCTTTAACTTATCCTTATGCCCCACTTACACTACCCCTCTAAACGATATGTGCTGAGTTCAGACCAGGCTCGAATCAGACAACAAACTAACTCACATATTTTAACCACACATGCACAGCCAAATCCACATGGGCATTGATTTTGTTATAAACCAATCACCCTCAAGAGTAGGACCACACCACATCTCCTGCTGTCAGATCTTTTTGCTTAAGAGTGGGGTACAGTCTGCAAACTTTGTTTTGCTCTGAAACACTTTCTACGGAGGTTTAGAGGAGTATAGTGATACATTTGAGCAAGATGCTCAGTTGGTGGGTGGCCAGTTCTAGCTCTGAGGGTGATTGAACATCGGACAGAGTGCAGGGCGGGGCTGAGGTAAACTCTGGAAGCTACAAGAGGAGGACAAATGATTAATTATATTATAATCCTTTTATTTATAATTTATTATTTATCCTCACCCCATCAGGGTATTTCCAGTTTGTCTTCAGTCTTTTTTATGTACAAGAGAAAACTGAACCCATGAATCCTGCTCTAACTGGTTTCTGCTGTTGGCACGAACACCAAACAATTTCAAAATAAGTCAATAACACCTCTAACAGTCCCCCTTTTAAAGTAGCCTAAAGCTACCTCACTTTGGATTGATCAACAATAAAAATTTCATAGAAAACTCTTACCAGGAGATTCTGTGAAAGTGCTTGTTTCTTCAGCCTCGCCAGTGACTGAAGGTACAGTGGTTTTCCATTTTCTATCAGATCTCGGCTGAAGGCAAAATTCCATCATAAACATGTCATCATCAGATTTGCTGCTGCTTCTCCTTTCCACAAACACTAAAAATACAGAAACACAAAAATTCAGTTATTGTGTCACAACTCACATTCTCTTATTTTTAATATTAATGTTAGCCTTCAACTGATTTATTTAACCTACTGCTTCTGCAGGGTCCTCTGATATTTGAACCAACATCTGAAATGTCAGCTGCAGAAATTGGGTCTGCAACTATGCAGAGTACCCATATAAACTCAAATATATTCAAAACTCCAATGAATTGGAGCATTTCAAATTATAACAAGTATAGATTAGTAAACTGCATCCAGACCAGATGTTTGTTTTTTTTTTAGATTCTACATTTGAACAATTTTCTTGACTCAATTGGTAGACTAAATTTGAATTACTTTAAAAGCAGAATATTGTTGTTTCTCTGGGCTGAGAATGCCAAAAAAAAATGTTACGCCATTATTTGGTTTGGTCCACTTTCATCATTCACTTTAGAACTGCTCCTGGCTCAATTCTCAGTGCCACAGACCAGTTTTAACATCAATATGTACTGAGATGCTGCTCATCTAAAACAGAAGCCACTACCCCACAATCAAAACCCAAAACTTCAGCGATACCTGCCCTCAGCAGGAGTAGCTCACCTGAGGCATCATCCACGAAGGTCGCACACAGATGAAAAAAATGTGCTGCAAAATTTTACAATTTGAATACAGTGGACTGACCCTACATAATTATTGGTCCAAATAAATCAGTCAAACCCCAAACTGACACTTAAGATAATTGCTAAGACAATGTATATTAAAATATCAGGGGGATGGAGTCTGGCTCTGTGAAGCTGCTATGAACAGTTTTAGACTCTTTATTGCAAATTAGGAGAACTGGTCGTTCATTCAATTGTTTGCACCCAGGTTTTTGTTTTTTATTTCCTTTAACAAATCATTGCAGTTGTATGTCACAGTAATGTTCAACCCTAAAAAGGGAAAAATGTATTTAGGTCATTAAAAGCCTGAAACTGATGACAGTCACACTTACAATAAGAAGATGTAAATCTTTCCGCAAAGACCTTCTTACCACGATAAAAGATAACCAAAGTATAAATAGAGACAGGTTTTCACTTATTTCATATCTGCAGCAGCACTGGTCAAGTGTTCAGCTCTGTTTGTTGCTCTTACCTGAGACATCTGGATCTAAAGTTAAAAAGAAGGCGATCCAGACAATATTTAGCAGAACCACGCTGACATGAACAATCTGCTGCATGTTGTTGTCTGCCGATGTTCTGTAACTTTATTTAGACACTGAGCAAGAAAGACTGTATGTAGGTGTTAAAGGAGGAACCACATATCACCATTAAGAAGATGATCTCATGCCTCTTTGCAGCCATCAGGGACATTATTAGATGTAACCACAAACCAAATTGCTCACTGCTTTGCATGGTTTCCTGTTATCAACGTTTATAATAAGGTATACAAAGTCAAACCAGTTGCTCAGTATAAAGTTGATACGGGACTCCAGATATCAGAGCCTGATGCTCCCAAAGATTGAGCTGCCTCAGTAGAGTAGGCACGGGTCCCCCACCCTTGTGAAGAGTAGGCAAAATAAGGCACAGAAAATAAGGGTTAGGCATGCAAAAGTAAAGAAAAGTGGAAAACATCTATAAATACTGATCTAATTCCATGTATAAGTCAATTGGCTTTAATGCCATATGATTCAATGGTTCTTTTCTAGAGAATATAATGACAGTGGGTACATTGTTGCCTTGCAGCAAGGAGGTTCGGGTTCAATTCCCGGACCAGGGTGTTTCTGCATGGAGTTTGCATTTCTCTCTGTGTATACATGGGTTCTCTCTGGAGTACCCAAGCTTCCTTCCAGAGTCCACAAACATGACTGTTGGGATTAATTGGCTACTCTAAATTCTCCTTAGGTGTGTGTGTGTGTGTGTGTGTGTGTTATTGTGGCCATGTCTTTAATACCTGGTGGGGACAATTTCCTAGGAATATGCTACATTTTATGATTCTTGGTACTTGTGAGGGACCAGCTACTCAGACGAGATGTTTTGTCCCCTTCTTGGGGGTGGGGGTTGGGTTTAGGACTAGGTGTGGTGTGAGTTTAGGTTAGGCCCCAGGGATAGGTATGTGTGGGTAATGGTTAGGATTAGGGCAAGGGTCATGGTTAGACATATAAATTAGTGGGAAATGAATGAAAGTCAATGGAAGGTCCCCACAAGGATATTGTGACACAACAGGTGTGTGTGTGTGTGTGTGTGTGTGTGTGTGTGTGTGTGTGTGTGTGTGTGTGTGTGTGTGTGTGTGTGTGTGTGTGAATGATTTATTTGTCTCTGTGTTGCCCTGTGATGGACTGATGACCTGTCACAGGGTTGACCCCTGCTTCCCGCACGTAAACAGCTGGGGATAGGCACCAGCACCCCCAGTGACTCCAGCAGGGTTGAACCGTAATGGAAAATTGATAGATTGATGGAAGCATGCAAGATGCAGACACAAGTCTTGAGATGTTCTACCACTTTTTAATTGTCTGCACAAGTTATGGTTTGAACTTACTTTTAGGGTGTGTCAGTTTTTCTTTTCTATCCTCTTAGAATCCATTGCTCATCATGCCATAAATTTCAGTTCTTGTTATTTATTTATTTTTTTGATCAAGGTCTGTTTATTTAGATTTTTTTAGTGTTAACATCCTTCAACATTACCTTCAACCATAGCCAGTCAGACCAGGTACAAATTTGGAAACATAAATCTTTCTTCCATTTGTTTTTGAGCCTCTTCAATGACGCCATCTAAGAACTGTTTAAACATCCATAAATCCCACTTATAAGCTGTTCTGCATTTCGTTTGAGCTATAAGATAACGTCCAGGACCAGAAGTGATGGAGATGGTGAAGATGGAAAGGAGTCCATGTAACAGGGAATACAGTTTCTAATCTCTAAATATCTGAAGAAAAGAGATCCAGGGATATAATATTTAGTCCTCATTTGCCGCTGTAGAGAATTAAAACTGCACCATGAATAGAATATAGTGGATAAATGTCTCACAATAAATATATTTGTGTTATAATGGTCAAATGGTGTGCTTCAACATGGCTTTTTGAAGTCTAAGAAAAGTAATATATGCATGGCTGTTTGAAGGTTGAGATAAGATTAGGAGGGATGAAGAGTGGTGTTGGAAAGAATCCAAGGCTTTGATGTATGCATTGGGAAAACCCGAGGATGAGTTATTTTGACATGTCAAGGTTAAACAACAAAAAGCTATACCGCTGTATGATGTTTTAATGTTAAACAACAAAGTTATACCGCTGTATGATGTTTTAATGGTCAAACAACAAAGCTATACCGCTGTGTGAATGTCTTAATGGTCAAACATCAAAGTTATGCTTGATGTTTTAATGAAATTTTAAACATCAAAGTTATGCTTGATGAAACGTTGTCTTGACATATCAATGATAAATATTGAAGTTATGCTGATATGTGAAGTTTTTAATGAAACTACAATGTGTATCACCATGGCCTTCAAAGGGGCAAGGCTTTGATTAAAATAAATAAATTGTACATTGGGGGGTTTCCACCGGGGGCCCAGGGAATGAATATAAGCAGGACTGTTTCTGCATGTTAGTCAGATGAACACCGGTGTACATCTCGGGTGGTGACTTGTGTTGATGCAATAAAACCACTGTGGACCATGACCCATCTGCTTCTGCCTGATTTTTGATCATTGTTTGAAGACTTTTCAACTTCTTTTTAAGAACTTTGAATTTTTACAAGACTTAAGTCGTTGGGAGGACATCCACGACATTTTGGCGAGCCAGCCAGGAGGAAGCTCAGGCATCGGACGACCTGCAGGCACGAGTTGGAGGCCAGGAACCCCCAAGGGCCCACTATGCACCAATTAGCAGGTGAGATACAATTTGTTATAATTTTCTAAATTGGGGAACCAGCCTCCAGCGACGGCTTGTGGGCGTCAGGAACCACCAAGCTCTCCTAAAAGAGGAAAAGTTGCTGTAAGAGTAAGAGGCCTGCAGCGTAAAAAAGCACAAGAAGTGCATTGTAAATACATAATCATTTGTCTGTGAGTTGTTGTCTGTTTGAAGCGTGAAAGAGTTAACTATTAAGGGGGAGTAAGGGGGGAATAATATAATAATAATAATAATAATAATAATTATTATTATTATTATTATAATAATTATAATAAGAATAAGAATAAGAATAATAATAAAACTTAAAAGGCATAATAATAATAAGCAATAGAATTAGTAACTCGAAAAATACATAGTTAAAAGAATAATAAAATTATAGAGTAACGATACAAAATACATAATTAAAAGTACAAAATAATATTATTAATTTGTTCCATTGGAGATCCTAACCTAAATTGTAGAGATCTAAAGATTGAGAAGTAGAACAAATTAAAAGAAATCTGTATTGGAGAGAGCAGAACAAGTTAAAGTAGATCATTAAGGGACTGTAGAAATTGGTGGGTAAGCACAGACCCCGAGGGTTGAGTGACTGCTGGTTGCTATGGGAGCCAATGTGAGCAAACAGACGGAGGGGCTGACGCCTGCCAAACTGGTAATAATGACACACCCATCTAATAAGCGCAAAATTCAAAAATGCATGACTGAGTGGCACAAGATAACATCTGGGAAAAATCGCTGGCCTAAAGAAGGCAGCTTTGACCCTTCATGCTGTGATGAAGTGGAGGAAAAACTGAGGGATAAAGATAAAAAACGAGACCGAGTGCATTTGCATAAAAAACAGAAACATGCTGAACAGAGAGACATCCTGCGATATTTTAAAGTTGAACACCATAAGAGTCCAACAGCTCCCAATTATACCGATCATAAGCCACCACCTTATCACCCCACCACAGTAGGACAGTATCCAGTGTGTGAGGAGCAGGGTAGCAAGGGAAAAATTACAGGACAACTTAAATTAGTGTTAGAAGATGAGGAAGAAGCAGAAACAATAACAAGGAGCAAGCAGCAGGGAGAGTGTGAATATAGCAGTACGGAGGAAGAATCAGACAGATCATTAGCTGAAGTAAAGAAAAGACCACGCCATAGCTACTCAGCACCCCCAAGGCGTCGCAGACTGACACCATATCAAAGGATCTCCACATGCCAGTCAACGCCCAGGACCAGGTTAACATATATGGAAGAGACCGAATCAGTAGCAGAACAAATAGACAAGGAGCTGGAGGAACTGAAGAAAGAATTTTCACTAATCATCAGCAGGGAAGAAAAGAAGAAAGAAGAAAAAGCACGAGTGAAATATCTAAAGGATATGAGAGAGACAATAAAAAAACAAAAGGAGGAGGAGAAGAGACTAAAAGTAGAAATAGAGGATTTGAAGAGAATGGAAGAAGAGCAGCTTGTAAGAGAGGCCCAGGATAATGTCCCAGACCAGCCAGGCCCACAAGTTTTGACCCTGATTGACAAAGCAGGAAGGAATGAGGGGGAAGAGACAAGAAGTGAGGAGGAAGGCTTAATAGAAAGTGATGCAACAGATTGGGAGGACGTTGGAACGCAGGATGAAGGCCCGGACATACTATCGTCAAAAAACCCATTCAATGAGGGGTCCAAGGAAAAAAGCAGGCCAGTGGCAAAAGTAAAGAAGCCGCTCACAGCCGAATGTGAAGTGGATCTGGAAGTCGTAAGAAGCGGCCCTCGCCCAATGCTGACCAGGTCCAAAGCACGGCAGCAGGAGACAGAGCAAGGTCAACGCAGGGCTTATATGGCTCCCTTATTGTCAAAAGGACCTCATGAAGACAGATATGTGCCATGGTCATTTATGGACATAACACTTGCCGGAAGGCTGACCCCGCTGGCAGATGGTGCCGACAGGTGGATAGAGAAGTTAGAAGAAATCACTGGAGGCATCAATCTGGCAGCTGGAGACATCAAGGCACTGCTAATAAAAACAGCAGGTCACTCGGCAGGCAGAGAAGTGTTTGATGAAGCCCAGCTTCCAAGGGTCATGACCTCACACCAGTATGACAAAATACCATTCAACCGGTCCAGACATGGGACAACAGCGAGTGAGAATGCAATGCTGGGGATGTGGACAAGTCGGACACATGCAAAGGGACTGCCCCACCAACCCATGGATGGGACCTCAGCCCCCTACCGCTGGACCAGCCACCTATGTAGCAGGACAAGAGTCATACTGGCAATAGGGATGCCCAGAGAAACCTGATAGAGAGGCCATTCTACCTGTATTAACCCAACGCCCACAAACTGAACCCACCATTGATGTCACTATATACGACAGCCATCATCGCTTCATGATTGAGACAAGAGCGGCCTACTCCTGTATAGGGAAAAGTGGAATTGGCCTGCCTCTCTCAGCATCAAAGATTCGAACAGTAGGTGTCGCTGGGAAGACCCAAATAATACCCATGACTGAGCCTCCAGTTCCCATGATCATAGGTGAGTAAAAAGACTGTGTATGCACCACTGCTTTACTCAGAAGATATGTGCCAGTAATCTGCTGAGTGAGGGTAATGCTATGCCAGCTCAATGCAAAAATTAAATGTACCCCAAATGGAATCTCTTTTGAAGCAACTGACAGTGATGAAGCCTACATGATGCCACTAGGCCAACAAATGAACCCCCAGGCAACAAGTCGTGAACTAGAAGACCAAGTATTTTGGCCAAAACTCACATCACCAACTTCCTTCCTCCAACTGGAGTGGGAGACATGGAGACCCCTAATAATGAATCACTACGACAAATCTAGAGAACCTTTTCTCCCTCTCCATTGTACCATGGTTTATGACAAGGGCAAGACACATGAAGACTACGAGAAAAGTTGGGATGAAGAAATTAACAACAAAACAACTGTCATCCAATATGCTGACATAGTGGTTGGACCACAAGGAGCTGCAGCTGTTGTCACATTTCCTGATAAAGATGTAGCAGAATGGTTCCAGGTTACCAATTCAGCACCACATGTCATATTGCTGATTGCAGACAAGTATGAGTCACATGACCTGGGACCTATGGTTCAAGAAGCCAAGCAAGTCACGGAATGGGTTGACACAGCCTGGAACCGCATTAGCGTATCAAAAGATGGACTGTTCTTAAAAATCTCATATTCACAAGTTGATGAATTAATGGCAGAACACATTAAAGTTCCTGGGAAAAGACAAATGGCAGTGGCTGCAGAACATGAATCATTATTAGAACAAGTTCCAGAGCAGGTATGGTCCAAAAGTAAAACAGATGTAGGATTAGTAAAATCAGCAGATCCCATCAAGTTCACCATCAAAATAAATGTTAAATTACCCTTCCAAAGACAGTACCCACTTAAACGAGAAGCGGTAGAAGGTATACAACCCATCATTACAGGATTAGAAACAGCAGGAGAGTTCTTAAACCAACAGTAAGTCCCTGTAACACACCCATTTTTCCCATCAGAAAGCCTAACAGTGATGACTACAGACTAGTCCATGATCTAAGATTAATCAATGCTATTGTAGCAGAAGAAACACCAGTGGTACCAGACCCCCACACACTATTGAGTAATATACCCCCAGGCACAAAATGGTTTACTGTAATAGATCTGTGTTCAGCATTTCTCAGTGTACCGGTCCATCCAGATTCCCATTATTTGTTTGCATTTACGTACAAAGGCCAACAGTATACTTATACACATTTGCCACAGGGCTTCGTCCACTCGCCATCAATTTTCAATCGTGTACTGGCGAATGATTTAAATCACCTTGACATACCATCTACAATGTTGATGTATGTTGATGATATTCTGATTTGTTCTGTTTCTAAAGAGCAGTGTGAGAGAGACTCCATTACAGTGTTGACTGCTTTGGCAGAAGGAGGACACAAAGTAAGTAAACAAAAATTGCAATTCTGCCAGCAAACAGTGGAGTATCTCGGCAGGCAACTTAGTGGGGACATGAGGTCTATCGCACTGTCCCAACTAGAAGCCATAACTCAATTGCCCAAACCTCAGACTGTTGGTCACATGTTGTCTTTCCTTGGCATGGCAGGTTACAGCAGACCGTGGGTGTGTGATTATGCCATCAAAACGGCTCCACTGAGAGCACTGATTAAAGCCGCAGGTCAAGGACACCAGTCGGCTCAATTACAATGGACAGACGAGGCAGAGGGCGCATTCCAACTGCTGAAACAAGATCTCCAAACTGCTCCTGCTCTGGCCAATCCAGATTACGGCAAACCATTCCATCTGTATGTGGCTGAGCGACAAGGGTATGCATGTGCAGTATTGATGCAAGACACCCCCACAGGTAAACAGCCAATTTCTTATTACAGCACAAAATTGGATGGTGTCGAAGAAGGCCTGCCTCCCTGCTACCAGGGCTTGGCAGCAGCAGCCTTCGCGTATAAAAAGGCCTCAGTAACTACCATGGGCCACCCCGTTATCTTGTATACATCACATCAATTACATGCACTGCTCACAAGCCCCCGCTTTGTGATAACCCAAGCTCGTCGAACAGGTTATGAAGTTCTGCTTTCAGGACCTGACCTAACAATACAACACTGTACCACAATCAACCCAGCCACAAGAATGGTATTGCCCACAGAAGGTGAGCCCCATGATTGTCTCCAGGAGACGGACACCTTCATGAAGGTAAGGGAGGATTTGTACAATCATCCAATCCCGTCTGATCTGACGCTTTTCGTAGACGGATCATGCGTCAGAGGTGAGACGGGGAACAAAGCTGGATATGGAGTGGTCAGGCTTGACCCCGACGGCACCTATACCAAGGTGCAGTCGGTGAGCCTTGACCAACCTTGCTCTGCCCAGTTGGCAGAGATAAAGGCATTAACAGCTGCGTGTAAATTGGCCACTGGTAAAAGAGTGACCATCTATACTGACAGTGCATATGGATACGGGGTATGCCATATAAACGCAAGCATCTGGAAACAACGAGGATTCGTTCGAACAGATGGCACCCCCGTGACACATGGGCAAGCTGTCGTGGAATTAATACAAGCTATGCAACTCCCATCTGCGTTAGCTATTGTAAAATGTGCTGCTCATCAGACGGCACAAACACCCCCATTGCCATAGGAAACAACTTGGCAGATGAAGCAGCCAAAGAAGCCACAGGACCTGCAGTGCAAGGACCAATGGTTCTTGCAGCTGAATGTGAACCTATTACTAATCTAGCCTCTTTAATAGAAACCCAGAATAGAGTATCTGAAGTGGAAAAACGTCTGTGGGTGCAAAGGGGGAAGGTACGCTTATCACACCCCCACGATGGGTTGTGGCGTAGTTTTCGAGGGCATTTCGTACTGCCGTTGTCTTTGTTACCAACAGCGATTAAAAAAATGCATGGACCTGATCATTGTTCACAAGCCCAAGTTATTCGAAAGCTACAGGCCGTTTGGTGGTCACCTTACATGACACCTATGGTAGACAGAGAAATGGCCATATGTCCACATTGTCCCAAGTATAATGTGCGTAAAATGTTCACGCAACCCTTGGCACACATTCCCATGCCAGACGGTCCATTCCGCCATCTCATAATGGATTACGTTGACATGATTACTCGTGTTCAGGGAAAGAGGTATATGCTGGTGGTTGTTTGTAGGTTTAGCAGATGGGTGGAGGCATGCCCCACTGCTAAGAACGACCACAAAGAAGCAGCAAGATTTTTGTGTAAAGAAGTGTTTCCCAGGTTTGGCATGCCTGATACTATATCATCTGATAACGGACCTCACTTTGTTTCACAGGTTATCCAGTTAATGTTCAAACAGTTGTGTATAAAACAAATGTTTGGTTGTGTGTATCATCCCCAATCACAGGCATCGGTGGAGAAGGCGAACGGAGTGCTGAAAACGAAGTTAGCAAAGATTATTGCTGACAGCAACAACCGTTTAACATGGGTTGACACATTGCCTATTGCTCTGATGGCAATGCGCTCTCAAACTAACCGAATAACCCATCTTACTCCTCATGAAATGCTTACAGGTCGACCAATGCCTCTCCCACAGGTTCGAGGACCCCAGGAGGAGGTTTCCCTGGCACAGCTCGAACGTGAACTGGGGGATTACCTCAGGTCACTAACACACATTCACAGACTCATATTTCAACAGGTGAAAGCAGCTCACAACCAAGACGAGACACATATTCCAGTGGACGTCAGGGACGTTCAAGTTGGTGACAGTGTGTTCATACTAGTCTTTAGATGTCAGTGGAACGAACCTCGTAAGGGAAGGCCCCTTTAAAGTTGTACTTACCACTCCCACTGCCCTGAAAGTTGAAGGTAAGCCCTTCTGGTTCCACAAAAACCACTGCACCCGGCACCGGCCGCCAGACCCACCTGGACTTGATCCAGAACCGACGGGCTCTGCGCATGCTGACAGGGCAGCAACAAGTCTCCCTCCGCAGCACCCCACCACAAGCTCACAGACGTTGGATGTTGCACCGGTGACGGGCACTGATGTCCCCTCACCCCCGTCCAAGTCAGATGGTAAAAGGCGTTCAGCACGCTTGGCAGCCCGACGGTCTCCAATGTCGGGGGACTCTGGGGATGACAGTGTTCATTCTTATGCTCCCGCTCCGCCTTCTGACTCTGGCGGCAATGATGATGATCCTTCTGCCGCTCAGAGCTCTGATGGGTCTGACCCAGATCCATCCCTCGTTCAGGCACTGGACGAACTTCTTTCTTCTGACCCATCAGATGCTGGTGGAGTCCTGTCCCCTTCACATCCCTCATCTGCACCTTATCCGTCCCTTCCCTCCCTTTCCCCTTCCTCCTCCGCGGCAAGTGGGCCGTCACTCCAACCGTGTCTGTCCACTCCATCGCCGTCTGGGCGTCTCTCGTATGCGTCTTATTCAGACTCTGACTAGTTTTCTTCTTTTGTTAATCCTTTGTGGGTTAACACGGGGGGATCTTATTACGCTTACTACTTACAATGCAGACTCACAGTTAATGCGTCAAACACAAACATGTGCACTAGCAATGATAACACTAGCTACTAAACAAGGGATAATCAGTAATAATGATGGGGAGGACATATCACTAATGCATGTGCAAACCAAAGGATATGATTATGTAATGTCTGAAGAAATTTTAGGAAACGAGTCAATGGGGAAACATTGGCTTGGGATTCCACGAAGCATGGACTGCCGTGGGGATGGGATGGTGATCATTGAGGTAAGATGCAAACAGAACATATGCCAAAACATACTAACAAAACAAATAATGACAATAGAAAGAGCGCATAGAGTGGTACAACTAATGAACAGAAGACAGAAAAGAGATCTAGACAAATTAAAGAGGCACACTGGGAGACCAATATGTTCCAACAATGGATTCAGTACTCTGTCCAGACAATGTTCAAAGCCAAAAAGCGCCCTAAAGATGATTGTATAGCTTGCTATAATGTTAAAAAATTACCAGCCCTTCAGATTCTACCCGGGAGTAACATAGGTGACTGCCCAGAAATAACGAAGAGGTTTTTCGCTCACTGTGCCATGCATATGGCCGCAGGCATTGAATCATGGTCAAAAGACTGGACGGTATTCCCCAGAGCACTGACCTCCTCAATAAATGATGTAATGAATACGTTTTCTCTTCCTCCAGTTGTACAAAAACCAGCTGAACTGATTTTTCCATTTTGTATAGCCCGAGGTAAAGATTTAGAAGAAGTAACCAATAGATCACTCTAAACCTGATGTGGACAACTCAAACAGGAATGTGATTGGAATGTAGTAAAAAACCATGGTACCCACGGACAGCAAACGGGAACATCACCAGCCAGGTTAAGATATGTGAAACAAGGTCACCATACATTGTGAACAAGTAGTACCAGATGGAGGAGCCGTCATCTATGAATTCCAACCTGCATTTGTGGCCACGTACCCATTACTGAGCCTGGCGAAGGGATCTGTCCCTTAAGGTGACATTTTTTTTGGATGTGTCACAATGAGACACAGATGTTGGCCACACTACCCGTTCAGTGGGAAGGGATCTGTGCACCAGTAATGCTGACAGGACAACTGAAGTTAATGTAAATGACCCAATAGGCATTAATGAAACATCTAACGAAATAACCAATCGCACTAAAAGAAGTACTCCCGTTAAACACGAGTGGAAAACATCAGATGAGGTATATATCACCTGGGATCAGGTCCCATATGGGGTACCTGAAGAACAGGTTGGCATAGGGAGTGATTGGATAGAAAGCGGAAGAGGGGTCGGTGCAGTACCAATCTGGGGATCAGTTGCCAACGCGCAGTACATAGCCCGAAATAGTAGATGGGTAAATCTCCTATGGTATAATCAACAAAGGTTTATAAATTTTACAATAAAAGGCGTAGATCTAGTAAAGGATCAATTGCATGGTACTTCACTAATGGTTCTACAAAATAGGTCCGTGCTGGAATCCGGCATGGCTGGGGACCAAGGAATATGTGATTATATCGGGGAAGATTGTTAATCTTTAATTCCCATGCATACAGATGTCCTTCAGGAAATGAAACGCATGAGAGATGAACACGTGCAGCAGTCCAATTGGAACACTCAGTTAAAGGGATTCTGGGATTGGTACAATAAGCTTGGATGGGGAAGATATCTTAAGGCAGCCGAGATGATTCTAGGAGCAATAATATTGATAGTTATTTGCTGCGTCATACCCCTCATTCGGGGACTGGTCTCGAAACTTATTGTAAGTGTAACTGGTCAATTCCCAATTGTAGAAATACAATTAGACCAAGTCATATAAAACATAACCATGATCCCCTCTCACCCCCACCAGGTACGTGCATTTCTTTAAAAACATCAAAATTGTATATACATATATTAATGTGCATGTCAGTGAGTCATATACTTACTTGCTTAGATGTAGTAATTGGCATGCTGAAATACTCATAGATTTAGGAGATTATATGCCTCATGTTGATACATAATTATGCCACACTATGTCTCCATAATGCAGATTATTGAAAATGGCGGAGGCTAATTTTAGACCACGCCTCGTGCCCTCAGAGGAATGGCTACAGTATGAAAATAGAGGAAGAATCTTCACACATGCGTTGGTAGGCACACAAGTAGATGTAGCTGCAGACACCAATATTCCTAACAGGCAGCCAGATGATCCAGCAGAGGGGCCAGGTGCCACACCCCCGGGGTGGAGCAGACCCATGATGACCCCCAGAAGGCAGCCTGATGACCAGCCACCACCATCTTGGGGGGAGCCAATGACCAGCCCGCCATCACCTGGGGCCCTAAGGATCCACTTCAGCTCAAACAGCACCCCTGCCAGTCCTGAGAACCCGGAGGACCGAGGAAAGCTCGCCAGATCGCCCTAAGGAGCCACCATCCACTTCAGGCGTGCTGGCCGAGCTTAACGAGATGAGGCCTGCCTCTCCGCCAGAAGAGCAAGACGTTGTCTTCGCGGGCATGTTGGTCAGCGCTGAGGAATATCGTCACCTTGCAGGGTTCTTGGCTCATCCACTGAATACCTATCACACCATCGACGACCTAAAGCCTCAGGTCACCTCTATGAGCAAAGAGGTTTATTCAAAGATGATGAAGGGTCTGGTGTACCCCTTCTCACGTCGTCCACTAGAGGCACTTCGCCGCAGCATATACAAGACCAGGGAAAAGGGAAAGATGCTGCGGTTGACCCGAGAGTGCGATGAGCTGACACGTCAACTTCAGGAGACACTGCAGGCCATAATCACCCTGCAAGGGAAATTGCTGCAGCTGACAACTGATCAAGGGTGCATGGCTACTACCACAACATCGCAGCAGCTGCCAGGGCCACAGGCTTCAGGAAATACCAATGTAAGACCATGGGGGATGATGCCTTCTAACCCCCAAGGAGCCCCGGACTATTATTAATCTCAAACACAACACCATACTGGAACATAAGGACATTAATGATTATGTATACCTATGCTAAATATAACTGATAAAATAATTGTGTGCATGTATAAGGTATATGACAGTATGAATACTGTGCAGGAGGGTGCCATATGGTTACTCATATGTTGGTTGTAATGACGGTCTATTGACCATTAGATGACAAGCTTGCCTGACATAGCCCAGGCATGATAGAGTATATTTAGAGTATATTTAACCATCAACTTGTTTGATGTATGGGTGTGCATTGACACCTTTTGGGTAATTTGTAATTTTGTAATTTTATTAAGGATCCCCATTAGCTGTTGCCATGGCAAACAGCTAGTCTTCCTGTGGGTCCACATTAAAAACATACAGTAAAAACAGTTACAAATATAAAAATTTCCAAAAATGTAATTTCTTAAAATTACTATAGGAAGTACAAAAGAACAAGTAAAATAAAACAGCCAATAAAACAAGAACAAATATAATAAAACAGTCAATAAAACAAAAACACTTCAGGGCATCAAATGGAGTCTCAGATTCTTTTTAAAAGATAATTTACTCTCAGTGTAGCGGATGTAGTGAGGTAGATTATTCCAAAGGTGTAATGATCTATATATAAAGGATCTCTTTAGAGCATTGGTTTTTGGACCTGGTAAAACAAGCTGCCCATTACAAGAACCTCTAGTGTTGTGGTCATGAACAGAATTACTATAAACAATTTGTGAATGTATAAAAGCAGGAACATTACTACTCATGACTGACTTAAACAGGATAAGTGTATTAAAAAGCAACTTGTGCTCAACCGTAAGCCAGGAAAGGCAGGAATGCATCTGGTTGACATTAGATCTAATGTGGCAGCCAAGTACCAACCGTGCTGGGTGGGGGCAGCAATGACCAAGTAAGTGATTAAGCTGCTTGGACATGGCATTCCCCTACCCCGTATCATTGCTGATTTAAAAAACAACTGAAAATCCTTCTACAAAAAAAAGTAAGCAAGAGGAAAGGTCCTCATAAGTGTGCCAAAGGGGGTTCCCTCTTTGTTTCATGACGTTCTCCATTTTATTACATTTTATCATGTAATCATAGCATCTTATATCACTCACTATTAGTATATGGTGTGTTCTAGTCTCACTCTTAGTTTTGATGTGCAAATATATAATCACCAGTTACTTTTGAGAGTTCACATTTGTAGTATTCCACTTTGACTATCACCTGTAGATTCACTTTGTGATCCTTTTCAGGATCACAGGGGGAAATGTAGTGAATTAAAACTGCACCATGAATAGAATATAGTGGATAAATGTCTCACAATAAATATATTTGTGTTATAATGGTCAAATGGTGTGCTTCAACATGGCTGTTTGAAGTCTAAGAAATGTAATATGTGCATGGCTGTTTGAAGGTTGAGATAAGATTAGGAGGGATGAAGAGTGGTGATGGAAAAGAATCCAAGGCTTTGATGTATGCATTGGGAAAACCCGAGGATGAGTTATTTTGACATGTCAAGGTTAAAAAACAAAAGCTATACCGCTGTATGATGTTTTAATGTTAAAAAACAAAGTTATACCTCTGTATGATGTTTTAATGGTCAAACAACAAAGCTATACCGCTGTGTGAATGTCTTAATGGTCAAATATCAAAGTTATGCTTGATGTTTTAATGAAATTTTAAACATCAAAGCTATGCTTGATGAAACGTTGTCTTGACATATCAATGATAAACATCGAAGTTATGCTGATATGTGAAGTTTTTAATGAAACTACAATGTGTATCACCATGGCCTTCGAAGGGGCAAGGCTTTGATTAAAATAAATAGGAGCTACATTGGGGGGTTTCCACCGGGGGCCCAGGGAGTGAATATAAGCGGGACTGTTTCTGCATGTTAGTCAGATGAGCACCGGTGTACATCTCGGGTGGTGACTTGTGTTGATGCAATAAAACCACTCTGGACCGCGACCCATTTGCTTCTGCCTGATTTTTGATCGTTTGAAGACTTTTCAACTACTTTCTAAGAACTTTGAATTTTTACAAGACTTAACATACATTTTTAAGTCGTTGGGAGGACATCCACGACACCCCAAAGAACTGAAAACATTGTCAGTGAAGAGTTTATCCAACTATGTTATTCCAAGATTTGTCAAGGCATTGAATTACTCATCCAGGAATGATTGGAGGAAAATACAATGTCTTTGTGTTGGTGCAATGCGTGAATGTTTGGTTAGGTTAAAGTGCCTGCTAAATTGGTCCCACAGCTTGACTGAATGAATAAGAGGGTTTGTGGTATAGTTGGAGATCAGTTTCTGTAAAGGTAACTTGGCACATATTAAGGATACAAGTGTAACATGTTCTACTGATTTTTTTTCTAGGGCTAACCATGATGGTAAATAATCATTCTCCTCTGTCCAGTATAATATTGCTTTCATGTTGGGCACCCAGTGGTAAAATTGAAAGTTTGGGAGTCTCAAGCCAGGGGCCTTTGTAATATACTTAGTTTTATTCTTGTTGGTTTTTTATTCCAAATTAAATAGGAGATTCAGCTATTCAAATTCTTAACAAAAAGGTTTTGGTAAATAAAATGGGAAGACATTGAGATCAATACAAAAACTTTGGAAAAGTATTAATTTTGATTGCATTAACTCTGCCATAAAGAGGCAGCAACTCCCGCCACTCAAAATCTTGTTTTAGCTTAGATAGGAACACCTGATAATTTTCTTTGTATAAGTCATTACGATTGCGTGTGAGCCATATACGTAAATATTTTAGTTTATTGTTACTATGTTTAAAATGATCTAAAATTGATAAATCTCCTATTGCTTGGCCAATGGGCATTATTTCCCTTTTTACAACGTTTACTTTATATCCTGAGATTGCTCCAAATTCCTGAATCAAGTCTAGAACTTTTGGGAGATTTTTGTGAAGGGTTTGAGATAAACAACATCATATCAAACACATAAGCCTATACACTTCAGTGATGTGTTCACCTACGTTATGTTTAAACACAACCTGAGTCACCTTCTGCATTGAAACTCTGCCATACTCATAACTTTTCACCAAACACATGCATAATATTTAACTAAAAATATATTACAAAATGCACAAAGTCCATTTATGAGCCACCGTGGATAAATAAAGGTATCACAACCATCTCTAAATGAATAGAAAATCATGGTAATATAATTAGCTACAACAACTTTTTGATGAAATATCAGTTTCCAATAAGATACAAGGAGCCACCAAATTGTTTCTCAATGGACTGTATTTTTTAGGCACCATATACAATTACAAACAAATACGCAACACATCTCAACAATACAAATGCCACAAACCAAGAGGCTAATTATACTGGAATTCAAATTTTAATAGAATAGACTGGAGCAAATCATGGTCATTACCTCATCAATACCCCATTAACAATAAAATCTATGAAATTAATTTCAAAATTATTTATAACATCTATCCTAAAAATAATGAATTAGCTTAATATCTTTAAATAAATCCAAAATTATCCTTCTGCAATACTGAACCTCTCACCTATTCTTCACAAGTCCTGTAACCACATCCTTTATGAAAAGCAATAGAGCAGTAACTATCGCAAAAATTAAACTTCATGATCAAATTATCATTACAGAGGATCCTCCAAACGCAGAGACTGAAGCTGAAGGTAGTTACTTGCAAATGTAATTATCCAGGTAACAGAAGCAAAAATCCAAAATCATAAATCTACAAAATCCCCAAAATACTGAGAACCAGGGATACTCACAACAAGGGCAAAAAATGATGATGAACCAGCAAACAGTGACTGAGTGTTACGTTCAAAATTGTAGGTTCATAATAAATAAACTGAGTCCGCACAGAATAGAGATTTTTAGCTCCTGCAGGAGGAGAAAGCCACGTTCAGCCACATCTGCTCTCTGGTGGGTGTCCTCAGCAGAAGCCTTTTATTAGCAGATCATAAACACATGGGGTGGGTTACAGAACAGAGTGTTCTTCTGACAAGGCAATTGATCAGGTCATAGGACTCTGATTGAATCGCAGAATAGAGTGGTATCCCGATAACTGTGATTATCCTTGCACAAACATCAGCAATTTTCTACCAAAGTTGCATGACAGTTTGCAGTAAACAGAGTTAAGCATCTCATTTAATTCAAATTCCATATGCACATACATTAATTTTACAATCATCATCGAATAAACCTGACACTGAGCAAGAGGTGTATATATGGGAGAGAGAATCAAAGACCAGGCTAATCAGCAGATTGGGAGCAGGTGTGGACAGAGGAGCCTAAAATTTAAACAGAACCCAAACCATGACAAAATTTATTTTGTTGTGCCATTCAGCTTACCAGAAGATTATGAATATATTAAATAACTAGAACTGGACGTTAGTTAATTAATAGGTTTGTCATGATTTTAGTCAAAGATCTGATCTGACCCACATGCAAAAAAACAGAGAGACCAGGGGAAGATTTAACAGGTTTATTGAGAACTGGTAGAGAAGGGTCCAGTGCTGCTCTAAACACTGGCAAACTGGGACTGGAAAGTGAAGGGGAAGATCCTGTGGTTAAATCAAGCTCAGTGGGAAATTTGAGCTTCGATTTATAAAAGGGAAAAAAGGCAACAGGACTCATGTTTCCAGAAAAGGTGTCTTTCTTTGAATCCAGTCGGTGAGTGTTGTTCCAGTAATAGACTTGCTCGTTGGAGGGTGGACAGGGTTTACCCAGGTTGAGGTGTTTCCTTGAGGAACGGAGGAGCTGACTGCAACTTAGATTTCCTATGGTACTTGAACGGTTTCTTGTGGAGATGAATCCCCTTCTCAGTGTGAAGCTCAAACAATCCCTTGGGGAAAAGTTGATCCAAACCTCCAGTTTGATTCCTCAGCTCAGTTTGAAGCTCAGACGATCCTTCCAGGGGGACAAGGTCCAAAACATCCAGTTAGCAGGGTGACTCCCTGCCGAGAGGCAAAGACAAAAAACAACAAGGTTAAGACTCAGGTTGACAAAAAAACTCAGTCCGGAGTCCTCCGTAATGAGGCAACCATCCGCAGGTGTGTGAGAGGGCCAGAGCACCACCTGGTGGTGGAGGGAAAACATAAAAAAAACACAACCCACACAAACTGAATAACAAGGTTATTCAAATCAAGGGTAAAGCTAGTTATTTATTATCAGTTGAATGATTATATCTGTAATTTGCTTACTGTCCAAAGTTTTAACCCTCTTTCTAAAAAGAGTTAGACTCCTCAATCCGGCTGTTAAAAATACAGTTGTTTTTCACCAATTTAGTAATTTAGGTTCTGGCTCTTAGCAACGTTCTTAATCACCAACCAAATAAATACATCTCAGTTTATTCAGATGCTACTGAAAGAAGAGTGAATCCAGCATCAGGGATAAATTGTTCACTGTGTAAAATGAACACAAAAGACCACGGTTAAAAGTATAGTTGTACCTTTATTAGCTACAATCACACAGTATGATATCTAATAACTAAGCAAAACACTAAGTCTCACAGGCGGTCAAGGCCCGGTGGCTTCTAAGGCGAACAATGATTGTTGTTTGGCGGCTAACAGAGCTGGATTAACTCTGCTCTGTCTCTGCCTTCAGCTCCTTCTGAATCACAGGAAAAAGGCAATCTGACTTGGTCCAGGGAACACAGACTTCTCCGGAGAGATTTAGTTGACATGTAGGCTGCGTCTCCCGAATTCGCAGGCTGCGTGCTTGGTGGGGCGCATTTTGAGGCCGGTGACGTCACAACGCTGCGCGGAGGCCGTCCCATTTGGCAAAAATTCTGAGGACGCTTAAAAATGCAGCCTTAAAATGCGTCCTCCTTTTCCCCGAATTCTGAGGATGCATCGCTACCGTCCTTAGTGGCCTCGCCTCCCGCTAGATTTCCCGAGGTGCTTTGCGCGCTTCTTTTTTTTTTTTTTTAGTAGTTGAAGAAGAAGAAGAAGAAAGAAAAGTCGGTTTTCTTCAAAGTTACGGACAACCGAAAGCAGCAGCAGCGCCGACAGTAGTGCGGAGAACACCTTTAAATGTAAGTAGTTTGTTTTTTTTTTTTTTTAATGAACATCTATTAAAATACATGACGGTAACGGAGCCACCGGGATGTGTAGGAGCAGCTAAAGCTAAAGCTAAGAGCTAACCTGTTGATACGTGATGTTCATCAACAATTAAAAGCCTTCATACAAATGTCACTATTTTTTATTTTAACCTACATCTTACTGTACTGATAGCCGTATCCCTCACTAATCGGATCTATTTATTCCCAAACAGTTTATTACAAAGTATTAGAGCTGTTAAAGCTTAATGCAGCTGAAGAAATAACATTAGTCCAGCTGTACTGGGCTGTTAATACTGCAAACGTTTTGTTTTAATACTCAATAATGTATAGTTTATTTACAGTACAGTATAATAAGGTTTAAAGTATAATTCGCTTGAAGAACAATACAGGCGTAATTATACAGAACAGTCATTTTGCCTGTTGACTTAACAGAAATATGCTTTACATGTCATTTTGTTCCAGGGAGCAGACAGAGGAGTGGATAAAATGACCACCTTATCATCGGGGCCAAAAATACTGCTGCAGTCGGATGGAGGGAAGAGTTGAGGCAGAATTCCATCTACATGTTGCATTTCTATGTAAAAGTCACACAAGTTAAAAGAAGTCCTGTTCAAACACCAACGTACAAATATAATCTTTGATCACATCAAATGATGCTCAGATGCCACTTTTTGTAAATCTCATATTTGTGATAGAAGTGATCCTTGTGTGGGACAACTTTAAAAAAAATACAAAAAAAAAAATAAACAAACACACCTATATGTTCAGGTTTGGATAATGTAATGAAACACACATACACCTATATATATATATGTATATATGTATATGTATGTGTGTAGGGAAATGACATCTTTCATTTATTATATTCATGTTAATTTACACTTTGAGTAAGCTTGAAAAAGTAATCTCCAGGTTACCATTCCAAAGTCTTTTTCTGTAGAATTTCATCAATCCATCCAAATCATGAAACATTCCTTTTTTCTAGCTTTAAAGAAACACTACAGAAAATAGCATCTGTTGATACAAATTGTTTTCCTCTACTTTAGGAATGCAAAGATCCTTGGACAGGGCAGGGGTCAGTGGGAACCCTACTGCTGCCACCTGGCCCTGGTTTGTCCTCATGGATGAGGTATTAGGACAGAGGCCCTCTATTGCCCCACCTGTCCTAATTGCCTCCATCCCTGAGGACACACCAGGGCCAGGTGCTGCAGAGGCTGAGCAGCATCAGGGTGAAGATGAGGAAGAGAATGAGGATGAGAGGCCAGGAGAGAGGAGGGAAAGGAGGAAGAGAAGAAGGAGAGACGAGTTGGTGGATTTAATCAGGGAGGATATCAGATGGCAGAGGGAAGCGGGATAGGATGGACAGATTATTTCATTTATTGGAGAGGATGGTGGACAGATTTTATTATTTTTTTGGTGTTTTTTTTTAACAAGTTGAAGTTCTGTGTTGCTGTTATTAAATTAAATTATTAAATTGTTTATAAAAGTTATTGCTGTCGGTGTGTTCTTAAAGTCTTTTAACCTTTTTACATCATCTGTTTCATCACTTCTTGACAATTTAAGTAAACGTAGAACAACTTCTCAGTGACATCAATTTATTTTTTGAGATGCAATTATAACAAACTATTAAAAATATTTTAAACTATTTACAGTCAATTTTAAATAATATTTACAGAAGATTGAAAAGAACATAAATATATATATATACAATTTCGACTGAGCAGGAGTCCCTGGTGGTGCTGCTGGACTGGATGGGATGCCACACAGATGACCTTGGAGTCTTCTGACTGCGAGTGGGACATCATCTGGGGGGTGGGGGGATGCCTCTCTCCACTGTTCACCACATCGTCCATCAGGGTTTGAAGGGCTGACCCAATCGACGGCTGCCATGTTACTAAAAATGTTTAAGAAGACGCAGAAAATAATGACTTTACTACAACTGTTTTCATAACCCTGAAATGAGAACAGCTAAAATGTGATTCTACTTGCCATCTAAATGTAATCGTGGTCGGGTAGACCCTCCTCCAGGGCAGACACCTCGGCAGACAGCTGGTCCCGCCAGTGAGCACCACTGACTGCCTCCAACACGTTCTCCCCCTCATCCTCTGGCATGTCGTCCTGCTCTTCATCCTCTGGGGCCATGATGTCACCAGCTCCCAGGCAGATGTTGTGCAGGACAGCACATGCCGTTATGACCTGTAGAAAAAAAAAAGACAAAAACATTTTATAGTATATTTGAAGAAATTAATTTAAAGCTTTTTATCATTTATCTATAAGCAATAATTCTCTCATTTAGTAACATACCTGAGGCACAAAGGTGTGGTGCACCTCCAGCGCTTGGAGGAAGATGGCCCTGAACCTCGTCTTCATCATCCCAAAGGCACGCTCTATGATGGAGCGTGCCCTGGAATGATGGCTGTTAAAGCGCAGGGCTCCCACACCTTGTACCGGCCGCTTGAAAGGAGTGATGAGGGGGAGTGGGTGTTGGAGACACGGGTACCCACCATCTGCCAAGATGAAGTGGCCCGGAGGAGGGTAGATGGCCCGCCTGTACAGTGGGCTGTTCCGGAGCACTCTGGAGTCATGCACCGACCCCGGCCAGCCCACGTACGTGTCGATGAAGCGGCCCTGATGGTCACAAACTGCCTGTAGAATGATGGAGGAGAACAGTTTCCTGTTCCGATAGCAGTGACCATCAGGACCGCTTGGAGGCTTGATCCTCACATGGCAGCCGTCGATCGCTCCAGCAGCTTTCAGAAAAGCTCTGTGTCCGGCCAGCCCTTCAAACCCCTGGGTTACTGCTGCCAGGTCTTCTGCAGTTTTGGGGAGGCAGATGACTCGGTGGCGGATGGCCACCACCTCCTCAGTAACCCGGTGGACGATGCGGTGAACTGTGGAGCGAGGCATCCCGAACACCCTAGCCACCACTCTGTAGGATGCCCCACTCGCTAGCCAGAAGAGGAAGACCAAGGTCTCTATTGTGGCCCCCCATCCATGTCTTCTTTCCTGGCAGAGAAGGTCCAGCAGCACCGCCAGAGACTCTCTGCTCAGCCGAAAGTCTGGTCTGGTGTCTTCATTATTAAAAAATATTTGGAGAACGGGAACATTCAGATTGATGCGGCAGTACATCGGCCTGGTCTGGAAAGAGAGATGAAGGTTGAGAACAGGATTAGATGACAGCAATTTCATTTTAGCTGATACAATTCTAGTGAATGTTAACCCCTTAACGCCTGGTGTTGCCAATTTGGGACCAAACAATTCTGGCCTTTACTTATTTTACTTCATCTAGATCCACTATTTAACCTATTTTTTCGTTTTTATATTTATTTTACCTGTATTATTTTTCTGCTATATAATTGCAAATAAAATCAGGCAGTAAGTGGATAACAATTTAGACAAATAAGGATTTATTTCTCAATAATACAGTTTGCCTTCTCCACACAACATTAGTGATAGTGAAAGTGGTGATTTAAGTCAGTTATTTACAGGGATTGTAAACATTTAACTATTCAATTCAAATTACTAAAGTTACAAACAAGCTTATACCAAGTCTTAAAATATATATAAAATTTGATATTTAATGATATTCATTAATCTGCTGACAAGTGTTTGATAAATAACTGGTATATTCTGATCATTAGCAGACCCTAGTGGGGGAAAATAATAAAGGTAAATGTTACCTCTCCACTGCGCTCTGCCAGCCTCAAATATATCTGTCGCCGGTTTTGCTGCCGCCGAATCCGACTCTCCTCCTCCAACATCAGGTAAATAAAATAAAATAAAAATTGCAGTTTCCATTTCTATGCTATGCCTGAATCAATCAATCGTCTGATTAATGGCGCGGTTTTTCCCGGGCTTTGTGTAGACGTGATGACGTCGTGACGTAACCAGGAAGTGCTCCAAAGGCTAGACCGTCCCATTTACCAACGGCTGAGGATCCTCCGGAGCAGCCTACCGAGGCTGGGTCCTCCGGAGGCTAGGTAGGCTGCGTCCTCGGAAGTACGCAGCCTGCGAATTGAGACAAAGGGAAATTGGACTTCGGAACAAGAAAAGAAGATTGGGAATTTGTTACCTACAGTGTGCTCGAGCTTGGTGGTTCTTTTGCCAAGTCTTATGATGAAGACAATATTAAGCTGAACGCATTATCTTTCAGTGCTATTACTCAAAAAAGCATGTTTTAAATAAATGTTTGGAAGAGTCTGCCTTACATAAAAATGAGATCACACAGAGAGGTGTTTTTGAAAACAGTTAGATGCTTCATGTCTTTCAGGTCCACAGGTGTCAGGCTGTCTTTTGACAGAGGACAGGATTCACATGGCACTTTTAAAACATAGAGTATGTTTACTCAGTTACCAAAATGCTGGCACCAGTTTAAATAGTTCCTTCCAGATACTGTAAATTTTGTGAAAATATTTAGTGCCGGGAATCAGTATATGAAACATGCCTCCTGGGTTCATCCATGTGGATTCCATTTTTGATGGATTCTGGTGTGCATTTGGTCAGATTGTGGATGATTTTGTGCAGTCTGGCTTAATCTGAGGTTAAAACTGTTAGCTGTGGGTTGGTGGAGTCATACACTTTTTTTAATCAATAAATCAGTTTAAAGGAAAGTTTCTGTCACGGTCTTGGTTTTGTTTTGTTCTGTTCTGTTTTTTTGAGTTTGAGTTTCCTGTTTTGTTGTGTTTTTCTGGATGTATTTGAGTTCTTAGATTTTTCTTTGTTTCCCTCTGTTGCCCTCTCGTTTTCCCCTTTTACTACCTCCTTTCTAGAAGCCTTTGTTCACACCTGCTCCCAATCAGCTCATTAGTCCTGTCTTTGTTCAGTCAGCCATAAATACTCTCCCTGTGCAGGTCTTAAGTGCTGGTTCCCTGTGACTCCATGATTCTGATTTGTTTTGTTGTTTTATGTTGTATTACCTGTTGTGAACACTCCATTAAAACTACAATAACTTACCTCTACCTTCCTGCCTCTGCATTTGGGTCATCAAAACCTCAACAAAGCCATGACAGTTTCACCCAGTTCTTTATTTTATTCTTCCAGAAAATAGTCTGAACATCCCTTCGGAGAAACCACATAATCACACGCTGCTTACAGGATAAATTGATAGTTCCATGAAGAGCAGCCATACCTTAATCATCGTTGATGGGTAAAAAAAATAGAAACAAGGCTTAACTGTAAATGGCCTGTACTTATATAGCACCATTTTTCAAGTCAGGAGACTTGACCAAACCGCTTTACACTACATTTAGTCATTCACCCATTCACGCACACACTCAAGCTACATGGTAGGGTTAGGGTGACCGTTCACTGGCGCCACCGGGCCCTCTGACCACCACGAGTAAACAATGCAGTTGAAGTGTCTTGCCCAAGGACACAACGACACTGAAAGTCAGAGCCAGGGCTTGAACCGTCAATCCTTCGATTTCAGGGCAAACTTCTACATCTGACGCCACTGCCGCCCTTGTGTGATGCAAATTTCCCTTCAGTCTTCTAAAGATTCACTGGGGGAAAAAAAGTTAGGGGTGTTATAGATTCTTGTTTGAGTTATTCAAAACTAAGACAATCTAAAGCCGGGCATTCACTGTGCAATTTTTTTCAGTCGTTGCACGCAGCTACTGCTCACACTGTACGACTAAAAACCATGTCGGACTAAGCTCCACTGTGAGATGGAGCTGATCTCATTCCTCTATCCAGAAAGGGAATATTAAGCTCACTAGAGTGAAACACGCTGCCTTGGCAATTTGTGCAATTTTGTGCTGAAAGCCCTAAAAAGAAAAGGCGACGATGTATTTGGATAAAGAAATGGATGAGCAAACGTGGCTACAACGGTCTGTCAGTTCTACAAACAGAAATGCATTTCACTCAATGCACCCCTGCCATGCTGCTTTGTTTACAGAAGAATCCTTGTTTGCACATGCACACTGAGCGATTTGCCCACGACGGTCAGGAGAAAATCAACATGTTTCAATTTTCTCCCGACCTCACGATTCCTGATCGGGAAGTGGTCGTGAGAGGCTGATCGCCCCCTGTTACCCACAGTACACTACACGACTCATGACGCATGATCAGGCTGAAAGTCAGAATTATAACCAGAAAGTAAGTTGATCTAGAACTTTTTTTGGGGGGCTTAATCTCTGCAGAAAACAAACATGGAACCACAGTACTGAACACATAATAATGGAGGGAAGTCTCAGATAAATGTTTAGGTCATTTAACATTTACTACTAAAGAAAGACTCAACCAAATGGCATCCACGAATGTTTTAGAGAACCAACTCACAAAAATGTATTTTCAAACTCTCCAGAAATTTAAGGAAAATAAGTTCAAGATTATATGTAAAGATATCTGGATTTTGTAAGAAGATGTTAATCTGGCCTAAGTATAATCTAACATTTCAAAAAGTAAATGATTTTTTGCAGGAAAACACCCTTATGGGGACCAGTTGACGGGCAAATAGAACCAGATTGAAAATATAATCCACTATTTCAATCCACACATGTAAATGAAAAGTGCATCGGGGTGCACAGTTGAGACATGCAGCACTGTAAGGGAGAAAAACAAAAGATGTGTTTTAGGTCTCAGGCAAGTTTTACCCCAAATATTGAAATGTGCAAATCAAATTGGAATAAAAGGAAAAAAAAAAAAAAAAATGAGAAGATACACAGAGTAATTATATATAGCGAAACAAATCTACATGAGCAGGTGCTACAAAAGCAGCAAGAAACATAAAAAAGAAACATTATTCTTAAAAGAAATTAGAAAAATCAAGCGATCTGTAAATATTCAGTTAAACTATCTATATAGATTAAAATGATCCTCTAAGACCTGAAGACTTTAATTATTCAGACATAGAGAACTTTCTAAACATCAAGATGATTCAAAGGAGGATTTGGAGAAGAATCTGTGGTCATGTGACAATGAAATCCAGCTTTTAGAAGAAGGAAGCAGTTTACTGTGCCGGACTGACCCAGCCAGTTATCAGAACTCATCACCTCTGTCTGAGGCATTTCTTCTTCTCTACCTAATTAGAATTGTACAAACCTGGTCACCAAATACAACACTGATAATTTGCGAGGAGGAACACAGTTTTATTACATCTGCAGAAGGAGAGACAATACTTAAAGTAGAACTGTCAGTGAGGCTATGCCGGGTGGGTTTTTCACCCCTGCATGTATAGAACCTTCATGCACGCAAAAACTGGTTACACCCAAGAAAAACAACCTCAGTTCATAGACATACATCTTTCACTAGCTGAATGGAAAATTTCACAACAGCTGTCTTCCGTTCATGCCATGAAGGAGGCCGAGGAAGCTCTAACCACTTTGATTTTTTTATCTCTCATGGCCCCCCTGAATACTGTGAGGCTGAGAAAAGACAAACATCAACAATTCACTTCACAGCTGAAAATCTAAAGATGGAAAATGTAGCATGACTAATGCTGCTGAAAAATGTGACATATCCAACCAGAGAATTAGCTTGAACTCTGGTGAAGCAAAACATGTCAGTAAGAATTCTCACCTGGGCGAGGCTTTTGAGTGGGGGTCACTTTGGTTGCTGCAGTGTCTACGTTAAGTTGATCAGGTTGTTTGGGTGGTTTCAGTTCAGGGTTTATAAGTTGCTGTGTGGTTGCTTTGGCGGTGGGCGCTGACTGTGCAGGCAGGCGAGTTTGAGATTCTGAGTTGCTGGTCTGAGGATCTTCAGGAAAGCAGATAATAATTCTCTATAATGCAGAGTTTCATCAAGATTAAAGATCTCTGTCTCTTCTGTTCCTGGTCTGGAGAGAGAAAATTCTGAATGCTAATAGAGAAGACTGAATATGTTTAGTGAGATATTAGGCTTACATTTGATTATTGGTTTAAACTTGAACTGAGTCAAGTGATTGTATTCTGATAACCTTAAACTTGGACAGTTAGTAGGGCTCGAAATGTTTTAGCTGACAATCAGAAATGATTCAAACTCATAATTGCACAATCTGAGTTGTGCAATAAAAGCCCAATCCTCCCTCTAACCTGTGAAGATCTGTTGATAGCAGTCAAAAAGTGAAATGTTTTAAGGTTAAACAGATAGGAAAATTCAGCCTCTGAAAACCAACTCTGAGATTACAGCATCTTTAAAAACTGATAGCAGAACGTTCAACCAAGTTTTAAAAACCTTTAAAGATTGAGGGGAAAAAAAGAAGAGAAAGAGCATTGGTAGGACCAAACAGCTGAATAAAAGCAAAAAAATAAAAACCAAACTAAACTTTAGTTACCTTAGCAAGAAACCACTGATTAGAACCTGGAACATAAGCATCAGAATCTGTGGTTTATTCTCAGACACAGAGGCACATAACGATGCTTCCATCAACTAAAGATAATCACAAGGCTTGAAGGGCAACTGTCCTTTCATCTTTAGTAGAATTTATTACTGCAGTGGTGTCTTTAGAGATCTCCTTAAAAAACATCTGAAATCAATCTTGAATACTACTGCCTGCGTCCTCACTAAAACTAATAAAGTAGAGCATTATCTGAGTTCCAAATTTATTACACTTTCTCCCTTTGTCTCACTTAAAAGACTTTAAATCTACTTTTGTTTCTCTATACATCGTGAATGGGTTAGCTCCAAAATCCATTACAGAATTATGGTCAATGGATTAACTTTCCAGACCTGTCAGCTCTTAGTTTTTATGTTTTATTTATCTGGATTGAACTCCCAGAAATATGCTAAACTGCTGAAACCCTATGTGGTTTAGGAAGTCGGTCACAATTCTCAACATTTTAACAAGTGAATAAAAACCCGTACCTTTTGACCCACTGTCATGGTCTTGGTTCTGTTTTTCTTTACTTTGCTCCTTGTTTTCTAGTTTTATTGGTTTAATTCCAGTTTGGTTGTAACTTCTAGATTTAATGTAAAGTCATGTTTTTCTGTTCTCTTTTACCCTCTTGTGTGTGTGTTCCTTTCCCCTTGGCTCCCTCGTTTCTCTCCTCTCACACCTGCTCCTTGTCTGCTCATTAGCCCTCCCCTTTGTCTCTCTCTGCTAAATATGCTCTCCCTCTGCTCTCACTCTTTGTTGATTCCCTTGTCTTTGCTGTCTTCCCATGCTGTGGTCTCTGTTCCTCGTCTCTCCCTGGCTCCTCGTGTTTGGTTTTCCCTTGATGTCTCCATAGTTCTGGTTTGCTTTTCATTATTAATTGGATTTTTTGGATTCCCGCCTCTGTTACCTGTGTTTATTTCAATTAAAGCTGCAAGAAATCTCATCAGCCTCTCTGCCTCTGCATTTGGGTCCTACTAAACCACAACCAACCCTGAAACCCACCCATCACCAAATTAGGCAAAAAAATATTTTTTCCCCCATTTATATTTTGTTATAGCTGGGACTAAGAACCTATGAACAAATGTGGCTATTGTAGGGGGAAGTCATTATTGCTGCATCATTATTTATAAATGTGTTACCTTAAAACATGTAAAGCAAATAAATCAGAAAATAAAAGCTTGGGTTTCTGGATTTTTTGTTCATCTTTTTATCGGCTCACCGGGTACTTTGATTTTGAACCTGAGGAAGGAACCTTATTTAGAAAAAAATACAGTTTTAATTGTTGAAATTATTACTAGAAGGCTAAATAATATTGCATTTACACTGGCAATACATATACTCTGCGGTATTGCACATCGTATAAAAGTGTGTACCACTGACTGCCACCATCTAAGGATTTATTGCCTTTTGTCCAGAAGAAAGGTGACCACAGCCACTTAACTTAAACTCAAACTCATGTAAATAAAGAGAACCTATTCAAACATGCAACTTTACAAACAAATTCTCTAATTTGATTACAGCCGAGATAACATCCATGAGTGCACAAAAAAGCACGCTTTTTGGGGATATATGTCACAGTATCTGGCCAGATACCGTGCTCCTGTTCAGAACAGATGACCCAGTATTCAAGGCAAGACAGACAGTGGGATTACTCAAAAGTGTTTATCAAGAACTGGTAGATCTGACAAGCAGCGGCTAGGGTGACCAAGGTAGGAACCTCTGCAGAGAAACAGGTTAGTGACCACGATAATCTGATGGAGGATGATCATGAATGAGTGAGTCACTAACTTGCTTATATAGTTCAGTATGTGCCCAGAGAACCTGGTTTATTCCAATAGGTTAGCTGACAAGATTAAGCGGTTGTTGCACAGAGAGTTCCAGATGCTGAAGCCTTGAAGACTACAGAACTGGATGACGAACAAGCAGATGAAGGAAGAAAGGCAGGCCTTTCCAATATGCTAAGCTAAAGCCGGTGTCAAAGAGGTTCACAGGAGACAAGGGAACAACGACAGACCAGCAATTATCATCAGGTTAGGAAATCGTAAAAAAAAAAAAACTAGAAATAGATAGATAGAAATAAGAAAAATGTCAAATGGATTTGGAATGCATTGAACAATTCTATCAAGAAAAACTCTGGAAAAATAAAATTTCTGCAGGTTTTTGTAAGTAAGGATAAAAAATTTTGAGGACATTAATGACATTGTTCATAATTTCAATAAATATTATGTAAGTGTTGGACTCAAAATGGCAGAAAAAACCTGGGATCCGACAACAACTGAAGCTCTGAATGAAACGTTAATCAGCAGAAATCCTTATTCAATGTTTCTTACTGCTGTGAGAAAAAGGGAAATTATAGATATTGTCAAAAACATGTAAAAACAAGAGCTTAACTGACTGATGGCATTGGTATGAAAGTAATTAAGAAGATAATTGAGGTAAATATTCATCCTCTGACTTACATCTGCAATCTATCATTTCAGTCGGTTAAATTTCAAGAAAAGATGAAATTTGCCAAAGTTGTTTCACTTAATAAATCTGGGGTCAGACTCCATTTCACAAAGTATAGGCCTGTTTCTCTATTCCACAGTTTTCCAAATTTTGGACAATTGAATTGTGGATAGATTAGATACATTCATTAATAAACTTAAACTGCTTTCCGAAAGTCAGTATGGATTTAATTAACAAAGATATACAGCAATGGCCATCATTGAATTGATAGAAGAAGTCACCAGTGTAATGTTTGATAGGAAATGGTCAAATTAAAACGGGAGAAAAAAATGGACCAGCGGGCTTGTCTGGGGTTCAACCTCTTAGCAGTCTGGAGGTAGGCCAGGTTTTTATGTTCGGACCCCTCGAGCTTGATGGCGAGTAGCTCCCTGTCCCCAACAACCTAATTGCATTCCGCTGGGAGAAGAAGGCGCACAGATGTAGCCTCTGGTCCTGGTCCGAACTCTGGGACAGTACTGCACCAACTCCTGTGTCAGAGGCATCGATCTCAACAATGAACTGTTTCTTGAGGTCAGGGTGGATGAGTATGGGTGCATGGGAGAACCTCCTCTTGAGGTCAGAGAACGCAGAGTCAGCCTTGGGGTTCCACGAGAAGGGGATCTTAACTGTGGTGAGTGCATGGAGGGGGGCTGCGATCTGACTGTACCCTCTGATAAAACGTCTATAGAAATTGGCAAAACCTAGGCTGTAATTCCTTTCTGGCCTCATCCTTTCGGACCTGCCACCCCTCCAGGATGAGGCCAAGGAAGGAGACTGAGGACCTGTGGAACTCACATTTCTCCGCTTTGACGAATAGTTTGTTCTCCAGGAGACGTTGGAGGACTAGACGGAGAAAGACGAAGACATTGAGGAAGTCACGGAGAACATCGTTGACTAAGGCTTGAAAGACTGCAGGGGCGTTGCACAGGCCGAAGGGCATTACTTGGTACTCAAAATGCCCCAGAGGCGTCTTAAAAGCTGTCTTCCACTCATCTCTCCGGTGGATCCATACTAAGTGGTAAGCATTACGCTAGTCCAACTTAGTAAAAATAGTGGCAGACTGAATCGGTTCGAGGGCTGAGGAGAGGAGTGGGAGGGGATATTTATTCTTCACCTTAATAGCATTCAAACCCCGATAGTCAATACAGGGGCGAAGGGAACCATCTTTCTTAGAGACAAAGAAAAACCCTACCCCAAGTGGCGAGGACGACGTGCGGATAAACCCTGCTGCTAAAGACTCTTTAATATACGTCTCAAGGACCTGACGTTCAGCCTGAGAGATATTATAAAGGCGACTGGTCGGCAGAGGGGCATCCGGCAGGAGGTCGATTGCGCAATCGTACGGGCGATGCAGGGGAAGCGTGCTGGCTTGAGTCTTACTGAAGACCTGCCGGAGGTCATGATAGAGCTCCGGCACCAGTTCTAATATCTCAGGATCTACCTGAGCACATGACTGCGCGGGCGCCAGACACGGAGGAACTGATTATGCTGTTGTAGCCAGGGAAAACCTAAAACAATGGGAGCATGCTTAACAGGAAAAACTAAAAAGGAAACATGCTCCCTATGATTACCTGAAACCAATGAGTTCAAGTGGCTTGGTTTTATGGGTTAAACAAGGAAGAGCCCTCCCATCCAGAGCCAAAACCCTGAGGGGGGAGCTCAGAGGGACTGTTTCGAGCTGGGCTTGTTGGACAAAAGATCTGTCGAGTAAATTAAAATCGCACCCTGAATCTATCAGGGCGGACAATCTAAACGTGTCTTGGAAGGAGACGATCGCTGCCTGTAGGCAGAGCCGCGGGGGAGAAGAAACACACAACTTAAATTGGTCCGCCGGTTCCTCAGCTACAACCAATGGACCTGCTCTTTTGGCCGCTCAGGGCAATCCCTTATAAGGTGAGCAGGTGAGGCGTAATATAGACACAACCTCGAACTCATTCGTTGCTGCCTCTCATCAGGAGAGAGTCGAACCCCGCCCAACTGCATGGGTTCCGGGGGAGGAGGTGACTCTGCAGATCTGGAGGGGTCTCGCTCTGGTGGAGGCGGCTGACCAAAAGGAGGTTTGTCGGGTCGGCCCCTACTTCGAGCCCGTAAACGGTTATCCAGCTGCACAGCCAGAGCGATGTATTCGTTCAAGGAGGAAGGTTCCTCCAGACACGCCACTGCATGAAAGTGGGATTTTTAGGTCAATATCTTTGGCACTGTAGATTGGGTGGAACTTCAGGTTAGCGGCGGTATCGACGAATTTTACGAGCTTGAGGCGAAAACTCCGTAAAATTGTCAGAAAGTGGCGTGGAATTTCTTAGGCAGTGTTCCCCATGCCTCCCCATGGAATTCTAGGGAGGCTTTAACATGTAAATATAAATGAACATGCTGGCTGAGCTATACAAATGCAAACCAGGGTTGCAGGGGGGTAAAACCCCCAGCTGCATCCCTAAAAAATCTCTGATACAAAGAGATCAGGTATAGCCTCTCACTACATTTTAGCTTGAAGATGATTTATTTATTAATTAAAGTATTCCACGTAAAACAGGAATCTTTTAGCTTGACAAGAGCAATACATTTAGAGCAGAAATAATTATTTTTTTAAATTTGCATTTAAAGATAAAAAATAAAATATGTCCTTTCATCAATATGCTCCAATTCACAATTACTTAAGTGGAAAAGTTTCAAGAAATGATTCTGAGATGATTCACTTCTATAACATGGCGCATTATCCTGTGGGAAGTAGCTCTGACAGGATAATGCGCCATGTTGATCGTCCATAAGGAACATAAGGTCAGCATGCTAGAAATTGGTTTTAAAGTGGCCCAAAGTGTGGCAATAAATATCCCCAAATAGATGGTAGAAATAGATCAGGCTCAGTATGGCCTAATTATAGACTCTTACATTTTTAGCTTAAAATTAATTTTATTTAATTAAAAATGCAGCTAGATTACTGTGTATGCAAATGTTACATGTAAAAAATACACAAAATAATTTACTTCAAAATTAGTTTTATCAGGAATCAGTTGGCTGTAATGGTTAATTTTTATTTTTTCCCACTTTTTTTTTTGTTGTGAATATATAAGAAAACAATAACAATCTCAAATAACAAGTCAATAACAAATATTTCAATACAAGAAGAAATATCACAACTCCTGCTTTTTAAAAATAAAATAATTAAATGCACAGGCTGGAACAAAGTATAATAAAATAAAATAAATAAAACTTTAAATAAAAATAATAATAGTAGTTAAAATAAATTAATCATCAGTAGGGACTACCAACTGAAATTCTTCAATTAACTCAAACAATTTAATTGCATTTTAAATTCTGCATCTTTCTCAGACATCTTTTGAAAGGGAAAGTTCATTTTTGAGAGCAGAGATTGAGAGGGAGCATTTTGTATAGCGACATTTATGGATATAATACTTTGTTACAATTATTAGAATATTGATTAAGAATTCCAATTTTTTTTCTTTAATGGATAAAAACCGAATTGAATTTTTTGCCAGGAAATAAAATCTAAATTTATTGTTTTAGTTTTTGGGAATATATACAAACTATGCTCTAATTTCTAGATACCGATCTGTTTTACTATAATTTAATTTGACAAACCGGGTCTTCTCTACGTGCACTGTTTGGTGCGATTGCAATAGGGGATCTTGACCTGGCGGACGGACGGAGGGAGCAAAAAATAATCTCAGCTCCGTATTCCTGACGGTGAAGGACGGAGGAGAAAGGCGTATGTAATGGTGATGACGGCGGAGGATGTGGAACAGCTCTCTTGATTGATTTGAGACAAGTAATACAGATAGTAGGATGGACATTTTATTAGAAATAAATCATACACTTATTCTAATAACCGACAAAGGCTGGCTGAATATTTGGAAGACCCAAACTACAACATCCTCTTCCAGAATCTGGAGAGAACATTGTTGGAAGAATATAATCAGATTTTATATAACACCCAAAATTACTAGTAAATTCAAATCTAGAGCTCAGCCATGCTGGAGAGATTGTGGAGAATTTAATGTTAATCACGCGCATATGTTCTGGCTTTGTCCTAAAATTACTCAGTTCTGGAACGAAATACACAGTAAGATTGTAACAATACTGGGCTACCCAATACCCAAGTCCGGTCTGGTATTATACCTTGGTCTTTTGGACAATATCATATTTAATAATGATTGTTATTTGTTAAAAATTCTGTTGGTGGCAGCTAAAAAGGTGATAACCAGGAGGTGGTGCAAATCTGAACCTCCTACCACAAAGGAGTGGATACAGACTGTGATTTCACTATTTGAGATGGAGCTTCTAACACATAGGCTGAGGACGCAGGAGCAGCAATGCTTAGACAAATGGGAAAAATGGACAAAACTTCACATCAACGATACCGGACTAATTTTGGAAATGGATGGTCCCCATGTGTTTTGAGTTACTAAAATATGAGTCTCCCCCTGTTTTTTTGTTTTTTGCTTCGATTGTTCTGTACTTTTTGTCTATTATAGTTTCTATGTATTGTTTGTTAATAACGATTAAAATAAAAATAAAAGTTATAAAAAAAAGAAATAAATCATACACTGTTCAGAATAAGACGAAACATGGGGCTGATAGTTACATTTGTGTGGGTTCCAGCACATATTGGGGTGGAAGGAAACTATGAGGGCAGATAAAATGGCAAAAGGGCAATTAAACATTCTATTAGGTTTTATAGTTAAAATAAGTAAATCAGAAGGAAAAGAGTATTATAAAAGAGAAACTTATGGAAATTTGGCAAAAAAGGTGGGATGAAGATAAAAACAGGAAGATGGTTTTATAAAATTCAGAAGATGGTAGGAGAAAGAAGAAATGGAAGAAGAAATAGAAAGGATGAAAGAGTGATAACAAGGTTAAGATTTGGTCATACAAGGACTTAATTATACACTTTTAAAATACAAAAACATAAAACGGGCAAATGTGATTTCTGTGATAAATATGAAACTATTGAACATATTTATATTAGAATGTCATAAATATGAAAAGAGAGAAGATATAAGAGAAGAGAGTTTGAAGACATTAAGGAGAAGGTTAATTTATTAGATATACTGAGGAAAAATTTAGGGAGTAAACACATACAAATAATTCGATTTCTAAATCAAACCCGAAATTATTCCATAGAATTTAATTATAGAAAGTGTGTTTGTGAGTGAAGGAATGATATACAAAGCTGTGCACAAATATGTTTATATTTTTAAGTGTGAATGTGTGGAATGTATGTTTAGCAGAAGTTAGGGTAGAATGTATCAGGATCAATATTTAAACCATCACCTAACCACACTCCATACCAGTAAGTGGCGGTAATGCTACTAACAGTTTGCTGCCAACCGCCATAAAACTCGACAAGAAGAAGAAGAAGACAGACAACTACTCACGTGCGTGGCGGGAGCGGAGGCGCTGACGGAGTATGTGGAATCTGGGGAGTAAAGGAGGGACACATACGTCCGGCTGGGTGCAGCGCCGACGCCGGACAGTGCAATGAAATCCGGACTGTCCGCCCCAAAGCCGGACATCTGGCCACCCTAAGAGCAACTTTGCGGGGCATACTGAACTCGAGGAAGAGAAAGGCGGGTACAACGCCAAGCTAGCGGTAAATATATGTCTGTTACCAGTAGCTATGCTAAAAGGCAGCCTAGCTTAGCTAGGCAAAGCTAAAGACAGCCTAGCCTAGCTAGGTAAGCTAAAAGCAGCCCTAAAGCTTTACTAAAGTGTATTTTTTTGTGATTCACAGGAAGCATTATGCCGTCTTAACAACTTGGGAGAGTAATTGCAGGCGCTATGAACCGGCAGGGGTAAGGTTTAAAGAATATGCTTTCATTCTGCGGTAAAAGGACATGGATACGGATGGATACCCCGACCATAGCTGTACTTTTTTTTTTTTTCACAGACTACAGTCGCCTCACAATGAGGCGGTGACCTCTTATTTGCTCGGATTGCACGATGTTGATAAAGACGCACATTGTGTGTAAGTGACTTGTTTTAATGTTTTCTCCTTCCTTGTTACTGTGACTTGCGTTTGATTTTTTAATTTTTTTATTCATACCACTCTCATTTAATTGTTTTCCAGCTGCCTGTAAGACGTATTATGAGACGGTATGCAGGAGCTTCAGATACACGCTGCTAGCCAGCACGCTGCGTGCTGGAGGCTGCCATGCTATCTCTGCTCTCGAGTCGGGCCAGATCTAAAGAGGTAAGACTTTATTTGGTGACTATTTTTCCAGTGCATTGATAGATGTGTTGTGTCCATATGCAGTGCGCTGATTCATTGTTTTTTTCAGCTGCTGAAGGCGAGGCAGAGTGTGCTGGCAGATGAGAAGTGGAACTTCAGTAAGTCCGCCAATCGCCGAACACCCCATGTCCCAGCGAAGAAGATGGTGTCAAATTAAGCGGTGTCTCTGGATGGATTATACGGTCGCCGCCATTTCGTAGGAAGCGGATCTCACTGAACTCTGTGTTAAGCTGCAGTCCCGTTAGAAGCGATGTCGAAGTACAGAGCCACGCACAGTAGGCGCCTGCACATCGGACCTGCCTCTGAGAGGGAATGCTGCCTGTTACCTCCAACCCCGAGGAAGCAAACGGACCGTTCACGGAGTTGTAATTTTTTAGATACGCATGTGTTTGGATACGCGTTATATATAGTTGTGTGTGTTTTTAATAAAAGCTCTTTCTTTGCATAAACAGCTTCCTGGCAAATCTTCATTTCACTGTATAAATTCATTCATGTCCTTGATGGTAGCATAATAATTGTGTAGTAGTGTAGGATAACATAAATACACAGCATATGAATGAATAAATATATGAATGAATAAATATATGAATATATATATATATGAATGAATAAATATATATATATATATGAATAAATATATATATGTAAATATATATATATGCCCAACCAATCGGCGAGCCACTTTACTTGTTTAAAAAGAAGTGGTTCCGGCCCAATACTCAGTAAGAAATTTAAAACCTGGCGTGGCCACGTGCAGTTGCTGCCAATCACGAGCGATTTCACTTGTTTGAGAATAGTGGTTTGCAGCCAATACCGAGAAGGTTATTCAAGCCGCGACCTGGCCAGCCAGCAGCTGGGTTTGCTGCAGTATCCATATGCTAATTGTGCCATTAGTACAGCTGGATCGCAATCCACCTATCGCTTTTCGTCCCGCTTCAAGGCAATTTGTGGTACGGCTACAAACGTATGACAAGCACGGGTTGCAATTCGTCGGAAACCTACAAAAATCAGGCAGATCACTAAGGGAGCTTACGGGGCTTTACGGGATCTAAAATCTCACTTTTCATGCAGTGAATGAAAGACAGGAGGCGAAGGAGCTGAAGTTCAGGAAGTAGTGGAGTTGTACATAAAGCCCATTACTAATACAGCAGCAGTATCATTAGCAGCATATCAACAACAAAAAAGCAAAGATAATTATCACAACAGTATCTTCACTAACAAGGTGCAAGTATTATCCAGGATGTCATGTAGCATCTGATCTGATTCCAAACAGTAACTAACTGCTAACATGAACAGCAGCAGTATTATTTTCAAAATCATCATGAGCAAAAATAAAGAAAATTATCACAACAGTATCTTCTCTAACAAAGGTGGAGTTAGGATGGCATGTAGCATAAAAAACAGTAACTACTAACCGTAGCAGCATCCATCAGTATCACATTCAAGATCAAAGAGACACATTCTTATTGCTATTAAAATGTTCTTTTTAATCCTTGGCTTTAACTTTACTTTTGTGTTTTATTGTTTCTATGTAAAGCTTCCTTGGGTGCCATGAAAGTTCATAGTTTCCTACTGCATGTGTTGTATGCACTTAAAAATATTGTGTAGTCTATGTTCTGAATGTGTTCTTATTGTGTTATTTCATTTTATTTTTTTTTAAACTTGTTCTGTAAATAGTTCCTTTACTATGATCAATCCATATCAATTTCAGACTAAAAACAATGTACCAATTTAAGCCCCATCCAGCTCTGCTTGAACCAAGCCCACTTCACGTTTAGACCCCACCCACTTCGAGTATAGATGCAGATAATTTAGATGGTTGAACAGACACAGATAGTGGTGAACTTGCTCATCCCTAGTCATTACCTTATTTATACATTAGACTCCCAAAAAACAAAACGTATTGCTTGGAAACAGTGCATGTACATGTACATATACACGTGCCCGTGCACATGTGCGTGTGGTAAGGATGGTACCACCTCAATTTGAGCAAGGAAAAACCCTGGCACCTCTAGCGTTCAAGTCGCTATTGCACCACGCGCACGCAGCACGTTGCCTTGCGTCAACGCGAGCGACCTACGTGCCGTAGGTACGCTGGGAACGCGTGGGCGCCATGATGCGGACGCGTCGCCAACAGCAAGTATATTCCAGCCCTTAGATGTTATGGCTGGCTAGTCAGAGTCTCTGTGGAAAGTCCTGGTGGTGTCCATACAGAAGTTCACATAGTCTTTGATGCAGTTTAAGACTATCGATGCCATCTCCACGGGAGCTGCATGCCCGAGTAAAACGTTTCTCTTTCCAAAACATTATGTGTTCAAAAGAGTGATATTTTCTGCATCCCAAAAACATTGTAGTGGAAAAAGTCACACGTCGTTATCACTTGGTCCTATTTTCTCTCTGTTCGTTTGCCGAGGCGCCGTCCATTCTGACAGCGAGCTCAACTTTTCCAGCTCATTTCAGTGCTAACTTAGCAGCTGCGTTTACAAGCAACGCCACCGAGCTAGCTTTAGAGCTAGTCCAGCTGGTCTGGGACGCCTCTTCCAGTTGATCTTGGGAACGTGGAAGAACGTTCTCAGGACCCCTTCATTGAGGAGGGCAGGGAAGTCGCTGTTTGTGATGCAGACAGCAGCTGCTGCAACTCCAGAGCATCCTCATCACTTTCATCTGGAAAGGTTCTGTATCTCTAAATAGCATTACTAAATCCCACTCCTACTGGCAACAGTAGCATTCCACTATTCAGTGTTCTGCATTAATTCGCACTCTGAAACAAGTGCACCATGATTTGTCGGCCACCCTGGATATCATAGAGCTCCAGCTGTGGCTCCTCATGCTCCGTCGCCAGCTTCCATCACTTCTCTCCAGTCCACTTCCGCACATGAATCATGAAAAATCTAACTACATTTGTCGAATATTCATCGCTTCAGTGTACTCGGTTCCATAAAGATATCCCTTTTGGCTCTAAGTGGCGGAAGTCGATGTTTTCCTCATCGCTCTCGTAGTCAGACATCTTCCCCAGTAGTAAACATTCGCGAATCAAACAGGTAGGCCCTAGCTGTCAGGTCATGGTGTCGCGCGCACTGATATGAACAGAGAGAAAATAGGACTAAGTGATAACGACGTGTGACTTTTTCCACTACAATGTTTTTGGGATGAAAAAATATCACACTTTTGAACATATAATGTTTTGGGAAGAGAAACGCTTTATTTCGTGTGGGTCTAGCAAACCTTGCTGGACTACTTTCGGCTTGACCAAAGCTGGACTGAGAACTCTGCTCACAGGATGCTGCCAGGGGTAAGTCAGTGTGATTGCATGAAACTGGTGATGGGGATGCCTATACAGATGGATACAGATTGGCATGTCAAAAAAACCCCTGAACTATCCCCAGCTTTAACATGACAACTAATATTTCACCCTCTAGTCACTTGAAGAGAATTTAGGACGATAGACGGGGTGAAATAAACCAAAATTTCCCTTTTTATACACACATCCCATAAACAAATTATGTGACAAAATAACACAATCACTGTACTGACAGCTATTAGAGCTTTTGTGTATTGCATTCTTAAATGAAGCTATTTCTCTGTCTAGATGTCAGTATGCCAGGAGAGGAGGGATCAGAAGATGAGGTCAGCATGTCATCCCTGGAACAATGTACCTCCACATCACAAGTCCAAAACTGGAGTGTCTCTGCAAAAAAGAGAGGTAAGCTTTGGGGGCTTGCATTGTCTTTGGGGCTAAAACCGCTCATTTATTTTTAAGGGATTTTACCTTGCTCCCTTGTCTCAACTTTTGTTTCTCGTGAGAATACGTACGAGAATCAGACCTGTCTGAAGCCTGATGAATATAAGAAGCAGACGTCTGATGTGAAGTTCCTCATACAGCAACAACTGTGTTAGCTTTTGTAGCAACATTAGCAGCTTGTCACCGTTCATCTACCATCGTTTACTGGCCTCTTACACAAAAGATAATAAGTTACACAAGCAGCAACACTTACCAACTGCACATCCTCACTGAATAAATATAATCCACTGCTCCCTGGTCCATTACTCCACTGTTACAGCACTGAAAACTGATGAATTCCTGTTCAAACAGCACAGCACGGTGGATTTATT
>JAGKQL010000069.1:777840-854870 GCA_018398635.1 Cyprinodon brontotheroides | reverse complement strand
ATGAATCATATTTATTTTAGAATGGTATTAGTGAGAAATTTCTTAGGCGGAGAGGCCATTTTGGCACATTTATCCATAAATGTCACCAAACTGTGCCAAATATGTTTTTTACATGAATACTGGGGGTTTGGTAAAACTACGAGGTCATGTAGCAGCTGGGCCCGCCGGTGGGTCCGTTGGGTTCAAGGGGTTAGTGCTGATATCAACTTTGAGTTATGTCGACTTAAGATGTGGTTTGATATTAAAAAGCTATCATTAAATTTGGATAAAACCAAGATTATGTTGTTTGGAATCTGGAAAAGTAAAACACATTTACACATCCTGAGATATCTTTATGTGGAGTTTAACTATTCTGTCAGTTTTCTTTGAATTCTCAGGTTTCTTTGCATAGTCCAATAATATAACTTTTAAATGTAAATAGAAAGTGAAGAAGTTAACTGAAAAAAGACAGGACTCAAGATAAATGAGTCTGGACGGGAGAGAAAATTTTCTAACATTATCTATAAATTAAAATAAGCTTGTTTATTCTCAAATGGATTGAAAGAGGAAATAAAACATCAATTCGCATAAAAACAAAATAACCATGAAAATCTTTAGTGTATTGAAAGATTCTTTTTTAGACCCTGTAAATTACATCCTAGATCATTTTTCTTCCCACACCTTTAATATAGTTGCAACAAGAGAGCCATAGTTTCCATGCAGATTGTTTATCAAAGCCAGTGTTCATCTAAAGCCAAGAAATGTTTTGCTGTCTGTCTTAGCTGCAACCATTAGTTGGTTTTGCAAAAACTGACACACACTATATGCTCATATTCCTAATAAAAATTATGCATTTTTACAACAAAACTGTGTTGATTTCGGTGGACAAAGGGAAAGTTGCTGGCATGGTCCAGTGCAGTCCAGGCCAGGGATCAGTCCTCAGTCCGACAGGCAGCTCTTGAATCAGTCTGATGCAACAACAAAATGAACTTTATAGGGCTTCAATCTATTGAAGCATATAGCAGCACTTCAGGGACGTCTCCCCTGCAGGTGAAAGCAGTTTGGTAGCTTCACAGCTGCAGTTCCTTGCAGCAAGCAAGTGGCCGATCTCAGAGGCAGCAGCATGAAAAGGTCTGGCTGATAGAGATTCAATTCAGTTCAGTTTGCTTGTCTAGTGCAAATGATTGCAAAAGAGACAATTCATCCAGATCATACAGTCAGAGTGGCCCACAGTTTTCTATCTAAGGAAAAGCAGCTGATTGCATTGACTCATTGACTCGATTGCAATCCCTCACACCAAGCATGCTTGTAGTGACAGTGGAGAGGAAAACTCCCTTTTAACAGGAAGGGCTGAACCTCCAGCAGAACCAGGCTCAGTGATAGCGGCCATCTGCTGAGGACGACTGGGGTTCAAGGAGACAGAAGCAGACATGGTAAAAGAAGCAGAGATACGAAAGGCTAATGTCAACAAGCTCCACAGGCGGCTCCAGCCAGCCAAACAAGCTCTGAGCCAGCTCCCATGTCAGAGGATAAAAGAGAGCACATCCAGTTAGTCACAATCAGAGAAACAGGACAACACTGAAAAACATCTATACTCAAAGTTGTTGATGGCAGCAGAACAGTGGATATTTTTCTCCAGGATGGAGTCACAGCCAAACAGAAACAGATCGGATGAAGCTACCATGAGAAAAGCAGAGAGATCATAACATTAGAGATCGAACTACCAAATAATGTAGAATGGGAGAATAGAGATAGAATGAAGCAGAATGATTAAAATGCATCCCTATGTCCTCCAGCAGTCTAAGCCTATAGCAGCATAACTGCTTTAAGCTGTTTTAAGTTTTAAGCTTTTTTTAAAGCTTACTTTATTCTTTGATAATTTAATAAAATGTCTCAAGGAAGCTCAGATTTGAACCAAGGATCTTCTTGCCATAGGACAGCAGAACCACCAGCTTTGTCATCATAACAAAAAAGGAAGAAAAAAAAAACTCAAGATAACTGAAACTGTTAGTTTTTTTTCCATGCGCCATATAAAAGGTATGTATCAGATTCAGCTTCCTAATCAGATAAGGAGCATCCTTATAAGTTCAGATTGTATGTTGCATAACCAAAGCTGGTAAGCCTGACTTTGAGCCAAGAGTGGTTGGTTTGTATTGCAGATCATGATGAAGCTCCTTTTCTTCACTCACCTGCTATTATTTGCCCTTCTGCTTCAAAACACTGAAGAGAGTGAGTACAGTGCTGTTTATGTACTTTTTTATAATGTAACATCATATATTGAAGGCATTCAATATATTACGCTAAATTCTATAAAGGTGGTTATTAGGAAAGTTTTATTGATATATGCTTTTAGGCAGAAGTGAAGATTATTGGGCGTGCAAGTGGAGCAGCGGTTAGCGCCATGTACGGGTGCCTTAGTCCTCGATGCGGCTGACCCTGGTTAGAATCCGACCTGAAGTCCTTTGCCGCATGTCTCTCATATCCTCGTGCCGCTAAAACTCAAGAAAAAAAAGTGAAGATTATTTGAAGAATTATCAAAATAAGTCAATTTTAAAGGATTAGTTTTCAATATATATAAATATATTTATTTTTATATATTTTGTGAAATTTTTCAAACTTGTTTTAACCTCCTCTGAACTGTAATTTTTAAATGTGTTTTTATGTAAGACTAAGATCTTCAGCGTGAAAATAAACCTTAAAGCAACATTTTCCTTTTTAAATCACATTTGACTGATTTGTCTCACTTAATTCAGTTTTATGAGCCCCACTGAAGGTTAAGTGCTAAATCTAAGAAATAAAAGACGCTTTGAAAATGATAGTTTACTAAAAGTTGTCCAAAAGCAACACCTAGGTGATATTAAAAGAAGTTGATAAATGATGAGTAACAAGGTCAGTAACATTTAAAGTTTATTACATTTTTCAGGCGATAAACCTTCAAAACAGCATATTGGCATAAAACAAATGTACCTTAAAAACATCGCAAAAATTTTAAAGCCATTTCTAAACTTCCAGCAAACCAAAATACGAGCAAAGCAGATGAAAATTTGAAACAGTTTTGAACTTTCACAGTTTTGGGGAAATAGTCCTGGCTCCTCATGAGATTGTTTTGGAAAAACATTTATTACCATACATCTATCATAAACAATGTGAATTTCTTTATTATTTTAGTTTTAGAAACTTTAGGAACCTGCCATAATTCAAGCAATCATCAAGGTTACACCAGAAACTCAATTTGGATGGTTTTGGTGTGGCCTAGTCAAAGTCAGGACTTTAAATCCATTTGGGAGCTCTCGAAAACCCTACAAGTAAAAAAAGAAGGACAAAAATAAATGACATATTGCTATCAGATGAGAAACAAAAAACAAAAACAATGGCAAATCTTGCTTATTTGATATATTTTTATAGTTTGGGCAAAGGACAATATTGAATTTCAGCCTCACAAACAAGCATAACTCCAGTGAATAAGTTTAAACAAATGAAAACATGAACACTTTACCTCATAATTCATTTATCAATTTCCTCAACTTCAGCATCTGCAACAGGATAAATCAAGCATCTCACAGGAAAATAGTGTTGCACCGATACCATTATCGGGCGGGGCCCCGATCGAGCACTAAAATTATGGTATCTGTATCGGCGAGTACCAACAAATGGGGAACCGATACCATTTTTAGAGCTAAAAGTTTATTTAACTATTGTCCCCCATTCCAGGTAGGCATAAAAATTTTTACTGGATTCACTTTGTAATAGTATTTTTCCTGTTTCACAAAGGTAGGCAGCAGCTTGACAAAAAATGGCATCGGCACAACACTACATGAAAATTCCTTGCTCCGATATCAATGCATTCTATACAAAAAGAAGCTTAAGAGGTTTAGGACACATTCTTTTTTCTTAAATAAAGGAACTAGGGCAGGTTTATTTGTATTTTGAAAGTCAGTAACGTCTCATTTCTTGTTAAAGTAATGAAAATTGTGACCGACTCCTTAAACCACATAGGGTTTCAGCAACTTGACATGTCTTTTGGAGTTTTTTCCAGATTAGAGAAGCATAAAAACTAAAAGCTGCATCTTGGAGTTTGGTTCTCAGTTTGCAGAGTTGATTTGAAACAAAACACCAGGGGTCTGTTTCACAAAGCAGGTTTACTGAAAACTCTAAAGTGTCTAAACATGAAAACAGGGGAACTCTGAGTTTCCTCAACCTCTGTCTTAGTCTGCATAGTAACATTCTCCCCAGAGCTAACTTGGTCAGGAGCAATTTTTCTTCTTGGTAAACTCATATCCTCTGTCTCTGCTCTCCTTACAGCCAATCATGCTGTAACACTTTGCACTTTTTCACAGAGAATTAGATATTTATAGGGAGAGGATTCTACAAATCAGTTAACAGGGCATGAGATTGCTTGTTTTTCGTTTGTCTAAAGTGTGCAAAAGGCAGATGATTTAATTTTTTGTTTATTTATATTTACAGTCCATGAAGAACTACTGAAATTATGTTTAACTTACACATAAAAAGATTCATCAATTCCATGGGGGATTAGGATTGATGCCAAACTGCTCCGTCTACTGGCACAATCTGAAGCCATTCTATGCGACTTATGGCTGCTTATAATGGCCATTTGTTGGAATGATAACATCCGAAGCGTGGCTACAAACAGCCACTTAGCTTTTTTCAAGAAATAAACCCGTAATGTTTTCACGGTAACAACAGCTATGGCAAGCCATTTTGATATGTATTAGTTTTACTGAAATATATTTCTGATATCTAAAAAAAAAATATGTGTCTAAATGAACATTTTAAACAAAATGACATCCTCCACGTCAAGAATAAGGATTCTAGATGTATATAACTTAATTTCAGACCTCCATATTGGTTTTCAGATATCATAAATACATTTTCCAGTTAATAAATGTCAAAACTGTCAATTAAAAGGCGTTAACATTTCTAGATATATAAAACTTAGCTCTTACAAGTATTATTTTCTTTTTTATACTCTCTAAAATTAACTTTCTGGTTAGCAAAAATGTAAATTAAAAAATATATTATTACAGTTTGGTCTAGGAGTGTGATTTTGATCGAGGAAGAATCTTATTTAAGTTATCTACAAATGGAAAAACTCAGAGGAAAGTGCTTTTGAGTAAATGTAAAGATGCCCTGCGACTTCATATAAACTTACGCATTAACTCCACTCAACAATCTTCTCCAGTCGCTACCTTCCTCTCCTTTGTAGGTGTAGAACTGTTTCTATGTCTTTTTAAAAACATTTTCCTTTTTTATTTTATTTTGCATTTCTGCATTAAAATCTCTAGTTCCAGTGGGGTGAAACAGTCACTTCCTGTTGCCTGTTGTTATGGTGACTTGTTGAATCGGTACTCGAATCGTTACACGCTTAACTCTGAGTGGACCTTGTTAAAATTCATTGAACAAATTAATAGCAGCTGTTGCGAAACCGAAGACTCAGCTTTACAGACATTTGGCTAGACCAATTTAGAGTTGCAGATTTGAAAATCTGATTTCGTTAAACCTGCTTCATGAAATGGTTCCCTGAGACGTCTGGACATTTGATCCCCTGACAATAATTATGTAATGTATTTTGGAGCTAACTCATTCACAATGTATAGAAAAAACATAAGTATTTTTAAAGTCTACTACGTGAGGCAAAGGGAGAAAGTGAAATAAATTTAGAACTCAGACGATGCTCTACTTTATTAGTTTTAGTGAGGATACAGGCAGTAGTATTCAAGATCGATTTTAGCTCATTTTTAAGACCTCTAAAGACACCATAGCAGTAATAAATTCTACTAAAGATCAAAGGTTAGTTCGTTTTTTAATTTTTTAGCTTTTATTCAGCTATTTAGTCCTACCAATGCTCTTTCTTTTGTTTGTTTTACTTGTGTCTTTCTGGTCATGGTCTTTTTTCCCCAAGATTTTTATGGTTGAAAGTCCTGCTATCAGTTTTTAAAGATGGTGTAATCTCAGAGTTGGCTTTAAGAGGCAGAACTTTCCTATCAGTTTAACCTTAAAAACATTTTACTTTTTGACCGTTATCAACAGATCTTCACATGTTAGAGGGAGGATTGGGCTTTTATTGCACAACTCAGAATGTGCAATTATGAGTTTGAATCATTTCTGATTGTCAGCTTAAACATTTCTAACCCTACTAACTGGACCAAGTCTAAGTTGATCAGAATACAATCACTTGACTCAGTTCAAGTTTAAGCCAATAATGAAAGGAATTATAAATATGTCACTAAACCTACTCAGTCTTCTCTATTATCATTCTCTCTGCAGATCAGAAATGGAAGAGACAGAGTTCATCTAATCATGATGAAACAGAGCAATATAGAGAGTTTTGCCTCCGTGTTCCTGAAGATCCTCAGACCAGCAAATCAGAATCTCAAACTCGCCGGCCTGCAAAGTCAGCGTCCACAGCCAAACCAACCACACAGCAACTTACAAAGCCTGAACTGACACCACCCAATCAACCCGATCAGCTAAATGTAAACACTGCAGCACCCAAAATGGCCCCCGCTGAAGAGCCTCGCCCAGGTGAGAATTCTTACTGACATAATTAGCTTCACCACTAGAGTTCAAGCTCATTCTCTGGTTGGATGTGTCACATTCTTCAAAGCATTATTCATGCTATATTTTCCATCTTTAAATTTTCAGCAATTTCAACCAATTAAATTAGCTGTATTTGACAACCAGGTTTGCACAACTTTGAGTAGGTAGAGAAGAAGAAAAACCTCAGACAGAGGTGATGAATTCTGATAACTGGCTGGTTCAGTCCAGCACATTAAGCTGCTTCCTTCCTCTTAAAAGCTGGATTTCACTGTCACATGACCACAGATTCTTCTCCAAGTCCTTCTTTGAACCATCTTGATGTTTAAAAAGTTCTCAATGTCTAAATAATTAAAGTCTTTAGGTCTTAGGGTCCATTCTAATCTTTAAAGATATTTTAAGTATATATTAACAAACTTCATTTTTCAAATTTCTTTTAAAATGAATGTGTCTTTTTTATGTTTCTGGCTGCTTTGCAGCACCTGCTTATGCAGAATTATTTCTCTATGAATAATCAGTATTAAAATTATAATCTTACTTTTAGTTCAGAGTTTATTTGAATATTTGGGGTAAAACTTGCATGAGACCTAAAACACAGCTTCTGTTTTGGTCCCTTACAGGGCTGCTTGTCTCAACTGTGTATCCACCTGCCATCATTGTGGACATTTGTGTAAATCTATGTTCACTATCTAACTCCAGTGAATTTCATATGCATACACGTGTAATCAAATTATCTCCAAATTAAAATAGTCTTCCTGGTTGGTTAGCCTGGTGCTTATTTTTCTGTCATTGAGTGTATTTCTTTTATTTAATCATTCTTTTTGTTTTCTTGTGGCTGATTAAAAGAGCCAAAAGGATGTTACTGCAAAAAGGAAAACATGGAACCATCGAATGAGACTTCCCGAGTTAAGAGCTTGACAATAAACTATCCCAGTGATTTCTGCAGCTCGACTGAATACATGTAAGTTTCAGGAGGGTTGATGTGTGTATTATGATAACTGTGATGCTCAACGTCCATTTAAAAGTTTTCGGTTCTGTGTTGGTTGATTGGTTTTCTACTGGAGATGTGATCGGAATCAGAACACTTTTTGTTGTGGTTCAACCAGTATTCAAGTACTTAAGCTTGGAGCACAGTTTTACCTGGTGACTTAAAGCCAAGGGCAGAAAATATTTTTTGTTATAAATCCAGCTGACAAACAAACAATATTCAGTAAACATTGATCTAGGTTTGTGAGGGAATCAGAAATAATGCATATATGTGTGTAAAAGTGGATCTTGAATGGCCCCTTAAAGCAGCTTAGGGTTTGTGCAATTTTGCAGTTTTCCGGTGATTTGTTCTGAATTAGTGGATTGTATTTTGAATCTGGTTCTTAGTCCCCATCGGGGCTTTTTCCTCCAACAAATAAGTTGTTTTTTTTTAAATGAAAGATTAAACCCAGGACAGAAAAACACATTCTTAAAAAATCCAGATCTCTTTAGACTTAATGTTGAACCATTGAAGTGTTTTCCTTAAAGTTCTGGAGAGTTTCAAAATGCTTTTTTGCAAATGTGAAATAGTTCTGTGAGACATCCATGGATGCCATTCTGCTGAGTCTTTCTTTATGCTGAATCTAGAAATATGAACTTCACAGAAGCAGGCATCCAGATCATTAGATGTTATAAAACATGTTTGTTAGGTTTAAAAAATGTAGGTTCGTAAAAAAGGAACTGAGTCCACACAGGAAAGTGATTTTCAGCAGCTCCTGCAGGAGGAGAGAGCCACAATCCAACTCTCTAACTCTCTAACGGACTTCCTCTGCAGAGCCTTTTTATAAGCAGATGATAACACATGGGGTGGGTTACAAAACAGAGTGTTCTTCTGACAAGGCAATTGATCAAATCATAGTACAGAGTGCTCTTCTGATAACTGGTTTAGTCAGCACAAACATCAGTAATTTTCCACCACTGTTGGATGACAGTTTGCAGTAAACAAGTGAAGCATCTCATTTTCTCAATGTTTTATATGCACACACATTAACTTTATAATCATCATTGAATAGCTTTCAAAGAATTTAATTAAAAACAGATAAAGTCTACTTTAAAGTGCAGTATGACTTTTCAGGGGCAGGTTGGTTGAGATGCTTTTCTTTAACCTTTTCATATAAGAATAACTTAAGAACTGTGTACCTTATTTGCTCTAGTTATTTTTATCTGAAGTGACTGTTTAATGACCTAAACATGTATGTGGGACCAAAAAGAAAAGAAAATTAGATATTTACTTCTCTTCATTGTTATATTTTCAATGCTATGGTTCCATGTTTGTTTTTTGCAGAGATTAAGCCCAGAAAATAAGCTGGGATCAACCTACTGTCTGGTTATAATTCTGGATTTTGCTCTGTAGTTTAGATTGTTTTAGTTTTGAATAACTCAAACAAGATCTATAACACCCCTAACATTTTTTTTTCAGTGAGACTTTAGAAGATGGAAGGGAAATTTGCAGGACACCGTTAAGTCTTGTTTCTATTTTTTCTCGGTATGTATCCATCAAAGATGATGAATGTATGGCTGCTCTTCATGGAACTATCAAACTATCCTATAAACAACACAACATAAACATGATTATGTGGTTTCTCTGAAGTGATGTTCAGACTTTTTCCTGGAAGATTAAAATAAAGAATGTAGTAAAACTTTCCTATAAACTGATTTACTAATAAAAATATGTGACTCCACCAACCCACAGCTCACGGTTTCAACCACAGATTAAGCCAGGCAGCACACAATCACCCACGGTCTCACCCAATGCACACCAGAACCCATTGAAAGTGGAATCAACTACCACAAAGATGGACCCAGCAGGCATGTTTCATACACTGGTTCCCGTCGCTAAAGATTTTCACAAATATTAAAGGTTTTACCCGGAAGGAACTACTTAATCTGATACCATCTGAGTGAAAATTCTCTATGTTTTAACAGTGTCATGTCAATCCTGCCCTCCATCATCCATCAGTATGGAGCATGTTGACCTGAAGGCTTCAGGTCATCTTGGTGTTTTCAAAAACTCTTCTCTGTGTGACACCTTTGTTATGTAAGGCAGACTCTTCCAAATCTTTATTTAAAACATTGCTTTTGTGAGTAATAGCACTAAAAGATTATGTGTTCAGCTCAATGTTGTCTTTATCATGAAACTTATTAAAAGAACCACCAAGCTCAAGCACATTGTGGGTAACAAATTCCTAATCTTCTTTTCCTGTTTCTTCACAGTGCGATGCAAGGTTGGTCAGTTTTTTGTTCAGATCTCTGCTATTTCAAGGTTATTGTACAGTACCTGGAAATCCCATCATCTCCAAAAGAAAACGGTATAGTAACTTTTAGACCGCATCATAAAAAAAAAAAAAAATCTATTAGCAAGTACCTAAACTACTTGTTCTATTGTTTTCAACTTCAGTGTATATTGTAGGGATTATTTGAGTTACCAAGCAGAAGGTAAATGATACATGTCAATGTTTTGAAATGTTCTCCAAATCTTTAGAACTAGAATTGACCATTCTTTTTATGTAAAAATTGCTCATCTGTAATTATCAACTCTTATGCTACAGATTCTCAATTAGATCCAAACTGGTGGATTTCAACCCTCATTAACAGAACCCGATGCCCTGTTCTGGATGCATATCTGTTTTATAACACCTTAATTAAATGATTACATCCCTCCTCAGCAGCTATGAACATGCTCACCACCTGTTTATTTAGGTCAGGTGTATGGAGGAAATCATATCATATCATGAGATGACCTTAAATAAATAAATGTACCAGGTAATCATGTAAGTTTTTTTATTTATCTAATATGTCTCTAACATTCAGTAAAGCATAAAATGCACAATTAAATTAATAAATGACAAATTCATTCATTTAGATATAAATGAAAAATTGTTAAAAAAAAACTTTAAAAACAATTTTTTTGTTAACATGATATATGTAAATTGTATATATTTTTACATAAATATAGAGTTATATTTTTGGGGGGTGGCAAATCTGTGGCACTGTAATATTCAGAGTCACAGGCTGAAATATTTCCGAACAGCATAGGGAACAGCAACATCTTGGTAGGTATGCAATATAATTAACTTGCTAATCTGCATTTTAATGGCTGTTTCACATGTTTCTCGAACATTTTCCAGTGAAAGAAAGCACTGGGAGATACACTGGAATCTGGAAAAACAGAAAAGTCTGTCAAAATTAGCAGAATACACTTATATGTGACAGAACGTTTTTTCGAGAGTGAAAATGGCCAACAATATCCGTAATATAAGAAAAAAGGATGAAAGGAACAATGGTAGAATAATTTGAAATAGAAGAAAAATGATTAGGAATTGCAGAAGAGCAAAAGTGACATCTGAAGACCATTTAAAAGAATATATATGTATATAAATGTACTACTTTATCAGACCATGCAAGGCGAGGGCTCAAACATGTACGGCAAAGTTGAAGCCTTCTACACCAAACCAAACTTCTGCCGCCCTGGTGCCCTCTTCCACAACATCTTTGTCCCCATTTTTCCTTCTCTAAATAAAAAATGTATGATGGAGGAGACTCATCCACGACCTCCGACACTAAACTCTCCTCCACTTGCATGTTTGCACTTTCCATAGCTTTCCTTGACAGTGTTGTTTCTAAGTGCTACTTGGTCCCAATGTAATTTCCCATCTAGAAGCTACTAGAACTAAGTTGCTAACTGATCAGAAAGATGCTTCAGAGACACCAGTCACAACCAAACTTGCTTGCAAATCATCCGTCCCAACAATCCCGCCCCCTTGATAACCGACCAATCACATTCACTTTATTCACTCGTGTAAAGTCGGGCTCCATTCAGGAGAATTTGGAACTGCAACCGTTGGAACGGCAACTTCCCTCCGACTTTAATTGAATTTCTGCCAAAATGTCAGGTGAGCAAAAGCACCCCAAGTGGCAATTTGTTTGGTATAAACACAGTATTAGACCATTTCTGGGTTAAAATGAATGGAGATGGGGACACAACGGCGGGAAACCTGTTTGGTTCGCTGTGACCCCTCTATGACAAGGGGTTGATAAACAGGAATGAAACTGTAGTCGGGTCCTGCGGCATTTATAGAAAACCATAGTTACATAATCTGCTCTTAGAACCAAAATAATTTGAAAATAATCTAATTTGTGAAATAATTTTTCCTTCCCTTCATATAGGTGTTGATATAAAATACCACCAAAATACATAAGAATTTTAAAGTAACAAGATGTGAAAAAGTTCAAGAGAATGTTTTTTTTTACGAGGTGCGGTATTGTTTAAACAATTTTTGCATTTTTTTCCTCTTTTAGATACTAATAGTTGTCGTTGTAATGAGAACGCAAAGAGAAATCCTGCAGAAACCGGCCCTGTCATGTATGCAGTTTTTCTTTTCCCGCACAAAGGCTGCAGCTCAACTGAAATCATGTAGGTTTTCATTTTAAAACCCATTGTATGATTTAAATATATATGTTTATGTTTGTGCTTTGGTGGCGCAGTGGTAAGTGAACATGACCCATGTACGGAGGCCTATTTCCTTGACAGGCTCGGACTAGGAGCAATTTTCGGCCTTGGCATTTTTCCACCCAAAACCATAGAAGCACAGTCAAACGTGTGTGTCTCAAATGTGAAACACAATACAAATGCTCATTCTGGATTAATCAATCTATCTTCAAACATCACGCGACGACCATCACCAAGACTTCTATAATGCGGTTTTAATGGCTTTGGTTAACACTGACACAACAGTGACTGCTGCTGTGTAACGTCCACACTTGCACAAAACCAGCCAGACACACACTTACACATACTAGGTCTACAATGTAAGCCCGAGTGTTGAAAAAACACTAATGTAAAACAATACAATATAGAGGCAGACAGGCAGTTCTTCAACAATGAATACATGTAAGCTCAGCGGTGTGTAGGCAAACGACCCGCTCGTCAGTTTCATAAAGCCTCAAACTCACTGCGGATCTAGACATTTGAATTGAGAAAGCTTCCTGGACGGGAAGCGAAATGTCTTCAAATCTTGGAAACGAAGTCCAGTGGATTATTATTATTATAAGAGAGATGTAAACAAACTCTTCAAAAAACAGAACCCCCGGAAAGCTGCTGGACCAGATTCTGTCACTCCATCCACTTTGAAGCTCTGTCCTGACCAGCTGTCTCCAGTATTCACAGACATTTTTAACACCTCACTGGTGACATGTCACGTGCCAGCCTGCTTTAAATCCTCCTCCATGATCCCTGTCCCCAAGGACCACAGGACTTAATGACTTTAGGCCAGGTTCCCTGACTGACTTCTGTGGTCATGAAGTCTTTTGAGCGCCTTGTGCTGTCACACCTGAAAGAAATCATGGACGCCCTCCTGGACCCCTTCCAGTTTGCCTACAAAGCCAACAGGTCTGTAGATGACGCTGTCAACCCGGCCCTTCACCACATTCTCCAGCACCTGGACTCCACAGGAACCTACGCCAGGATCCTGTTTGTGGACTTCAGCTCGGCCTTCAACACAATCACATCCTCCCAGCTCTGCTACAGGAGAAGCTTCCCAGGCTGAATGCCTGACTCCACCTGCAGGTGGTGGATCACAGACTTCCTGTGACAGGAAGCAGCACGCAGCTGGGAACACAGTTCTCTGACTCACTCATCAGCACTGGTTCCCCCCAGGGCTGTGTTCTTTCTCCTCTGCTCTTCTCCCCTGTACACCAACAGCTGCAACTCCAGTCATCAGTCTGTCAAGCTCCCGAAGTTCGCGGATGACACCACTCTCATTGGACTGATCTCTGATGGTGACGAGTCCGCCTACAGGTGGGAGGCTGACCATCTGGTGACCTGGTGCAGGGAAAACAACCTGTAGCTCAACACTCTAAAAAACAGTGGAGTTGGTTGTGGACTTCAGAAAGAGCGCAGCCCCAGCTACCCCCCCTCACCCTCTGTGACTCCACCATTGACACTGTGGAGTCTTTCCGCTTCCTGGGAACTATCATCTCCCAGGACCTAAAGTGGGAGCTGAACATCGACTCCCTAACCAAAAGCCCAGCAGAGGATGTACTTCCTGCGGCAGCTGAACAAATTCAACCTGCCCAGGACAATGATGGTGCAGTTCTACTCCCTCATCATTGAGTCCATTTTCACTTCCTCCATCACCATCTGGTATGCTGGTGCCACCAGTAAGGACAAGAGCAGACTGCAGCGTGACATCCTGTCTGCAGAGAAGGTGATTGGCTGCAACCTCCCATCTCTCCAGGAGCTAGATTGTGGCTGATCCCTCGCACCCCAGTAACAGATTATTTCAGTCACTTCTGTCATGGATGTCCTCCCAACGACTTTAAAATTTATGTTAAGTTTTGTAAAAATTCAAAGTTCTTAAAAGGTAGTTGAAAAGTCTTCAAACAATGATCAAAAATCAGGCAGAAGCAGATGGGTCGCGGTCCAGAGTGGTTTTATTGCATCAACACAAGTCACCACCCGAGATGTACACCGGTGCTCATCTGACTAACATGCAGAAACAGTCCCGCTTATATTCACTCCTGGGGCTCGGGGCTCCTCCCCGAGCTCCTCCTTATTTTTACGTAATTCTAGGTACTTTTCCACAGGTATTTCCAATATCTTTTAACTTACCAGTGGAAAACCACCTAAAGTACACTTTTTTATATATTTTAATCAAAGATGTCTTTCATCATACATTACATAACCAAATTAAAGCCTTTTCATCTAAACATCACACATCAGCATAGCTTTGTTGTTTAACATTGATATGTCAAAACAATACATCACACTTCGGCATAACTTTGTTGCTTAACCTTGATATGTCAAAACAACTCATCCTTGGGATTTTCCAATGCATATAACTCCAACATCAAAGCCTCATCCTGGGGTCTCCCCAATGCACACATCTTCAACATCAAAGCCTTGGATTCTTTTCAACACCACTCTTCGTTCCTCTTATTCTTATCTCAACCTTCAAACACATATTATTTTGCTTTGAAGCACACCATTTTAACCATAATAAAAACTATATTCTATTTATTGGTGTGGTATTTAATTCACTACATTTCCCCCCTGTGATCCTGAAAAGGATCACAAAGTGAATCTACAGGTGATTGTCAAAGTGAAATACTACAAATGTGAAGTTTCAAGAGTAACTGGTGATTATATATATTTTACACACCAAAACTAAAAGTGAGACTAGAACACACCATATACTAATTGGCACACTTATGAGGACCTTTCCTCTTGCTTACTTTTTTTGTAGAAGGATTTTCAGTTGTTTTTTAAAGCAGCAATGACACGGGGTAGGGGAATGCCATGTCCAAGCAGCTTAATCACTTACTTGGTCATTGCAGCACCCACCCAAAAGGTGTCACTGCACACCCATACATCAAACAAGTTGATGGTTAAATAAACTCTAAATATACTCTATCATGCCTGGGCTATGTCAGGCAAGCTTGTCATCTAATGGTCAATAGACCGTCATTACAACCAACATATGAGTAACCATATGGCACTCTCCTGCACAGTATTCATACTGTCATATACCTTATACATGCACACAATTATTTTATCAGTTATATTTAGTATAGGTATACATAATCATTAATATCCTTTATATCCAGTATGGTGTTGTGTGTGAGATTAATAATAGTCCGGGGCTCCTTGGGGGTTAGAAGGCATCATCCCCCATGGTCTTGGATAGGTATTTCCTGGAGCCTGTGGCCCCGGCAGCTGCTGTGATGTAGTGGTAGTAGCCATGCGCCCTTGATCAGTTGTCAGCTGCAGCAATTTCCCTTGCAGGGGTATTATGGTCTGCCGTGCCTCCTGAAGTTGACGTGTCAGCTCATCGCACTCTCGGGTCAACCGCAGCATCTTTACCTTTTCCCTGGTCTTGTATATGCTGCGGCGAAGTGCTTCTAGTGGACGATGTAAGAAAGGGTACACTAGACCCTTCATCATCTTTGAATAAACCTCTTTGCTCATAGATGTGACCTCAGGCTTTAGGTCGTCGACGGTGTGATAGGTATTCAGTGGATGAGCCAACCAACATGACCAACATGCCCGCGAAGACCACGTCTTGCTCTTCTGGCGGAGAGGCAGGCCTCATCTCGTTAAGCTCGGCCAGCATGCCTGAAGTGGATGGCAGCTCCTGGAGCGATCTGGCGAGCTGTATTTGGTCCTCTGGGTTCTCAGGGCTGGCAGGGGTGCTGTTTGGGCCGAAGTCGATCGTCAGGGCCCCAGGTGATGGTGGGCTGGACATTGGCTTCCCTCTAGGTGGTGGTGGTTGGTCATCAGGCTGCTTTTTAGGAGTCATCATGGGTCTGTTCCACCCGGTACGACGCCTGGCCCCCCTGCAGGATCTTCTGGCTACCTGTTAGGAATATTGGTGCCTGCGGCTACATCTACTTGTGTGCCTACCGACGCATTTGTGAAGATTCTTCCTCTATTTTCATACTGTTGCCATGCCTCTGAGGGTACAGGGAATGGGCCATAATGAGCCTCCGCCATTTTCAACATTCTGCATTTGAAGACATAGTGTAGCATAATTATGTATCATCATGAGGCATATAATCTCCTAAATCTATAAATACTTTCAGCATGCAAATTACTACATCTACGTGAGTAAGACATGACTCACCGACAAAAACGAGGGGTATAGAATATATATATATATATATATATATATATATATATATATATATATATATATATATATATATATATATATATATATATATATATATACATACAATTTTGATGTCTTTAAAGAAAGGCACGTACCTGGTGGGGGTGAGAGGGGATCACAGTTATGTTTTATATGAATTGGTCTAATTGTATTTTTACAATTGGGAATTGACCAGTTACACTTACAATAAGTTTCGAGACCAATCCCCGAATGAGGGGTACGACGCAGCAAATGACTATTAATATTATCAATATTATCGCTCCTAGAATCATCCCTGCTGCCTTAAGATATCTTCCCCATCCAAGCTTATTTAACCAATACCAGAATCCCTTCAACTGAGTGTTCCAATTGGACTGCTGCACATGTTCATCTCTCATGTGTTTCATTTCCTGAAGGACTGCCGTTAACATCTGTATGCATGGGAATTAAAGTACAACAATCTTCCCCGATATAATCACATATTCCTTGGTCCCCAGCCATGCGGGACTCCAGCACGAACCTATTTTGTAGAACCATTAGTGAAGTAGCATGCAATTGATCCTTTACTAGATCTACGCCCTTTATTGTAAAATTTATAAACCTTTGTTGATTATACCATAGGAGATTTACCCATCTACTATTTCGGGCTATGTGCTGCGCATTGGCAACTGATCCCCAGATTGGTACTGCACCGACCCCTCTTCCACTTTCTATCCAATCACTCCCTATGGCAACCTGTTCTTCAGGTATCCCATATGGGACGTGATCCCAGGTGACATATACCTCATCTGATGTTTTCCACTCGTGTTTAACGGGAGTACTTCTTTTAGTGCGATTGGTTATTTCGTTAGATGTTTCATTAATGCTTATTGGGTAATTTACTATTAACCTCAGTTGTCCTGTCAGCATTACTGGTGCACAGATCCCTTCCCACTGAGTGGGTAGTGTGGCTAACATCTGTGTCTCATTGTGACACATCCAAAAAATGTCACATAAAGGGACAGATCCCTTCGCCAGGCTCAGTAATGGGTACATGGCCACAAATGCAGGTTGGAACTCGTAGATGACAGCTCCCCCATCTGGTACTACCTGTTCACAACGTATGGTGAGCCTTGAGACTTGATTTACATATCTTAACGTGGCTGGTGATGTTCCCGTTTGCTGTCGGTGGGTACCATGGTTTTTTACTACATTCCACCATTCTGTCTGTTGTCCACATCAGGTTAGAGGATCTATTGGTTACTTCTTCTAATTCTTTCCCTCGGGCTATACAAAATGGGGAAAAAAAGGGAGAACGTACTCATTACATCATTTATTGAGGAGGTCAGTGCTTTGGGGCATACCGTCCAGTCTTTTGACCATGATTCAATGCCTGCGGCCATATGCATGGCACAGTGAGCAAAACACCTCACCGTTATTTCTGGGCAGTCACCTATTTTACTTCTGGGTATAATCTGAAGGGCTGGTAATTTCTTAACATTATAGCAAGCTATACAATCATCTTTAGGGCACTTTTTTGGCTTTGAACATTGTCTGGACAGAGTACTGAATCCATTGTTGGAACATATTGGTCTCCCAGTGTGCCGTCTTTAATTTGTATAGATCTCTTTTCTGTCTTCTGTTCATTAGTTGTACCACTCTATGCGCTCTTTTCCAAAACATGTTTTGGCATATGTTTGCAAAACAAACATATGCCAAAAGTTAAAAGTCAGGGAATTCTGAAATGATGTAAAACTGTGGAAACCCTGTATAAAATAACTATGTATAATGATTCTCTAGAAAAGTCACATTATATTAATAGTATTATCTTGTATAAACATACTGTGACTCTAAAATAAAAGTTATTCATTTGTGACATTGACTTCTGTCTTGTGATTTATCTTAAGTTTTTAACCTGTCAAGTTTTTTAATGATTTTAACATTACAATTTATATTTTTCCAAGCACACAAAAAGTTTAAAGCAAAGTTTAGTTTGAAATGAATGTGCAGGAAGGATTGAAAAGCATGTTAACACGTAATGTAGGCTTGAGTTCATTATCTGATGCATGAATATACACACCAGGAACCTGGAAACTTAAAAAATACCGAATTACAGAAAACATTTAAAAAAAAAACATGTTTCATTGATATATATACAAAAAATGAATATTAGGAACTATATTTATCAAACATTATACTGGGCAAGTAAAAATTGTTTCTTGGCAAATGAAATGTGAAGTCACTTGCCCTTTGGGCAAGTGGTAAAAATCCTTAACATCAACCCCTGCAAGGCAATCTTTTTTCTCTGAGATTATCAATTAAATCATAAAAACACCCCCACCTCATTTGCCACAGTCAGCAGGTTTACAAACTCTCCTATCTCTGTTGCCTATGAACTCCAATCTTAAAAACCCTGCAATGACTTTGCAAAGTTCTTTACTGAGAAAATACGAGGTATTAGGAAAACTCTGTTAAAAAGCCACAGTTCTGTCAAATAAACTTTAAACATTTAGAAAAATACTCTCAAAAGCTAAGCTCTTCTTCCTGCTGTCTTGATGTTTTACCCACAGGCTTTAATAATAAGGTCTTATCTATTTTAGTCTAATTTGATTAAAACTATAAACACATCCCTTTCATGCGATGTTTTCCCCCCAGGTCTTAATAACATTGATTTTCAAACCATTGTTGAAAAAGGGAACCTTGGAAAAATGAAATCTGCAGAACTACAGGCCCATCTCAAACCTCCCATTCATCAGTAAGCCCACTGAAAAAGCTGTGTTTCAACAGCTAAATGCCTTATTAACAATGACTAGCTGCTTTGATGTCTTCCAGTCAGATAGGGTACCTGCAATTCTTTAGAAATTGCAACAAACTGCTCCAAAACTAAATGGGAAAATCTAAATTTCCCCTTGTTACATTTCCATTGCTTCGTTCATTCCAAAAATGCTCGATAAGCGAAGCTATTAAGTGTATTTGACACTGATTACAACACTGAAGTTAATAGGCCTTTACACTGTAAATGTAAAGACATTCCATACTAAACTCCAATTATTGACAGATTTAACAAGACATGTTTAAGGCAAGGCAAGGCAAATTTATTTGTATAGCATAATTCAAAGTACAAAGACAATGCAAAGTACTTTTCGCATGGTGATTCAAAAATACAGGAAGATAAAACAGAATCCGAAGACAAGTGGGAAAACAAAACAAAAAAAATAAAAATAAATAAAATAAAAAAAATAAAATGCAGAAACAAAAAAGAATATTAAAACAGTTGGATTAAAAGAAAATATGTTTTAGTTGGAAACTGTTTGACTAAAACAGTCAAGGCAAATCCTAAACAAATGTGTTTTTAAATCTTGATTTAAAGGAACTTAGGCTTTTCAGCAATTGTGTTTGAGCATGTTTATTTGTTCCAGATAAGTGGAGTGCCATAGAACCAAATGCTGCTCTCCATGTTTTGTTCCTGTTCTAGTTATGCAGAGTATAGGCTGGTGGCCAGAAGACCTGAAAGGTCCAGGAGGGTTGATACACTGACAAGAAGACTGTTATGTATTTAGGTGCTACTCAGTGATTTATAGACTAACAGTACTAACAATCACTTATTTTAAAGTATATTCTCTGAGATACAGGGACACAGTGTGATGGACTTTAGAACTGGGGTGATGTGCTCTACTTCTAGTCTTAGTGAGGACAGGCGGCAGCAGCATTCTGGATCAGCTGCAGCTGTCTGATGGAGATGTTTTATCAGCCCTATATAGACAGGAGTTAGATTAAAATTAATTAAAAAATGTGCACTCAATTCTGTTTTTCATTTTATTTTTGAGTAAATTGAAATCTGTTTATAATAAGTGTCGAGCAATCTCCTTAAGTTATATTACATTTTGAAATTATAGTTTTTTTTTCAAAAAACATAAAACTTACAGCCGAAAATGGTGGGCTATCTAAAGTCCCAACATTTTTCCTAAACTTAAAGAAGCCAAGTTTCAAGAAAAGCTTATTTTTATGAGTTTCTTTTCTTTTTCAGGGAGACACTGTCAGATGGCAGGGAAGAGTGTGTGACTCCATCAAGCCTTAAGGAATACCTTGAAACATTTGAGTATAAATGGTCACTGAAACGGTAATAGCATCTAAAAGAGACTTGTTGACTTGGAGTAGCTTAATATAATTCAATTCAGTTTAGTATTTTGGAGTATGTTGTTGTACTTTAGGTTTTAATCAGATTGAAAGGTTAATGGAGAAGAGTCTATGTATTACAGTTTATTCATCGCCCATTCATAACACAAGTTATCTCAAGGCACTTTTTACAGTTAACCAGATCTATACAGTCAAATTGATTCAAAGTTTTCTATCTAAGGAAAACCAGTTGAATGCATCGACTTATTGACTCTAGCAAATACAATCCCTCACACTAAGCTTGCTTTTAGCGACAGTGGAGAGGGAAAAACTCCCTTTAACAGGAAGAAACCTCCAGCAGAACCAGGGTCAATGTCAGCAGACATCTGGTCGACTGGGGTTCAAGGAGACAGAAGCAAGGATACAAAAAGCAACTCTAAACCATTCAGATGAGCTCTGAGCCAGCTCCCATATCAGTGGAACACTGAAATTTTATTCCGTTTTAAATGTACTGTAGTTTAATTAAATGTTTAAAAACTACACAATATCATAAGAGTTGCACCTTTCCATTTAATTATTTATAGCATCCCACAAATTTTAATTTTGTCCTGACTTTAATTTTGTGTCCGTAAACAACAAAATATTATTATAATAATGGGGTATCTATACTCCTAACCTAAAAGGATGTAAACCAGTAACAAATGTGAAATAAATGGCACCGAATCATATCTTTATCCAATTAAAAGAGGGAAAGAAAAATCAATATGTAATTTGATAGTCGCTTGGTGGCTTATTAGAGAAAAAAAAATTGTATTGATTTTGCAGTGGATTCCTAGATGTTCTAAAAACTATCACTGATTCTTACAGGAAGGAAGAGTCTGTTGGTGGGACTCAGACTGCATCAACCGCATATTCAATTATAGCTGAAACAGGTAAGAGGCTTCTTCTCAGGTGTTTTTTTTTTCTGTGATTTTAGAGAATGCAAATCAAAAACTATGTGGTGGCTGTGGCAAAGATAAGGGGGAGCCAGATGGAGCTGTCAATCGACTATCAATATTCAATATTGACAGTTATAATATTGACGATATAACTAGTACCTTAATGCTAAAAGTGCTGTAGGCATTCATAGCTTTAAGCAGGAAGGATCTTCTGCAGCGGTTTTACTTGTAAGGGATCTGGAGAAGCTCTTGACTTAAAGGAATAGTACACCCAAAACATGATTAGCCTTCATTTTCTACTCACCCCCATGCTGAACAACACTCTGGAGTACTTTTTTGATATCTCAAATGCATCTGGAGATCTGGGAGGCTTCTTGCTGTCTGCTGACATTCAAATAATGGAGGTCTATGGTGCCCGAGGCAGAAAGGTCCATAAAAGTCCACACAAAACGTGTCAATATTCCTCCATACTGTTCAGTCCAATGTATTACAAGTGTCCTGAGTGGGTAGCATCCAGAATTTACCTAAAACGAAGTCATTTAGAATGTTTTTAGAGCATAAACAGTAGTGTATAGGATTTCTCTACTTCTGTAGAGGATGCTCACTGTCCATAATCTTCACTTTATGAAGAATTCTTCTTTGTCAAAGAATCTCCAGAGATTCTAGAGAGGTTCTTAGAACAGAATGAGCCATCTTTATCAGCTGGTTGAGCTTTTTTAGCCAATTTCTCTGATGTTGTTACCCCAGCAAATGACTCATAGAAGATGTGTAGCATCTTGCTGCAAACACTGAAGGACCTAAATTAAGAAGTACTAAGAAGTACAGTGTGCTGTGCCACGTGTTGTAGAAGGCTTCACGGGTCCGTCTTTGGTCATGCTTGTTGTCCAGGTGAACATCGAGGCATTTATGTTCCTCCATTACCTCCACTTCTTCTCCTATGATTCTAATAAAATTCAACTGCTCCCTGTTTTTCCTGTAATATACTCTATCTAAAGTTGACAACCAAAGTAAAAGACACATATGAAGATATCAAAGCAACTTACTGAGATAAGACACTTTATTTTAAACTCGAGGGTAATATCCATTCATCCATCCATCAATAGTCTTCCGCTTATCCGGGGTCCGGTCGCGGGGGTAGCAGCTTCAGTAGGGAGGCCCGGACGTCCCTCTCCACAGCTGCTTGGGCCAGCTCCTCCAGGGGAACCCCTAAGCGCTTCCAGGCCAGCCAAGAAACATAGTCCCTCCAGCGTGTCCTGGGTCTCCCCCGGGGCCTCCTCCCGGTGGGACATGCCTGGAACACCCCACCAGGGAGACTTCCAGGAGGCATCCTAACCAGATGCCCACCTCAACTGGCTCCTCTCTATGTGGAGGAGCAGTGGCTCTACTCTGAGTCCTCGCCGGATTTTAATTTACGTGCATGGAAAACTGGTTTACTTTAATTCGAGAGCAAATAGTTTAGTTGAAAAGCACATTTAATTTGTTCTGTCAAGCCTGATTTGTACAGTCTATTTAAACATTTCATGATGGACAGGCAATTCTACTGTGGCAGATCCATGAATTTAAGGAAAAAGACTTCAGACCGAACCTCAGTACGTCCACCATCCTTAAATGGGAGTTGATGTCATAAAATATAATTATGGTAGTTATTCTTATTTGACATTATTGTTGATTTGACTAATTAGGACTTCCTATCTAATGGATTACTACTTTTGTTTAGTAACTTGACATCAGTAGAAAATAAAGCAGGTGATAATAAAGTACATTAAAGGAATAATCTGCATTGCTTTCTAAACCTCATAAGATATATGCTAGTTTTTATGCCATTTTAGACATCCTTTTCCCTCAGAAATAAAAGCTTTATCAAATCAGTCTCTTTGTAATGACTCTCCTTAGTTTGTTTTAGTTTTTGAACAGCAACACTGGAATAAATTAAGTTTTTGATAAAGTTATGTTTTATTGAATATGACTAAACATGAATCTACTCGGAAATATATTGACATATGCTTATTCTTTTCATACACACACATTTATACAGCCCTTCGTAGTTATCGGGTTGTATAACTTATATAACAGTATGTATTTATTGTTTTTAGAGTCAGGTTGGGAAATGGGTATTACTACCGAAGAACCCCGTGAGGTACTGAAACCCTGCCCTGTCTGTCCAAATCCTGAAATGTGGAACAGCTTTAACTACAATGGTGTTCAGTCCCTCAGGATGGATTTACCATCACCTGAGTGTCCCGCTGTTTTCTTGTAAGTTTTTCACAATAAAAGAGGCTCAGAGATAAAACTAAAATATGTTTTCAATTGTTTTTCTATATGCTTTTATTTTAGAACATTTAATACATTTAACTAAATTAATCATAAATACTATACTATACACCCAACAATGTGTGTGTTTTTCTTACAGCGTCCACATGAATAAGGGAGAGAACATCTGTATTGATTCCTCCAAGAAAGATTTCTTGAAGCTTCTTAAAAAGGTTGATAAAGAACTTGGAAATGCACCTCATATTGATGACAAACCTTTCAGACTTTATTCGGGAAATTAAACCTTTTTAAATATTGAATAAAAAATAAAGGCTTTTGAGCTCTGCTTGTCTTACCATGGTACTTTATGTCATTTATTTACTAGATATATTTGCACCCAATAAATCAATTCTTGATATTTTGGAAGATGTTGATACACTTTTGATGACGTCATAATATGGCAACTCCGCCCGTCACTATATGGCAACGCCACTCGTAACGATATGGTAACTCCACTCAAACAAACTACACCCGCGGTCTGTATTTGTCACAAATCTATTTTATTTAGCCAATAAACGGTAATCGTTTGGCACTATCCGTTAATTGACCAAATACCTATAATATGCTGAGATGCGTCAGAGCGTCCGCCATCTTAAATGTGGCAAATCTGCAGTTTCTCAGTCACTTAAAACAATATCAGAGGGACTTTAATCTCTGAATATACTTTGTATTCGTAGTATTTTTGTTTTTGTAATATTACAAGTTTATTTTTGTATCCCTTTAGCTTCATTCTCCTGAATTTATTCTCGCTTACAAATGCAGACCGCTGGCTCAATGTAGTTTGTTTGAGGGCGCTACCATAATGTGACGTCCATCGGAGGCTTGAGCCCATGGCTAACCTCGGTGACGCCATCGAAGGCGCAGGGACCATGGAGAATTTCTTCGTAAAATTGTCCGCTTACAAACCGCTAATCCCGCTTTCGAATAAAACCTACACCCCGCTATAATTACTTTAGTAAGCTGTCCAGACCAATCAAAATGTTTTTATGCGCAATTGTGCAAACGTAAGAAAAACAATTATGTATTGTGATCGTCATCAAAAGGCGAGGCCCCCGAGTCAATCTGGCAGCCCGAGTCAATCTGGTACCTACACCGCCCCATCCAGGAAACACACAGCCAGGCAGAAGAGATCCGAGCCAGCTCCCATGTCAGAGGATAAAGAGAGCACATCCAGCCAGTCACAGCCAGAGAAAAGGGACCACAATGAAAAACAGGCTGATCTTCAACATCTATAAACAAGGGTGTTGATGGCAGCAGCACAGCTGATATTTCTCTCCAGGATGGAGTCACAGCCAAACAGGAACGGACTAGATGAAGTCCATACTCAAGAGAAAAAGCAGAGAGAGCAGAACGCTAGAAATTGAACTAACAGATTCAGCAGAATGGAAGAATAGAGATAGAATGAAGCAGAATGATGTCAGAAAATGGGAGCCCCCTATGTCTTCCAGCAGTCTAAGCCTATAGCAGCATAACTAGATAGAGATAGATCAGGATAACCTGAGCCACTCTAACTATAAGCTTTATCAAAAGGAAAGTTTTAAGCCTAGCCTTAAAAGTAGACACAGTGTGTCTGCCTCACTGGACTAAAACTGGTAGTTGGTTCCACAGGAGAGGAGCCTGATAACTAAAAAAGATCTGCCTCCCATTCTACTTTTAGAAATTCTAGGAACCACTAGTAAACCTGCAGATTGAGAGCTAAGTGCTCTGTTAGGAACATAAGGAACAATCGGATATCTGATATCAGATGGAGCTTGGCCATTTAAGGCTTTATATGTGAGAATGAGGATTTTAAATTCTATTCTACCTTCTCTTGATTTAACAGGAAGCCAATGAAGAGAAGCCAGGATAGGAGAGAGATGATCTCTCTTTTAATTTTCATCAGAACTCTGGCTGCAGCATTTTGGATCAGCTGAAGGCTTTTAACTACAGTTTGTGGACTTCCTGATAGTAAAGAATTACAATAGTCCAGCCTTGAAGTAACAAATGCATGGACTAATTTCTCAGCATCACCCCTGGACAGGAGATTTCATCATTTTTTGCAATATTCCACAGATGAAAGTAGGAAATTCAAGAAACTTCTTTGATATGGGATTTAAATGACAGGTCCTGATCAAAAATAACACCAAGATTTTTTTTACTTTATTATCTGAGATCAATTTAATCCCATCGAAATGAAGTGACTGACTAATCCGCTTATTTTTAAAAGACTCTGGTCCAAAGACTATAAGTTATGTTTTGTCTGCATTCCTAGCAGAAAGTGAAAAATCATTTAGGTTTTTATGTCTTCAAGACATGCCTGTAATCTATGTAATGGGTTAGCTTCATCTGGACATATATAGCTGGGTATCATCAAATTAAATCCCATGCTGTCTAATAATTTTACCAATTGGGAGCATGTATAAAGTAAAAGAGAATTGGTCCTAGCACTGATCCCTGTGGTACTCCCACAGGTAACCCTGGAGCATGAGGAAGATAGAGAAGATTCAAACCAGTGCTGTTCCTTTAAGAGTCTATTTTCAAAGTATGAAGATATTGCTGTACCTCCTGATAACGGCTCCAGGTTTGTTTTATTATGAGAGGATGCTGCTCTCAGTGAAAAAATCAAACAGTTAAGTCTACTAGGGCTAAATGCCCATGTCCTTAAAAAAAAACTGGACGAAGCAGACTGTGAGGATCTTTCCCTACCTTTCCAAAATTGTATACAGAAAAATGGAGCTTTAGTGAATTATAAATGTAACTGAAAATCTGGAGCAGTTTACCTAATTTTTTGTGGTCGTTGGAACACATCAAAGGTTCTTTGTGTCAATTAGATTCAGTTTGCATCAATTAAAGAGGGAAACATTTCTAAGAACAGCAAAACTGTCTGTGATCATTATGATGTCCAAGATGATCTTGGTGTGATTTTTTTTTTTGGAATTTTGAATACAGACACGAAGTATCGGTTAAAAATGAAAGGAATAAAATATATATCTAAATAGTTATATGGACAGTGAGGGATAGGTATGAAATTAATTATGTATCAGTATGTACACATGTTAATGTGTGTTCTACTTTTTAATGCAGATAATAAATGCTGTATATGGGATAAAGACGCAGACAAAAATTTGAATGGGGGAGAATATAAAAAATATAAAGTGTCAGCTTCTTCTCAGTCCTTTTTGAAGATAGCTACGGTCATACGGTCGATGTTTAAACCTGGCAAAAGTCAACCAATTATAGACCACGATTTAGTTGTACCACAATTTTTAGTCATAAAATTAAAAAAAAATGTATGGTGAAAAAAACTTTATGGTGGAAAAAAAAAATGTCTGAAAAATGTCTGAAATCAGCATGATTTCAGAGCAAACAGGTGTACAACACTGGCTTTGACTGTTAAAGAAATTACAAGCAGGATGGGTCAAAGAAAAATAACCCTATGCTGTTTATGGACTTAATAAATGTTTTTTGATATGATAAATCAAAATTTGTTAGTAGGAAAAATGAACCTAACCATATGAAGGCTTTTTAATTACAATGGATGAGGATATATTTACAAAATAGAAACATCCTCTAGGGGGCAGTAGTGGGCAAAATATTATTAATCTTTCAAACGAATGAGCTGTGCATGTTGGAGCTGAGTTTGTTTGCTGATATTACCGATGTATTTTGCCAAATTACAAACTAAAGGAATTAAAAGACAAGGTTACAAACTAAAAGAAATTAAAAGACAATATAGAAATAAGTAAACTAACACACTAGTTTAAGAGAAATTATCACTTTAATTTGAATTTTTTTCCTTCTAGAAACAGATAACGTTAAACTTTAAAGACCTTGATATTATTAAAATCAAAAGAAAATTAACTTTGAAGAAATTGATGAAAAAATAAATCGGAAAAATATAAAACAAACAAGTATCGAAAACTTGGAGATTTTTTTTTACAAAGCGGAGTATTTACTGAATAATAACATACATTATGCTGCTCCTTCATATTACTCTCTATGAATTACTGTGTGGTGGTCTGGGGCAACAATTACAAAACAATTTTAAATCCAACATGTTAAATATATGACAATAACATGTAATATTTAATGCTAGATATTAACCTCACACCAAGATATTACTCATCCATAATAATAATTAAAAAAAAAAGATTTGGTGGACTGTCAAAAACTACAGATTTTATTAAAGGCCAGAAATTAAACATCTCCGTCAAATATTCGATATATTAAAAGGAAAACACACAGTATAATTTAAGACGACTGTGTCATTTTCAAATCGAAAAGTTTTTGTTCAGTATTAAAAAGCTTGACTCAAGAACTAAATGTCAAATGATTCACCAGTTTCACCTCTACGGAAGAGCCACTGAAAAGAATAAAAAAAGTTAACAGATTTTTAAATTTTATTTCATTATAATATGAGGAAAAAAGAACTTTTTTCTCAGAATACTTAGAAATTTCTGAGACTTTTGTCTCAGAAATATGACTTTAATGTCAGAATTCTGACTTTAATCTCAGAATTCTTGAATTCTCAGAAGAAAAGTCAGATTTTTTGAGATTCTGACTTTTTTCTCAGAATTCTGACTTTAATCAAAGAATTCTGACTTTAATCTTAGAATTCTTACAGCTAACAAACATGTCAGCATCAAGCCGTAGCCATGACCATTTCAGAGACTAAGCTAGCTCTCGTTTTAATCACCTTCTGCTCTTCCAATTAATGAAATAGCATCACCAGGGACCCCACGCCACGGGGACCATAAAAAGTTGCCTGATTCTGTTATTTTCAACCAATGTGTTACTGGCCCTCCCAAACAACTCACATCTTTGTCAGTGAAGCTGAGTGCTCCCATATCTCTTCCTTCATGGTGCCCATCTATATTAAGATCCAAAATTCCTCGAGATTAAAGTCAGAATTCTGAGATTAGAGTAAGATTTCTGAGAAAAAGTCAGAATCTCAGAAATCTGACTTTTTTTCTGAGAATTCAAGAATTTTGAGATTAAAGTTAGATTTATGAGAAAAAAAGTCAGAATTCTGACTTTTTCCCATATTAAACTGAAACAATATTTAAAAATCAGTTCCCTTTCTTTCTATTTTTTCAGTGGCCATAATCCTCTTCCATACACCTCTGAGACGATGACAGAGCAGGTGCGTTTATACGGAGACTTGATTCCACACAACTGGATTCTATTGATCATCATCAATCATTAAGGTCAACATTGGATCATTCAGAGATCCTCACTGAACTTCTGGGGAGAGTTTGCTGTGCTGAAAGTAAAGGAGATGATTAATTTTACACGCACCACCAATGTTTTAAAAATCCAATAGATTTGTTTAGTGAGGCATCTTGAAGCATTTGGACACATTGCCAAACTGTATTGATGCGGTGTTAATACTGTCTAACAGAATACTGACACCTGCTGGACCTTTAAAGACACTACAGGCAGCTTATTGGACAGATTAAACTGATTTGATGTATTATTTCACATATATGTTTACATTGAAAATATCTTTAGAAGCACTCAATAAATAATGTAAACATATAACGTCAAAATTTAGGGAATGAGGATGGTTGTGGACTAGGATTCAAAATCATCATTTTAAAACAATGACTACAGTAAAAACAGTAAATAAACTAAGAGACAATTTGTAATTAACTTTAGTTCATATAAGTTGAGTGATAACTGAGAGGAAAAACACAAAGAGAAAATTAAAATAAAAAATGCAATGGCAATTTTAATGATAAACCAATACAGTGTTTTGCTCTATGGCAGGGGTGTCCAACTGGTTCCAGAAAGGGCTGCTGGCTGGATGTGTGGCTGCATGTGGTGCTGCACGGTCCTTTCTGAAACCAGTCATCTCCAGTCATCGCATCAAGTGAGTCCAATCTGTACATGATGACTTGATGATGTAACTGGAGTCTGGTTGGAAAGAAAACCTGCTAACACACGGTGCTTTCTGGAACCACTTTGACACCCCTGCATACACTGATGCATCGATGTTGCTTCATCCATCACTAGTTTGGTTCTACATCATGATTGTTTCCAACTTGTTGATTCTTCACAAAGAAGTACAATTTTATATCTTTATGTTTGATGCCTGAAATGTGGAAAAAGGTTGAAAAGTTCTACAGGGGGAAATAATTATGCAAATATTTAAATATATAATAAATATCTTAAAATAAATAATAAAAGACTAGGATCCATTGTTGTACAAAGTAAATCAGGACAGTGAAGCAAAGTTTCAAACCGACTGGTTTCACATGGCTCTGAGGGACAAATTGATGAAGGAGAGATGCTTTTATTTTAAAATGTTGTTAAAAGACCATAATCGTACAAATTTCTTTGGGTTTCATCTATAATTTCTAATTTATTTAAAAGGAAATTAAATGTTGTTGCGTCTCTTACAGGTTATTTTTTTTCCTGCGAGTTGATGTAGATGTAAATAGCTGTAGGCAGGAAGGATCTCCTGTCATGGTCTGTGGATTTGGAAAGGCCTTTGGAAAGGCCTATGACTTAAAACAAAGCTGTTAAAATTAGAGCTGCTCTGATGCCATTTTTTGGCCCCGATAACCTGGCTGTGCAGTATCAGCTGATAGCGATATCATCTGTTTGAAATTTATCTTTGTGTGTATATGAAAAACTGCATACTATTTGGACGTAAAATAATTGCCATCATGGCTTTGTCAAGCTGCTGCCTACCTTTGTAAAGCAGGAAAAAGACTAAAACAAAGTGAATCTAGTAGAACTTTTTATTGCTTACCTGGAATGGGTGACAATAGTTGAATAAACTTTAGCTCTCAAAATGGTATCGCGTCCTTTTTTTTGGTACTCACCAATACCGATACCTACAGTATAGTGCCAGATCGGGGACTATTCAATGCAAAAAGTTTAATATTTCAAAATAGAAAAACCCATTTAACACATACAGTTTAAACAAGCCTGGTGCAATATTGATTTTTCTGGTAATTTTGCATAATGTGTCTTTATGTGACTGAATGCCTCAGGAGGGTAGGCCTCTATGGGTTTCTACATTTTCCTGCTCTTCTGTCAGGTTCCTCTATCAATGGCTAAATTAGCCTCCAATGTCCACAAAACTGAGGGGGAAGGGAGTCTGGTTTGGCTCATTAAAATCTCCCTGCATTAGGAAGGCAAAGTCAGGGGGGGTGTTTACATGTATGGTTAATACAACTATTCCTTATCTGTGCACTTTCCTTAAAATGCCATCAGAATGCTTATAATGTTAAGTGTGTCTCAGCCTCCCCACCTTCAGTTTCCACCATATTGGATCAGTCCATTTGCTGCACATGTTCACTTTGATTTCAAAAAAGCGCCTAGTATGAAATCTAGCATCTTTTTTCTGCTAGTGGAGACTTTGGAGACAACATCTAAAAGCAGCAAACTCTGCTCTCCAGAGCTTAGTAGATTGGTAACCCCGCCTCCTGCTCTCCTCTATCTTGTCTGCTGTCATGATTCATGCAGCTATTATTTCATCCAAATGAAAAATGGAGAACAGATAAGCAGATCATGGCTTGTCTACAGTGAAAAGAAGGACTGGGTTATTTACTTTGGCCTTTTGGAAACACAGGAAGGAGCAATCAGCTAAGTGAGCTTAGTATTTGGAAAAAATATTTAATTCCTTTTGAGACAGAATGAAAAGTCAGCTGAGTACAAAATATAGAGAGGAAAAAGGGACAAGAAGAGATGGACAAAACCTAGAACAAATAATGGATGTCTATTCTATTAACATTTCTGTATCCGTATAATGGGTCTGTTTTATGTTTTGTCTTCTCAACTCAGAGGGCCCCTTGCCTGTCTTCTCCTGGGACCCTAAATTTCCTAAATCTGCCCCTGGGCAAAGTCATGTTTTTCACCTAAAATAATTATAATCTTTATGAATAAAAACTGGTTTATGTTATTTTTTAAAGGTCCTTCTGGCTTTTGTCTCAGCTTTGCCGCATTTGAAGGTAATCTCAGCTTGTTCTGACTTTAGATTCTCCAGATGCTTCTCCAAACGCTCCGAGGTGTCCAAGGTTTGCTCGAAATCCCATAGCAGCTCCCTGTTTCCTAGGAGACCACGCCTCTCCTTCAGCCTCTGGTTGTCTCTCTGTAGTTGGTTTCGTGCCTGCTTGGTTTGGATCAGGAGGACCCTCTTCTCGGCCACCATGGCCTCTACCTCTGCCAGCTGTTCTCGCTTGGCTTGGACCTCCATCTGGCTCCAGTACAGCTTCTCTTTTATGTTCGACAGGACCTAAAAACAGCAGACTTACGCTGGTTAAACGTTCTAAATGTTGAACCAATGCATGCTGCTCACCTCCAAGCAGCTGGCGATCTTCTTCTGCAGCTTCAGGGATTCTTCCCATTCCTTTTCAGCCTGTTTCCTCTGCTCCAGCATCTTGGCCTGCAGCTGCTCAAACTGGATCTGCAGGGAATCCTCCCCACGCTCGCGCCCCTCGTGGAGCTCAGCCTCCAGCCTGCAGATCCTGGATCTCAGCTTGAAGTGCTTCCTACGGAGCTTTGTTAGTTCGTTCTCCCGGAGCCGCTCCCTTTGCAGGACTGACCGCACCTTGGAAAGGGCCAGATCTTTCCCCAGGCGACGGCTCAGCGTTTTCACAGCAACATCCTGCTTTAGAGCCATGAACGCCTCCCATTCTTCTTCAACCTGAAAACACATAAGAAATATTTAATTTGAATAAAATAATTTTTCATTAAAGAGTATCAATTCGGGTAGCGAAACTGTTGCATGAACAATCACATCTATTGGGGTTCTCACTATGCATGATCAGTACATTCAGCTGGAAAGTGTGGATGACCTTTATCTGCTGTTTTCTATGTCCCTTTGTGCCTGTGGATCAATCAGCAGATCCTACACACATACACTCACCGGCCACTTTATTAGGTACCCCATACTAGTAACGGTTGGACCCCTTTTGCCTTCAGAACTGCCTCAATTCTTCGTGGCATAGATTCATCAAGGTGCTGGAAGCATTCCTCAGGGAGTTTGGTCCATATTGACATGATGGCATCACACAGTTGCCGCAGATTTGTCGGCTGCACATCCATGATGCGAATCTCCCGTTCCACCACATCCCAAAGATGCTCTATTGGATTGAGATCTGGTGACTGTGGAGGCCATTTGAGTACAGTGAACTCATTGTCATGTTCAAGAAACCAGTCTGAGATGATTCCAGCTTTTATGACATGGCGCATTATCCTGCTGAAAGTAGCCATCAGAAGTTGGGTACATTGTGGTCATAAAGGGATGGACATGGTCAGCAACAATACTCAGGTAGGCTGTGGCGTTGCAACGATGCTCAATTGGTACCAAGGGGCCCAAAGAGTGCCAAGAAAATATTCCCCACACCATGACACCACCACCACCAGCCTGAACCGTTGATACAAGGCAGGATGGATCCATGCTTCCATGTTGTAGACGCCAAATTCTGACCCTACCATCCGAATGTCGCAACAGAAATCGAGACTCATCAGACCAGGCAACGTTTTTCCAATCTTCTATTGTCCAATTTTGATGAGCTTGTGCAAATTGTAGCCTCAGTTTCCTGTTCTTAGCTGAAAGGAGTGGCACCGGTGTGGTCTTCTGCTGCTGTAGCCCATCTGCCTCCAAAGTTCGACGTACTGTGCGTTCAGAGATGCTCTTCTGCCCACCTTGGTTGTAACGGGTGGTTATTTGAGTCACTGTTGCCCTTCTATCAGCTCGAACCAGTCTGGCCATTCTCCTCTGACCTCTGGCATCAACAAGGCATTTCCGCCCACAGAACTGCCGCTCACTGGATGTTTTTTCTTTTTCGACCATTCTCTGTAAACCCTAGAGATGGTTGTGCGTGAAAAATCCCAGTAGATCAGCAGTTTCTGAAATACTCAGACCAGCCCTTCTGGCACCAACAATCATGCCACGTTCAAAGTCACTCAAATCACCTTTCTTCCCCATACTGATGCTCGCTTTGAACTGCAGGAGATTGTCTTGACCATGTCTACATGCCTAAATGCACTGAGTTGCCGCCATGTGACTGGCTGCTTAGAAATGAAGTGTTAACCAGCAGTTGGACAGGTGTACCTAACAAAGTGGCCGGTGAGTGTATATCTATTATTCCTTTTTAAAGTTCAGACTCTGGGTTTGATCCATTTTAACTCTGAAATTAATCAGCCAACCGGCCTCTTCAGGGCCGTGTTGATGGTGGGGCGGTGAGATTTAACAGATGCTGCCCAGAAGGACGACCATAAAAGGGACCAAGCCATGTTGAAGATGAAAAAAAGAGAATTTAGGAACAAGTGATCTTGCAGGTAAAAATAATAATAATAATAATAATAAGAATAGTTGAAATGTATTGATCTCACATTGGAGAAATTAACTCTCTGCATTTAACCCATCCTCTTGGGGAGCAGTGGGGTGCCATTGTGCGGCACCAGTCGAGCCATCGGGGTTAAGAGTCTTTGCTCAGAGACACAGATTGTCAGGACTCCTGTCTTTGTGTTTCTGTGTTTGTCTCCCTTCATCCACCAGGAGGCTTCTGGTTCTGGTCCGCCTCCTCACACACCTGCTGACAGTTTCCTCATTAAACATAGTGTTCTTAAGTTGCTGACTGCCACTACTTCGACGCCAGAGTGTTTGCCAGTTTAGGGTACTCTAGTCAAGCTGAGTTTGCTGAGTCAAGCTAAGTTTTTGTCAACCTGAGTTTAACTTTGTTTTCGCTTTGCCTCTCGGCAGGAAGTCGATCCTGCAAACTGGATTTCCTCGGACCTTCACTACCCTGGAAGGATCAACTGAGCTTCAAACTGAGCTGGGGGTTCAAACAGGACCACTGGATCCACTTTCCCCAAGAGATCGTTTGAGCTTCACACTGAGAAAGGGATTGTTCTCCACTACGACCCGTTCAAGTACCGCAGGAAATCTGAGTGGCAGTCAGTTTCTCCGTTCACCAACTATCAACCGCATTCTGGGTAAAACCTGTTCCCCCCTCCACCCGAATCAGACAAACACTGGAACCACGACACACAGACAGGAGTCAAGGATACAACAACTTCTCTGGAAACGTGAGTCGGCAACCAAAACCTCTTTTCCAAGTTACACGAGTCAAATTCCCCACTGAGCCTGAACTAACCCCTGTGTCTTCCCCTCACTTTACAGTTCCTGGTTGAGCAGTGTTCAAAGCAACACTTCTTCCCCTGTTTTACCACTTCAATAAAACCCGTTAAACCTTTTCCCTGGTCTCTCTGTTCGGTTATCTGCATTTTTGGGTCAGTACTTTGTAACATCGTGACACAGAGTGGCAGTCTGTGGGAGTGGGGCTCGAACTAACCACTAGGCTGCCACCCCATAAGTATAACTAAAGCAACATTTATTAAGAACTGTGGGTGCACTGATATGAAAATCTTACTGTCAGGACTGGTAGCCGATATTATACATGATTAACCTTTTGACACCATGACACACCAACCACATGCTGACATTGCATCTCTGCTTCAGATGAATACCCACAATCCTTTGCTATTTCGCTGTCATATAAAAAGAAAACAGCACATTACCAGCCGCTCACCTTTCTGAAATAAAACCAAAACTGGATAAAAAAGCATCTGTCGTTAATATCGGCCCAGTTTTACTTATCGGACCGAAACCGGTGTTGATGTAGACAAATCATCCATCCCTTAGTAAAAACTCAGATTTATACAGCCTGTCTTTCTAATTATCTAAATTAATCCGATGTGAACTAGAGGTGGATATGTACATATTATTTTTTCTTTTCTCATATCGGTATCTGTGGATACATGCATGCATTCACCAATAGAGCACATTAGTGCATTCAGCAGCCATGCCTTGATGCCGTACAGTACACGCACTGCCGCTTCATTTTGTTAGATTTAGTCTAAGAATTTATTAGCAGTGTTGGGCACGCTACTTTGAAAAAGTAATTAGTTATAGTTACTAGTTACTTCTCCCAAAAAGTAACTGAGTTAGTAACTGAGTTACTCCACAATAAAAGTAACTGGTTAGTACTAAAATTAACTATTGCGTTACTTTTGCAAGTGTATGAAATTAATAACTGGGGATGTCTAATTCTGAAATCCTGTGTTTGGGTTGTTATAGATACTGCAACATGTAGCTATATCTATCTATCTATCTATCTATCTATCTATCTATCTATATCTATCTATCTTATCTATCTATCTATCTATCTATCTATCTATCTATCTATCTATCTATCTATCTATATCTATCTATCTATCTATCTATCTATCTATCTATCTATCTATCTATCTATCTATCTATCTATCTATCTATCTATCTATCTATCTATCATCTATCTATCTATCTATCTATCTATCTATCTTACTCAATATCTATCTATCTATCTATCTATCTATCTATCTATCTATCTATCTATCTATCTATCTATCTATCTATCTATCTATCTATCTATCTATCTATCTATCTATCTATCTATCTATCTATCTATCTATCTATCTATCTATCTATCTATCTATCTATCTATCTATCTATCTATCTATCTATCTATCTATCTATCTATCTATCTATTCATCTATCTATTCCATCCGTCCGTCCGTCCACCCATCCATCCATCCATCCATCCATCCATCCATCCATCCATCCATCCATCCTTCTCCCTTTTCTCCATATAGGCTAATGATCATTCCGCTCTCCATAGTTCTCCTGTGGCGCGAGCACAGGGCGGCTGTTACGCGATCTTTAGCGAGCATGCGGCGTTTCCTGTCGCTTGCACGGTGAATCATGCCGCTGAAATGCAGGGGAAACCGTATCTGATGGGGAAACGCAGCTCGATGTAACACCGGTATTTCCATCTGGAAAGCGCTGTTTTGCTGCTGGAGTCCTCCTCACTCTCCATCCTCCCCTCTCTCATGACGCGCGCACGAGTCCTATCATGAAAAAAGGTTATTGTGCGACCTGAGTAACCTGCAGTAACGGGGTGTCGGCAATTGTAACTGCGAGTAATCATTTTGATTGTTACTAAAAAAAGGTAGCGGCATTAGTAATGCCGTTACTTTCAACGGCGTTACTCCCATCGCTGTTTATTAGCCATTTAAATTCAACAATGCACAACTTTTGGTACCATTATGTCCTTTTTATTAAATAAGCTGTGGATTAGGAAGCAATATCAGCCAAAACAAATCAGCTGAAAAAAATTGGTGGTACATGTTGCTGAGCGCTTAATCATTTCCAGGTGGGCTCCGCTCTGATTTAAAAGGTTTAGAGCCTCCGCAAACAAACTCTATCAACAATTAAAGGAAGTTCAACTGCAGGAAACAGTATTCCAATAAATTAAAGTACAATTTTTATTACCGGTAAATCATTAACTACCACATTCAACATGTATTTTTTTATTGTTTATTTAGCTGTATAACAGAATTAAAAATAGCCTCCAAGCATTTTTTTTAACAACCTCTGAAATGAATTCAGTCCATATCAACCAGCTTCTTTGCCATTACACTGAGGGCTCTAAGGGCCACACCAAGTTAGACTGGCGTCAAAATGATCAGCATCAGCCTACAGCGCAAAAACTACGCAGAAATAAAAGATATGGAACTTTATTGATCTCACAATGGAGAAATTAACTCTCTGCATTTGACCCATCCCTTTTTGGGAGCAGTGAGCTGCCATTGTGCCGCGCCCGGGGAGCAGTGTGGGGTTACAGGTCTTGCTCAGGACCCAGAGTGGAGGCTGTGGGGATCAAACCGGCTACCTGCAACCTTCACTGCTCTAACGACTAAGCCAACACTCCCCGAATGAGTCAACATTTGTGTATTTACCCTTAATTTGAATAGGTAAATAAGATGATTTGCCAATGAAATGAGTATTTTCACTCTTAAAATAAGATAATTACATAATATGTACTAGAAATAAGACAATGCAATAGTTTTTTTCTTATTTTAAATGTAAATATTCTTGTCCCATCTCACTTACCTCCTCAATAAAAAAAAAATGCACTTATTTTAAGAAAAACTGACTTAATTCAGGATGTTTTATTGCAGTGTATGAACCCTTTATCTCAGAGAATAGACTCTAAATACGTCTGTTAGTCTATAAATCTGCATGAATGGCTTAGCACCTAAATACATCACAGACTTGCTATCAGTCTATCAACCCTCCAGACCACTCAGGTCTTCAACTGAAACATCATTAGTTCAACTTTTTTATTTTCTTTAGTCCAACTTTTAGTCCAGTTTTAATGTTCTTTCTTGTTTCTGCATGTTTTTTTTTTTTCCTTCTTGCTTTGATTCTGTTTTATTTCCCTATATTTTAATCAAGTAAAAGCACTTTGCATTGTCTTTGTACTGAAATGTGCTATACAAATAAATTTGCCTTGCCTTGCCTTTATCGGTCTTTCTGTGCTGTCTTTTCTCCAATCCTGCTCCTTCATTACCTCCTGCTTTCTTTCCCTCTTTCCTTCTGTTCTTCTCTCCCTTCCTGCCAAGCAGTTATAAAAAAAGAGAAAATCAGCATATAATTACCTCATGCAAAAAAAAAAAAAAAAATTAACATGAAAACATATTCCCTAATTTTTTTATATAAAAAAAAGTCCTAATCTATGCAGGTTAAAGGCTCTCTACTCATATCACATGCTTTAAAATCTGAAACAGCTATCAGAGCTGCTTGTTTGCATTAAAATTCTGCAGAGTTCGACCAACAAGGAACTCCTTTGTAGTTGCCGCTGTCCTCCTCTGCCTCCCTGACACCTGCAGGACACTGAGGAGAACCGCTCCGATTTCTCAACTACAGCTTAAACACGGATCTCGGCAATTCTGGTGAGGAGTTGGAAAACAGTGCAAAAAGTCTTAAAATAGATGAGGATTTCATTTCAGTCGCATTATCACACTTATCACTTATAAAAGATAAAAAATATTCAAACTAGAGACCATTTTCATTTCAGTCTAACCCTGGTATGTGCTGCTTCCTTTAAAAAACTTTTCTATTCCACTGTTTACATGATAGAAATTAAACAATGAAATGTTTTGTCATTGTCTCCTTTCTATCTCCTCTTTCTTTCTTTCATCTTTTCTCTTTTCCTTTTTCTTCTTCTGTTTTTCTGCTCTATTTACATTGCAGTGTCCATATAAACTGTAAAGCTCCCTGCATAATTATAATAAAGCAATTTATATGCATGAAACAACATACTGCTCCACTTGTGAAAGTAAAATCTGTTGGGCTCTTTTTGGCATCAAGACAATTATTCTTATTGCAACATTGCCAGACAGGACATTTCACAACATATGGTGCTGAATGAGTGTGACTTTTCAGGAAAACAGAAAATTGTTTGAAAATCCACGGTTCGGTTCGATTCAATCGCTTTAAATTGGTCATCGGTTTTCGGTTCGTGTTCGATTAGGTATATGTTGATGGTTACACCGAAATCCCATAAAAATTTATGAAATTAATGAAAAAATCCCCAAAAAATAATGGATTGTAATTTTTTTAAATGATCCGCTGGAAACCCTGGATCATTTCCGCATGTTTTGCTGCTTTATATTTAATCATCTGGCGCATGCTCTCTACGATCTCCAAGGAACTCAGAGGGGAGCGGATGGGAGCCACAGTGGAGGCTGTAGGCTTTGCTTTGAGCAGTCGGTCTGGAGCGCAGCGGGCGGAGCGCTGATGGAGTATGTGGGATTTCGGGTTAGCATGACATGTTGGTCGTGTTGCTGTTAGCATAAACAAAACGTGTTGCACAATGCTTGCACACTGTTGTACTTTTATCCACAACTTTTCTTTCCGCCCGTCATCGTAGGTCACTCTAAATGCAAAGTGGTCCCATACAGCAGACCTATAAAGTGCTGCTGGCCCGTCTTCCAACTCCTGTTCTTTCCCCACTCGCCATACCCACACAATTCTCCACAACAACTGATTTTTTCCCTGCTACTAAGCTGCTTCTTCTTCTTCTTCTTGTTTACTACTGGTGGTTGGCTTTGGTGCGCAGTACCGCCACCTTCTGCTCTGGAGTGTAAACGCTTCGCCTATGAGAAAAAGGAGCATTTATTTTTTAAAAGACTGTGTTTGATATGGGATTAAAATGATGGGCAGTGTATAAGATATAAACTAATGATTCATTATTTTAATATTTCATAAAAAACTAGGCTACTCCCCGGAAGCTTCCGCCACCTCACATTAATTTAGGCATGGCAAGCAATAGGCAGCAAAAACGTATTTCTGACTATTTCGAGGTAAGAAATGGTTTTAATTCCCCTATACTGCCGCATTTAGCGTTATTAATGTGCCTATTCGTCTTAGTCCTGTGGCTGAAGAAGTCTACGCTAGAATAAGGCTGCATATCACTAAATATTATGTCTGTATTAAGCTAATTAGTGATAAAATATGAAATTAGTTAATTTTTTTTTTTTGTGTGTGTGTTTTGTTTGATATGAAATCATTCCCCATATCCATAGTCGAATGGACTTTCAAGGCGTTCAATGCTCAGTTTAGGCTATATTTAGGCCATGTTTTATTCAAGTGTTCCTGATGCTGTTGATTGGGAGCTGTTGTTTGTTTTGAATGATTAAAAGAGAAGAAATAAAGTTTAAAATGTTCATGCTTTGTTCCGATGCATTTTAAATGGCAGTTTTTTTAAGACAAATGAAGGCCTACAATATTATGTTAAAAACATCAGCCACAGCCCTCAACATAATGACGTCATGTGTTTTCCAACCCAGCCATCAGCCCCCTCGCTTGAAACAGCTTCCAGCGCGCCTGAGTCTCATGCAGCCATTTCCCCAATTCCTCGCTTTTCCAGCTGCTTTTGTTGAAATTTGCATTTTCCCATTCTCAAGCTTCTTCTCCGCCTCAAGCTTCTTTGCGGCTTTACGATCAACCGTAAGCAGTTCTGCACAAACACGCAGAAGCAGTTACATCTGATATAATATATCTGACGAAACTGTTTTTATAAACTTTTTTTTTTAATAAAGCATTTTAAATGCCAAGATAATCACATTTAATGAACTTTAATGCCGATTAAGGCCTTAATTTAAAAAACAATAACTTAACGACTTTTAATGATTTTTAATGAACCTCAGAAACGCTGGAGTATCACTGCTGCCACCATCTGTATTACAGGGCAAATACAATGGTAGGGGTGGCCAATGATTGGCTAAGGGTGGCCATGGCCACCTCTGGCCCCCCATTTACACCAACCTTGTCCACCTTCTCTTGGGACTGTAACCTCAGCTCCTCCGCCTCCTGCTGGGCTGCCTGTGAAGCAGTGCTGAGCTGCAGCTTCAGCTCACACAGGATCTGGATGTTCTTCTCATACTCCTGTAGCTGCTCCTCCTCTGGCCTGCCTCTCTGAAGCCGGCCTCCATCAATGGGTTCGTTGTGGAAATACTCCACCAGCATCATCTGCAGCTGCTTGTTTAGTTGGTGCGCCTCCTCTCTCTCTGCGATAAGCTCCTCCAGGAGCTGCTGGAGGTCCTCATCCTGGACTGAAGCTGCAGCAGATGATTCTTCCTCCTCCTGTGCAGGACTCTCTCTCTTTGGGGTCTCAGGGTTTGATCTCAGTAATTCCTCCTCATTAGTCTCTAAAACACTCTGTTGTGGTTCAGAGATGCTTTTAATGCCACTGCTCTCCTCTGGCCCACAGTCGGCCCCTTCTTCTTTAATAAGTTTCCTGTTGTTAGAAAGTTCTTTTTTATGATCTGGAAATACCATTTCTGCTGAGACATTTTCTTTTTTAATTCTACTAACATTAAGTTGAGAAAATTCGTTTTCTTTCTCCATTAAAAAAAAATCTGCTAAACTGCCTGGAACTACAGGTTAGTTTAGTGGATACTAACAGCATTCGTTTAGTTTCCGTCGTCCTGGAAACTGAGCTCAGCAGCCAATCAGAGGAGGCCTGGCGCATGATCATGAATATTAACAGAGGGGCACGAGCTGTGAGGCTCGCGCCGCGCATGCGCCAACTGGAGCCTCCTACAACAAGAAGCAGCGACCAGGCAAGATGGCGGACCTGGGGAAGAAGTACTGCGTTAACTGCCTCGCAGATGTCACCAACCTGCGGCTTCGCTGCACCGACTGCCCGGATATCGAGCTGTGTCCGGAGTGCTTCTCAGCGGGCGCTGAAATCGGGAACCACCGCAGATGGCACGGTTACCAGCAGGTCGACGGCGGGCTGTTCTCACTGTGGGGTCCAGAGGCAGAGGGAGGATGGACCAGCAGGGAAGAGCAGTCGCTGCTCGATGCCATCGAACAGTACGGATTTGGAAACTGGGTACATGATTCTGTTAACATTTTACTGACAGAAGTCTGCCTTTAAAGTGCTTCATATGACCAAAAAGCAGCAGCTTTAGTGGTAAAAACTTTACTTGGACTAGTTTTTAAAGGTCATAAAACAATGTTGTTGATAAGGGTTAGAAGAACAGGAAGGCTGAATGAAAATATTTCATTCTCAGTTTTATTTTAGCTTTCAAAATGACTTTTAAAGAAGATTATGCAGTAAAAAAAATGTGTGTCTAAGTTACAGCCGATTATATTGCCATTGCAAAGAATTGCCCAGCCCTAACAAATACAACTTACCCAGTTGCAACATGTTTATTAACATTTCGGTCCGACACAATCTATGTTCTTCACTAGCTTGCCACCTTTAATTCCTGTGTAATATAAACAGTCGTAACATCGACGTATGACAACTTTACTTTTCAGTTCAATTCAGTTTATGGCACCAACTCACAACACATGTCATCTTCAGGCTTTACGGTTCACCAGATCATCCAGTCAAATTGATTCAGAGTTTTCTATCTAAAAAGGGAAAACCAGTTGATTGCATTGACTCAAAGGCAATCCCTCACACTAAGCATGCTTGTAGCGACAGTGGAGAGGAAAACTCCCTTTTAACTGGGAGAAACCTCCAGCAGAACCAGGCTCAGTGTGGCGGCCATCTGCTGAGGGCCGACTGGGGTTCAAGGAGACAGAAGCAGACGTAGAAAAAGCAGCTGTAAAAGGCGTCCTCGTCCAAGAAACAAACAGCCAGGCAGACAAACAGCCAGGCAGCCATGTCAGAGGATGAAGAGAGGGCACATCCAGCCAGTCACAGTCAGAGAAACAGGACTAGACTGAAAAACAGGCCGATTTCCAACATCTAGAAATAAAGGTGGCAGCAGCACAGCTAATATTTCTCTCCAGGATGGAGTCACAGCCAATCAGGAACAGACCAGATGAAGCTACTATGAGGAAAAAGCAGAGAGAGCAGATGTTAGAGATTGAACTAACAGATTCTGCAGAGTGGGAGAATAGAGATAGATCTCAGAACCTCAGGATTCATGGAACCACTTGGCCCCCTACTTTACATCTAGAAACTTTCGACTAGGGATGCATAATCGGCCCCCTATCGGTATCGGCCTTAAAACTGAATATCGGACATTCGGCCACCCCACCCCGATATTTAACCCGATATTTTATCAGCTTCTGAGTTTCTAAAGTTTAAAAAAAAAACTACTACTTCCTCAAAAACTTATTTTTACAGACTTAAAAACTTCTAAAGACAAGGTAAAAAATATTGATACATTAAGATATCACAATATCTTCATATGCTGATATATTGCCATTTAAAAACACCATATCAATCTATTTTACTAATGAAATATTGCTATATGTCATCGTTATGCTACTGAAATTTTGCCATATTTTTATATGTTGATGATATATTGGCTAGCGGTATCGATCTATTCTACTAACAAAATCTCACAGAATTTGCAAAATATCAGTAGAGTTTGTAACAGAACGATGAAATTTCACGAGATTTTGAAAGTAAAATAGATCGATACCGCGTTTTTAAAAATCAATTTGATATCAGCATATGAAAATATATTTGAGCTTTAACATCAGTATCGATATCGGTTATCGGCTACATGAGTTTTAAAATATCGGATCTCGGCCAAAATCCTAATATCGTGCATCCCTACTTGCGACCTCTGTTATCATCCTGGAAGGTGAATTGTTTGACGACTTATCCTTCAGGATCACTGCGTTTGTTTCCTGTCCCTAACCTAAAACGATAACATTCCCACAGCATAATGAAGCTACCACTTTGTTTTATAGGAGGCTTTGTCTGTTCAGTATGGCTGCAGCTATTGATTATTTTAGTAAGTGATAAATCTATCAACTTTTTTTGTGAATCTAAAAGATCATTTTAGTAAATAAACAGTTTGAAATTTAGAAAATAAAATTACTGAGCATTGTAAATTGATTTTTAAATTGCAAAACGTGAACGAATATATATACGAATACATTTAGTTTTATATGTAAGTTTTCTTTTATTTATAGTGTCTTTTTAAATTGCAATTAGTTATTGATTAATACATCTGGCACAATGAATTGTTAATGTACAAAGATTTCGTTTTTTTATTTAATTTACTGTATTGTCAAAAAATATTAAGCCTCATGTTGGGAAAAGATCCTCTTAAAACAAGAGAGAAAACATTTTTTTTGAGTGGCTGCTTATCTATTAATTGTTAGTCTATCGATTAAAGTTGGTCAACTTTAAATTCCATAAACTTGCATCCCTAATTGGTATCAATGTAACCCTAGATTGTAATAAAATTATAGCTGAGGTTTAGGATTCAAATCAGCTGTGTGATGCACTTCAAACATCACTGCTTTCGAAGAAACTGTGCCTGAATCTAAGGTTTAGTTTCTTCCAGAAGAATTCACTTTCTTCCAGATAAGTGGAATAAACTTTTTTTCCCCCCATTTCTTTCAGAAGAAACTGGAAGAAAGTCTTGGAAATAACTCGTATTTTGGAGCACTGGGAAAGTTCCATTGAGAAATCAACTCACTATATCCACCAGGCTACTTGGGGAGAAATCTATATCAGAATACACACAGGGAGACAAATTAATAATTGATACAATGAAATACGTGTATGTAATACACATCTAGATCTAATGAATATTGGTCACAAAACTTGCAAAGTAAAAACCGTGTTGAAACACTGAATTTACGCGTAAGAACAAGCAGCAATATAGCAGCAAAATACAGCTCAGTTGGATGTGCAGTGAAGCTGTGGACAGCACTGCTGCCTTGCAGCAAGGAGGTTCTCGGTTCGATTCCCGGCCTGTGGTCTTTCTGCATGGAGTTTGCATGTGCTCCCTGTGCATGGGTGGGTTCTCTCCGGGTACTCCGGCTTCCTCCCACAGTCCAAAAACATGACTGTTAGGTTAATTGGCTTCTCTACAGTCACCTTAGGTGTAAGTGTGTGATGAGTGGTTGTTTGTCTCTGTGTTGCCCTGCGATGGACTGGTGACCTGTCCAGGGTGTACCCCGCCTCTCGCCCGTAAACAGCTGGAGATGGGCACCAGCAACCCTCGTGACCCCTGCAGGGATAATGCGTGATGGAAAAATGGAGTACATTTCCGTAGTCCAGCTCATTATCGCTAAGTAGCATTCTGAACCAGAATACATTTTTAAAGCCTTTGCCACAACAAGACGATTCCTCAACTTTGTTTGAATCATACTGAAGTTGGAGAAAAATTTCTTCTGCTATTTATGCCCCTAAACCCCTCTGGTTTATAGATATTGAACCCCAGCTCAAGGTTATTACTGGATTTGGGTCTTCTTAAGGCTAAATTTTCACCAAAAGAAACAGAACTTTCTAGTAAATTGGACCTTCCAGGTTTCTTCTGGCCGGAAAAGAACATGGAAAAATCCTGGAGAAAAAAAAACAGCCTCCGGAAGAAACTTCCAACCCTGCCTGAATCTGCTTTGTCCTGCCAAGCAGCACAACCTGTTAGTGTTGATTGAGATGAATTGAGCTGCTATGCCACATTAAGGCCAAATGGAAATGTTTTTTAAAAAGCCTGACATTGATACAATCTTTAGGTTTTATTGAACCGTGAGCCGTAAAAACCGATGTACGAAGAAACAAAAGCTTGAAAAATTCAATTTGATACGATTCCAAAAAATTTCATTCATCCCAAAAGGAAATTAGAAGTTGCTATAACTCATTGCACTGCAAAAACGATCTAGAAATAAGTAAATTTTTCTTAAATTAAGTGCATTCACTCTGAATTTGAGTAGGTAAATGAGATAGTTTGCCAATGGAATGAGTAATTTTACTCTTAAAATAAGATAATTAGATAATATGCACTTGAAATAAGACAATGCAATTGTGTTTTCTTATTTTAAGTGTAAATTTTCCTTGTTCCATTGGCAAAATGTCTCTTTTACCTTCTCAATTCAGGACAAATGCACTTATTTTAAGAAAAAATTACTTATCTAGATTTAGATTTTTTGCAGTGTGGTCTGTTATTTAGTGAGGTTAATAAGGCAGGTGTTGATGGCTGTGGGCAGGAAGGATCTTCTGTAGTGGTCTGTCTCACACCGGATCAGTAGAAGCCTCTTTCAGTAGAGACTCTGTTGTTGTTCAGCAATCTTCTGAAGAGGATGCCCGCTATTGTCCATAATGTTTGTACATCTTTTCCAGGGATGGAACGGTTTATGAAAACCGTCCGAACCGTTCGGTTTGACTGTCTCGGTTCAGTTTGGCGTGTGTTGCGTTGGGTTCATGCGCTGCTCATTTTTCTCATAGGCAACGCGTGTACACTCCAGAGCAGAAGGTGGCGGTACTGCGACCAAAACCAACCACCAGTAGTAAACAAGAAGAAGAAGCGAAGCTTTAGCGTAGCCCAGGGTGTAGCAGAAAAAATCAGTTGTTGTGGAGAATTGTGGGTATGGCGAGTGGGGAAGAACAGGAGTTGGAAGGCGCCGCCAGCAGCACTTTATATAGGTCTGCTGTATGGGACCACTTTTGCATTTAGAGTGACCTACGATGACGGGCGGAAAGAAAGTAGTGGATAAATGTGCAACAGTGTGCAAGCATCGTGCAACATGTTTTGTTTATGCTAACAACAAAATGACACACATGTCAGGCTAACAATCAACATATACCGAACCGAAAACCGTGACCACGAAACCGTGAACCGAACTGTGGATTTTGTGAACCGTTCCACCCCTAATCTTGTCTAATGCATCTCTGTGAGACAATAACCTTAATTTCTGAAATGTCTGGCAACAATGATTTAAGTTAACCCATTTTTTTCTTTCCAGTTTCAGTTGCTTTTTCCACATTTCCATTTTATCTCACAATAGTTTGTCTTTTTCTTAAAGGAGGACATGGCCGCACACGTGGGACCGTCCAGAACCCCGCAGGAAGTCATGGAACATTACGTCACCATGTACATCCACGGCAACCTGGGTAAAGCCTGCATCCCAGACAGTATTCCTAACAGAGTAACTGACCACACCTGTCCAAGTGGGGGCCCCCTGTCACCCAGTCTCACCACCCCGCTGCCCCCTTTGGACATAAGCCTGGCTGAGCAGCAGCAGCTTGGCTACATGCCTCTGCGTGACGACTATGAAATCGAGTACGACCAAGATGCAGAGAAGCTCATCAGCGGACTGTCGGTCAACTACGACGATGAAGATGTGGAGATCGAGCTGAAGCGAGCCCACGTAGACATGTACGTGCGAAAGCTAAGGGAACGGCAGCGGCGCAAGAACATCGCGCGGGACTACAATCTGGTTCCGGGGTTCCTGGGCAGAGACAAAAAAGACAAGGAGAAGGAGAGGCCTTCGGGTTTGCAGGTCGTAGGGGGTTCTGTGCCTGTGGGGGGAGCAGGAGCATGCGGTACCACCGTCGGATCGACCTCGGCGACGGCAGCGGGGTCGGGCCCCATTCCAAGTGCACCCAAGAGAAAGATCACAAAGGAGGAGAAGGAGCAGCGGGTGAGGCTAAGGGCGCTCTGCCAGTTCATGGCTCATCGGGAGTTCGAAGAGTTCTTTGAGAACATGCACAAAGAACGAGTTCTGAGGGCCAAAGTGCGCGAGCTGCAGCGGTACCGACGCAACGGCATCACGCGTCTGGAGGAGTCTGCTGAATACGAAGCGGCTCGTCACAAAAGGGAGAAACGCAAGGAAAACAAGAACGTGGTGGCGTCCAAGCGAGGCAGCTCGGGAGGCACCGGGCTCGGTTCTGGGATGGGACTGGGCGGCGGGGGCGGCGGAGGAGGAGGCGTCATGGGAGGGCTCGGAGCCGGGGGTGGGATTAAAGACGAAGGTAAAGACGGTGAGTTTTCCGCCATCGAGAACCTGACGGGGTTCGAGCTCCTGTCGGATCGGGAGAAAGTTCTCTGTAACTCGCTCAACCTGAGCCCGACTCGCTACCTGACTGTCAAAACCATGATCATCAAAGACCACCTGCAGAAAAGGCAAGGCATCCCGGGCAAGAGCCGACTGCCCAGCTACCTGGACAAAGTCCTCAAGAAGCGAATCCTAACCTTCCTCACGGAGAGCGGCTGGATATCCAGAGACTCCTCGTAGCGATCCGTCTCTGGCCGGGGATTACTCGCTAAGGATTGCCGTTAACCGTCTGGACGGAACTGCTGCTTCTCACCGACAGCTTTTTCCAGTTTCCTCTTTTTCACTTTGTGAATATGTACAGTCCAAATAAAAATATGCCCCGGTGGTAAAAGAACTATATTTTCATACAAGGTCTTGGAACAACAGCTGAAAAGAAGCTGGGCTGGTATGTTGGAAAGAAACAACCTTTGAGTTTACTGATGTGCTTCCAGTTGCAAGTTATTGCTAAGTGATGATAATTTGCAGTAAAGGTGTTCTTTTTATTTCTTAATGTAAGAGCTAACCCTAAACAGCATTATAGACACAACAGAACATTCTGTTTAATGCTGAACAGCAGTCGTTCTGGGTCTAATGTTGGAGCCATGTGTTTAAGGAAGCAGGCAGAAATAATCCGCCTTGTCTTCACCTTTTCGGTTGAACATATATTTAAAATCCAACCAGTTGACCGCGGCTCTTTGGTTTTTAAGCTGTTCTACCATAACATGAATGACCTACTGCTAAATTAGCACTGAAATGATGCGTAGTAAAAGGTTTTAGAGAGATTTCTTGAAGTTTATTGTTTTATCCACTAGGGGGCACTGCCTATGCAATGTTTATCTAAATTGCAGCTTGGTTGAAAAACAATTAGTTGTAATCGGAAGCGATGGATGTAAAGTTAAATTCGAAGCTGCTGATGTCGGCTTGGTACATTTACCTGAACGTTACGCCGTTTGGGAAGTAGGACAAGCCTTATCGGAGTCAAGTCCCATCGAGAAACTGTTGTGACCATTAATTAAAAGTTTCCTGTATCCAAACTGATCCCAGGAAATCTCAGAAGATTCCAGAGCCACTATTCGGATTGTTGGAAATACAAAAGTGCCTAAATCCAGAGCAGCATTCATCTCAAGTTTCTTGATTTCTAAAATCTTTAAAAAGCCTAAAGTATATTTTCCTGTTTAGTAACTAATTTAAAAGGAAAAAACAAGGTCCCCATCGCCACACTACTTAACAGAAGGCATCATGAGATGCTTTTGCTAATTAAATATTTTTTTAACAGAGCTACTGGTGCCAAACTTTTGAGAAGTTGGAGGTTTCTGTGTGTTTTGGAAAAGTGTTCTTTTAAAGGAGTGTGATAGACTGAAATCACCAGTTTTTTAATAAAACCTTCTGGTATTCCATGATGCTATTTTTTTCTGACAAAGCTTCCTAAGCTTTTGGAAGAGAATCAGGCCCGCTGCTCTGGAGCAGTGATTCCTTGGTGTTTGTTTTAGATGCCACTCTGTTCCGGCCTACGAAATTCTAAAGATGGCTTCTCCTCTGGAGCCATCGAGTCCTGCAGAAAACCTTTTAATCATGTATTCTTTTATTGAGGTGTGTGGCAGAAAGCAGACGCCTAAAACATGCAGGACTGGGCGGCCGGAGGAGCAGGGACCTCCTAAGACTGCGGCCACATTAAACAGCTATGGTGCTTTTCTACGGAGCTAAGTTTGGGCCATAAAGTTAAGTTAGAAACGATTTTTTTTTTTTTTACTGAAAATAAAATTTAAAAAATGAATTATTTTTATTTATTTTTGGAAAATACATGTTTAAAGCTACTTTGCAGATTCTATTTTTTCTCAGTTTCTGATATTTATTTTTGTTTAGGTTAAAATTGCTGGCCTCTTAGCATGGGGGTGGGGCTTAAATAACGTACATGGTTGGAAAAAAGACCGTTTAGGTGTCTGGATAAAATATTCCTAACTCTCAGGAACCGTGGGAACTTAAAACACAACCTGCGTCACATGCAGCCAGTATGGCGGTTCGTATTCTCTACCATGAAAGAACTGGAAATGTCAAATACTGACAGGAAATGCTGCTTAAACTTAGCCTTATAATTTTAACAGATCGGTGAAAACATCTTTTAAAACTTACGTAAACAAGATATGATTGATGTTCAAAGAGGAAGACTTTCTTTTAGTTCCCACAGTTCCTGAATGCAGCATTTGGTAAATTTTTGTCCAAGGTGTCAATCATCATTCCACGCTGTGTCATCGAAGCCCCGCCCCCCACAGCACAGTTCGAAACGGAGAGAAAAACTAATGAATCTGAAAATTAGTTTTAAACAGTTCTTGTCCATTTTGAGCTTGATATTTTTCAGTTTTAATATTTATTTTTTTGTTTAAAAACACAAAAGCGTTTTTAAACAAAAAACGCCTTAATTTAGCCCCATACTTTTCCATATAATTTCCCGTCTTTTTTCTTCTAAACCCACTTGGAGCTTTTAGTATTCCGCATATTGGATATGTTTTGCACTGATGGAGTTTAGCTGAGCGTTGGCGGTTCCTCTTTACTCCCGTACGGCTCTAATTACAGATTAATTTCTGCTCCCTGTCCAGCCCAGTAGGCGATGCCTAAAAGAGCTAAAATGTCAGGTTGAATCAAGTAAAGACGGAAAGTAACCAGATTTTCTTTTTTAAAAGATAAACATTGATTTTACAGGCATTCTTTTCTCCAGTGACTTTTTTTTTTTTTACACATTTTTATATCTCTGGTATTTTGGTTTTATTTCTCTAAAACTGCCTTTATTTCAATGAATTACATCTTATATTTCTGCAAAATGCAGAGATGGTTTCCCCGCCCACATTTTACTTGCTTCCAAAGTCGGAGGTTAGTTTTCCTGAGTTTTTTGTGTCTAAAGGTCAGAAGCTGACCAGCATTATCAGGAAGTTCTTTGCATATTAACTGCTTTGGATGTTATTATTTCCCCCCTCTAAGCCAGACAGAACTAGTCCTGCATCTCAAAATGTAAATTAAACATTTTTATCCGGCAGCCGTAAAGCTGAAGCTCTGCATGCTAAATGTTGCCATGTTGTACCATATCTAATCTGCATCTAATTCTGTGGATAATTAGTCATTTTTCGTTATTTTGGAGCATGTTCCCTTGATGTAATGAGACCGTAAAAGCATTGGTTGTACTTTGAATGTATCTCTGTTGCAAGAAGATGTGAAGTGTTTGAAAAAGTGTTTTTTTTCCCCCTTCAGAACAGCTTTCAAATGAGAGTTTTAATAGTTTAAAAAGACCTGGAGACTATCTTTTACTAAATTTTAAATTGCTCTGATACACGCAGAGGTCAATGAAATCGCCTTTTCCCTTCTGGACTCGGATACATGTCTAGAAACAGACTGGTTGGAGGTTGGAAATAAAAAATTATAAATAAATTTTAAGTTTGGAACCGTCTAAATCTGCAGTTGTTTTCAGCTGATGACGGAAAGCTTAAAGTCTGAGTTATTTATTGGATTTTTTGAAGTTCTCACCCAGTGTGTCTCTTAAGAAAAAGTCAAAACTACATGAAAATAGTGTTGAAAGGAGAATTTATGGTTACTTATGTGAACCAAATGTAAATAACTGTAAGATAAGAAAAAAGTTAAGTGTACAGTATTTTGTGTTGTGTACATTTTTATAGGTTTTGTATTGAAAATAAAGATTTTTTTGACAAACGAGGATACTTGTTTTTTCTAGTCTTATTTCTGTTGTATAAATTAAGATGTAATACTGTAGAAATAGCAAATCCAGCAGAGATTTTGACTCATTTTAGACTGACTGAAATACTGGCCCCACCTGTCCAGGCCAGCTGGATGTGTACCTCCTGTTCTCATGGCTGTGGAAGAAGAGCTGAATCATATGGGTAAAAAAATAAAATAAAGAATATATATATATACATACATACACACACTACTGTTCAAAAGTTTGGGGTCACATTGAAATGTCCTTAATTTTGAAACTATACATTGCTAATGTGGTAAATGACTATTCTAGCTGCAAATGTCTGGTTTTTGGTGTAATATCTACATAGGTGTATGCTCATTGGCTCAGAAGGCTAGAAACCCAGTGTGCAATCATGTTCACACATCTGAAAGAAAACAGTTTAGCTCGTTACAGAAACTAATTGACTGGTATGACCTTCAGCACGATTGGGAGTTTTCTGGAGTATAGCATTTGTGGGGTCAATTGGATGGCTCAAAATGGCCAGAAAAAGAGAACTTTCATCTGAAACTCAATAGTCTAATCTTGTTCTTAGAAATAGAAGACGCTACTCCATCGCGAGAAATTGCTAAGAAATGGAAGAGGACACCTTTATACAGGCTCTAACCAGAGTAGAAAAAGAAGTGCGAGGCAGCGTTGCACAACTGAGCAAGAAGATACAGTACATTAGAGTCTCTAGTTTGAGAAATAGGCGCCTCACAGGGTCCCCAACTGGCATCTTCATTAAATAGTACCCCATTAGCCTGTTTATGCTGTCCTCTGAAGGGAGTTAGTACACACCGTTGTAGGAAATCTTCAATTTCTTAGCAATTTCCGCATGGAATAGCCTTTATTTCTAAGAAATTGAAGAAATAGACTGTCCAGCCTTCAGATGAAAGTTCTCTTCTTCTGGCCATTTTAGCGCTTTAATTGACCTTCTACCAAATGGAAGCTCAAAGGAAGGTCAGTGTGTTTTGTAGCTTCTGTAACGAGCTAAACACTGTTTTGCACAAGGGTTTTCTAATCAATTAGCCTTCTGGAGCCAACAGGAGCAAACATTATTTGTACCATTAGAACACTGGAGTGATAGTTGCTGGAAATGGGGCTCTGCACCTATGTAGATATTGCACCAAAAACCAGACATTTGCAGCTAGAATAGTCATGTAAACCACATTAGCAATGTACACTAGAAGTGTATTTCTTTAAAATTAAGACTCAGTTTAAAGTTATCTTCATTGAAAAAAGTACAGTGCTTTTCCTTCCAAAAAAAATAAGGACATTTCAATGTGACCCCCAAACTGTATGAATGTAGTATATATATATATATATATATATATATATATATATATATATATATATATATACCTAACATTTAAATGCCATTTTTAGTTAGATTCTAGAATAATTTTCATTTTTTTTTTCTCAAATAATAAAATGAATAGAATAGAAAATCCCTTTTAATTCTGGAATAAAAAAAAAAATGAGCAAACCATTTTGAATTTAAAAACACTGAAGTCATTAGGAGTTGATTCTGATTTTTCACTAAATTTGACATTAAATACTCAAATGGTTTCCCTGAGAGGGCAAACATGAGGGCAATAGGACGACTAAGAGCATAGCTTTAATGTTAAAGGCAGATTTCTAGATCCTTCAGCAATCAGGGATTAAAAACCCCAGAATAAAGACTTCAAAGCCTTCAGTGCTTCACTGGATTTTGCAGCATAGCTTAACCCTTTATAGGGCACTCAGTGAAATACTTGGAATCCAGGACAAGACTTTATTACCTTTGTAACACTAAAAAAATATGGATATTTTGATGGCAAAAATTAATATTAATGTAATAAAAAGAAACACTAACTTACCAGAATATATTAGGAAAATAACAAAAGTGCTTCTATGAGAAATTCATGAAAAACCCTCTGAGAGTAAAAGAAATAGGCATTAATGCTGATACTGGCACTTACGGGTTTTTAGTTTAGAAACCTAAATATAATAGTTAACTAGAGGCTTATTACATTTTTAACTTTACTTTTTAAATTTTCAATTAGCTTTTTACCTTTTTTCTTGACTTTACGTTACTTTTTTTTTCAACTTAATTTCCAGTAGGTAATATATCATTGAAGGGCTCATCTAATTGGTCAAATGCCAAAATAAGATCTACAGCCATGTAGCTGTATGTTTGCTGAATGGATATAGATCTTGTGTTTCTAGACGTCACTGAGGGACCGGCGGACTCCATTTGTAAGGATATGCAAGTAATGAAAAATGGTAAATGGCTCTATTAAGGGTTAAACACTGCAGCTTCTGTTCCAACTGTAGCTGCAGTTGAACTGTTAACAGAACTGCAAAGCTGATAATTATTATAAAATCTGCGTTGCATTGAGTAGATACTAACTGGTTAGAAGTGAGACTGAATTCTATTCAAAGTTTAAGTAAAGCTGTGTGCTTCAGGTTTGCCCAAAATGTAGCTTTCCAGGAATAATGGGGTGTTTAAAAAGTATGAATATAGGAAAAGCTTCACTTGACAAGTTTAATGGAAGAACCTATAATGATTTTGGCTATCTATATTTTACTACAACTTTTACTTCTACTCCTTATTCTTTTGCAATTATCTCTAATTTCTACTCCTTATATTTTAAAATAGACTTTTTAGGCTTTTTTTCTATTTAAGCTCATTTTCGGTGTATTAAAAAGAAAAAAAAATCGATCAAAATAATGAAGTTTTATCCAGACACTGAATTTCTTTGTGGTTGGACTTAGTGATGCACCAAAATAAATAATTGTTCAACATGATGCAAAGTTGAGCTTGTTGCTATTAGTTATAAAACTAAATTAATTGTAGAGAAATCTTCCTTTAATACAGTTCAGCAGTAACCAGTATAAGGTTTAAAGCATCGTTCCTTAACATTTCTTCCTGCATTGCCTTTATAATTTAGTTTTAAAAATGCTACTTTTACTTGAGTAAAAAGCTTAAAACGATAATCTTAACTTTTAAAAAGGTATTTTTAAACAGTAGGATTTATGCTTCTGCCTGAGTAAATAAATATGAACACTTTTGGCAGCTTTTATGTGGACCAGAATCTACATCATGATGGAAAATTAATCAGTTCATTGGGGACTACCAAAAACTGAAGCGCTTCTTTTTAAACCATCTCCATCTGGAGTTCCATGAAGTATTCAGGATGCTGTGTCACATTATTGAGAATCCTACTAAAATCCAAATGAACATATTCATGTTCACACCTGGCTATTCTGAGGAACACTGTGCTCTTACAAAATCTTAACAAAGTTCAGGGACGTAGAGCATGTTAGCAAATAACTGGTGGTTCCTTATTTTAAGGTTTATTAAGGCTTTTCATTGTAGTGCAGATTCTAATATCGAGCAGTTTATCTAGAATCAGAAGTAAATTTTTTAGGTTCATCCTCGGTGTGCAAACAAACGAGTTTGAAAGTGTATTTCTATTTAGGTTTAGCCTGATAATGCCTCCTTAATTTTGAATCAAAGCTAAGGAGGCATCCTTTTTGATAAAGCTTATACAGTAAGCTCAGGTTATCCAGAGCTATGTCTATAGATATGCTGCTTTAGGCTTAGGGCTGTTGGAGGACATAGGGACCCCTTTTCATCATTCTGCTTCATTCCATGTCCTCTATTCTCCTCTTCTCTGCAGGATTAGCTTGTGTCTCAATCTCTAAATATCTCTGCTTGATCTGCTCTTTTCTCATAGTGTGCTTCATCTGGTATCTGTTCCTGTTTTGCCGTGCACTCCATCCTGGAGAGAAATATCAGCTGTGCTTTCGCTAGTTTCTCAGGAGTATTCTATCCCTGATCTCACAAGCTTTCAAGGTTTCACTTGCAGATCAGTCCTGAGACTCTCCTCGCTAAATAAAAAATTTGAGCCGCTCACATCAAAACTAACGCCCAATCAGCGCTTGGCCTTGAGGCGGGTTGAGGTGTGACGCAAACGAGAAGCCGACAGTTCAGTCTAAAGAACATGGCGTTTCAGCCGGCTATGAAAACTAGCGCTACGCGGCTATCGGTGCTAAAGTTTTATCGGAATTACAGAGTATTTCTTCACTGGAAAGAAGAGCAAAACACTGCTCTGGGAGGCTTTTCTCTCAGAGGAAAAGATGTTTTTAGCTCTTCTCCCGACTGGTTTCCTTGCGCGAGCTCTGATCTCATCAATTGGCTTCTTAGCTCGCCGCCTGTTAGTACGTCATATGCTTCTCGCTGGATCTGATTGGTGTATTTGGCCCGCCTATCACCAACATGTCACCAATCAGCTAACCAGTATTTTCGCCCCTTCCCAAAATTACTTCAATGGAAGGTTTCGCAGATGGAAATGCGGAGCAAATCCATCTGGCGGAGTCAGGTTACTGTGCTGCTGCCATCAACACACCTTCTTTATAGTGATGTTGGAGTTGGCCTGTTTTCCAGTGTATGTCCCTGTTTCTCTGACTGTGACTAACTGATGTGTGTCTCATCCTTCTGGACATGGGAGCTTCGCTCAGAGCTCGCTCTCCTTGCCTGGCTGTGTGTCACCTGGACGGGCCGCCTGTGGAGCTGGTTGACTGTTGCTTATTGTATCTCTGCTTCTTTTCTATGCCAACTGCTTTTGAACCCTTAGTTGGCCTTCCCGGCAGATGGCCGCTAACACAGAGTCTATTTCTGCTGCGGGTTTCTTTCTGTTAAAAGGGAATTTTTCCTCCACTGTCTCCACATGCATGCTTGGTGTAAGGAACTGCTATAAAGTCAATGAGTCGATGCATTCAGCTGGGTTTTATGTTGTGAAATGAATTAATGTCTTATAGAAAAATATTTGATTTCAGTATTGCTTTGACCCATGCTGCGTGTTATAGTGAGACTTTGATTTTTATCTTCCATTAAAGGTCTTCACCATCATAGTCTTGTTATTTTTATATACATTTCAATTAAAACTAAAACCCTCCAAGCATTACATCTTTGTCAGAACCAAAGCCTCCTCATTAAAACTGTCAGCACCTCTTGACATGGTGTTAACTTGCCCAGAAAGATGTGGTAAGGGGGGGGGCGTTGCTCCGTTTCTTTATCAAGCTGAGTGTCTAAGACTAGAAAAAAACAAACATGAATTTGCTTTAGTCTCAGAATAGAAACCCCAGCACTACTATATCTTTGTCATATCATTTGCTCTAGACTACAGCGTTCTAATACGAGATAACTTTCACTTTTGATACTTTCCACATGAGCGCCAAGAATCAGGATCTGGTCTGAAACATAAATACCATTCACAAAATGTCCATATCTTATTTTATTCCAGTACAGACGTATGATCAGTTCATTCCTCTGGTTTACAACAGTATCACCATGGCAACACTGTGAGGCTTCTCTTCTGGGTGATGTAAAACAAAGTGACTAAAACTGAACTGGAAGCCGATGTCTGTTTAAAGTAGCATCTTGGATTTTAATTTTGGATGTGGTACAACTGGAAACATGAAAACACGACTTTGAAAACAGAAGTTTGGAATGGAATCAGCAGCAGTACCACTTATTGAACGCATTAACCTCATGATCTTACATCCAGCATGCTTTTATTTAAAACCATACAAGCTTCTTGTTACTTTCCTCTATATGTTGACAAAACCTGAAAATAAACAGGTTGATCCCGGGCAGACCAGGAGGAAATGGCTGCTGGTCCGATCTGAGAGTGAGGACAGTTTGTGTGATAAAGACATCAGGGTTCCGGGCGGTCTGCTGAGTTCGTCGTCGTCCGTCGCCCGGGCAAAATGGCTAATCCCACTTTGTAATACTCTTAGAATCCATCAGTCCTAGGGGGCTTTGGCCACACCCACCAACGCAGGCCTGAGGGTGCGACCATGTAGTTTGTAGCCCACTTTAGTTACCACAGCGACGGTTCCGGGCTCTTTGCCTTCCACGGGCGCGTGGAAGAGGGCCTCGTGCTCGTAGGGGTCAAACTTCTGGCCCTCAGGGTTGAGCTTGACCAGGCCGTACTTGGTGAACACCTTCTGGATCTGGACCTCGGTCATCACCAGGCCGTCGTACAGGTTCTTCAGGTGAGGGTTCTGACTCGTCACCTCCTCCTTCGGGACGCTCTCTGTGGCCTTCTCCAGGATGTCTGCCACCTCCAGGAGGTCCTTACAGAAACTTTGGATACCTGGAGAAGACGGAGGAAAGGATTGCTGAAGACATTACCTGCATAAAGTTAGGCTAAAACTTCTGTTAAGTAACCTGATCACAGCACAGAGGAACCAAAGCTTTTAAAACCTTTTTATTTTAACATGATGGAAGGATTTTCAATAGCTCTTCTATGACATCTAGTGGTATAAATGTGGAACTGCAGAGTGTCGTTCCAGCTTTATTTAAAAATGAAAAGAGGTTGTTTACCATACAACTTTGCGTCCTCCACCATCCTTTGACTTCTGTTCCTCAAGTTCTCCGTATCTGCGAGAGCTCTCTTATACTTCTCCTGCAAACGACACCGAGTAAAGAAGTTAAAGAAAAAGAAATTCAGTTAACAGATCAACCCTGGGAAGCATGGATTTTTTTTAGACTTAGACAAACTGTCATTTTGTAAACACAGAGTGTATTCAGAACATTTTTTTTCAGGACAGCTCTTAAGACATTTCCATTTCTTAAGTGCAGCAGTGATAAAATGTAAACATAAGACTTAGGTAGGATTTACAGTTTTTCCAACATTCGACGCTTTTAAAACATTAATTTGTGGTGGAGAGAAAGAATATATGCTCTGAAAATAGGGCTGGGTTAAAAAAATTTTTATACAATTCTACTTTTTATTCCTGAAGATTGAATTCTTTAAAATACATATTTTACTGTCCTTACACCATTAACTACAGTTGCTGTAATGATTTGCTGATTAGTGCTAATATAATACTTCGGGTTGGATGATATAGGCCAATTTGAACGTTTTTAAGCAATGTATGGATTACATTTAGTTTCATTATTTTTGCAAAGAACAAATTTTGTTAATGGAAACTTTGAAAATAAATAAAAAATCCAGAAATAACTTCACAATCGTAAAAAAGGTTTTCACAGTAACTGATACTTCTCATATTTTAATTTTTTCCAATTTTATTTTTAATCAGATTGATTTTTTTTGTTTAATCTTTTCAAATTGTGTTTTACACATCCATCTCTTTCACTTCAAACCCAGTGCAAATGCTTGATATGAAAACGTAATTTAAAAAATGCAATTTTTAAGACTACAAATTAGAGATGTCCCGATCCAGGTTTTTGCACTTCCGATCCGATACCGATATTGTTTTTGGACTTCCCATCCGATACCGATACTGACCGATACCAGCCTATCCGAGCATGTATTTAAGTTTAAGTTAAAGTATTTAGCCTTAGTTGTAAGACTCATGTTGAAAAGGGTTTTTAATACTATTGATAACATCTAGCCAGCTGAATTAGGTGAGATTGAATAAAACACAAATGATTGGTAACAACAAACTTACCTGTTTATTAAAAGAGATAAAACACAAACTGGACAAAATTATGAATAGCAATCTGAAATTGCACAGTGAACAGTAAAACCCCGTGAACAGTTAAAGGTGCAAGTATATTACCGTAAGTTTTAATAAAATGCAAAAACAGGGAAACACTGGCGCCAAAATAGTGGAATGGATCACGTTAGCAAATGGTGAAGAAACTGGAAAATCTGGGACGGATTTTTTAAAACTGGATCGGCAGTCTGGATCGGCATATTACATGCTTTGTTGATATACATTTTTTGTTGTTATCGGCGCCCCGATCCGATGCGTGGATTGGATCGGGACAAGCCTACTACAAATAAATAAGTCATGTGTTATTTGTTATGTCATGTTATAGCGATTATGATGCAGCTCAGGATTACGGGAGCTTGACTGAAGCTGAAAAGCAATGTTAGCGTTATAGTCAGTTTTTCATGGTGTCCACAGAGTAAAAACATAATAAATCTAAGATAAGGTAATGGAAAAGATTGCTCAGAAAATATCAGTATCAGCCCAGATTTTCTCTGTTTTGATTTTTTTTCTCCCATTGTGTTTTCATCTTTTGGACGGTGACCTTGAGTGTCCAAAAAGCTGCCTTTGAAATAAAATGTATTATTATTATTTTAACTATTAATGACTCCTTAATAATAAAAATGGAATCAGAATCCTGTATAACTACACATTTGTGTTGAAGATAACGGCTTAAAATTATTATAATTTTTTTTTATGCCAGCAAATCGATAAAGGCAGATCAAAAAGAGTAAAGACTTCATCTTCAGAATCAGATTTGAAACAATTCTCAAAATCAAATTGACATCCAACCCAATCTAAACTGTTTAAAATGAATCTGAAAAGTGTGGAGTTAAATAGAATTGAATTCTCATGGATCAATTAAAGCTGATTTTTTTCTGTGTGTATTTTTGCAGCTTTGTTCATCTAAAAACTCCTTTAAGTCTATTTATCTATTTCAGTAAACATCAGCTTTCGTGTTTTTCAGATATTTTTAGGTGAACTAAGATTGGGACTTTTGACCAGGCTGTTTGAACAGATCAATATAAATTGATCTAAATCATTATGCTGTAGCTCTGGCTGCTGAAAGGTGAACCTCTGCTTCAATCCAGTCTGTTTCAGCCAATCCTAACATGTTCTCTTCCAGGATAGTGCTCCATTTACTCCATTATTGATATGAACTTTTGATTGTATCTCCTCTAAACCATCATGGATATTAAGCCCATTCCTTCACAAAACTTTACAGCTTTATTTTTAAAGCATGAAAAAGGCTGTAATGAACTCCTATGGCTAATAGTGTTTAACTTGTCACTTGCCTGGAACAAGGTCAAATCCAAACCCAGATCCAAGTTCTGATCTTTGCGGTGTAGTAAGCTGAAGACTCCAAGTTTGGAGAAGACTAGAAACTATTGTTATTAAACAAGTCTTTCAATACCTGATCCGTCCTGGAGGCACGATATGCTCTGCTCATTTGCGCATCCAGATATCCGCAATTTTATTTTTTTTTAAAGACCTAAATGATGTTTTCCCTCCCCAAAAACAGTAGGCGTACTAAACTATAATGTGTTAAAGGTTAATAATGTATTTCCTGAGAAAATAAGTGCCTTAAAATCCTTTCCGTTTTATCACTCGTGTCTGCCTGATCTGCACCGGAAATGGGATCCTACGCTACTTCTGGGAGCTAACTTTTTCGGCTTTGCATTTAAATATAAATCTAGTCTTTTTGAGTTTTATGTTTTCGCTTCATTTTAACCTTATGTTATATAGTGCGTAATCTAAAGAAAGATACAACTAAAATGCAGATAAACATGGTTTAATCAGATTTTGCCGGACTGCTCTGAGCATGACTGATGATGACGTCAGAGAAGCAGTTTAACGAAGAAAATGTAAAAATCATAAAAATTGTCTCAGTAAAGTCATAAAACATTTTTTTAAGATGTGTATTAGAATTCTTTATAGAGTTAAAGATAGAAATAATTAGTTTTAGCAGCACAACAGTGTCATTTATGGACACATTCCTGTAAGAGAAGCTGTTCACTATGGAAGCCGACCGTTACTATATTTCAAATGAAAGATTTTCAGAAATGCTTTTTTCATTTAAGTATGCCAGATTCATAAATTAAATTAGTATTCTAATAGTCCCAGTTTACTTTCTTTCCTGCAAAGTTCTTTTTACTTGATTAAAATAAATGAAAATAAAGATATTTGAGAGCTTATTTTTCCAAAAATTGTAGTCCTACATTTGAATACACCATTAAAACCTTCCATTTAAAAATGCAAAAATAAAATAAAAAGAAAGCATTTCTGGAAATGCAAGTTTTGGCTTTTCAAATTTTACATTTCAAATTGAATTTTGGTATTTTCTTGGGAACATTTTGAAAATAAATCTCAAATGTTCTTCCCTTTTCCTTGAATTTTAAGTAAGAGGATGAGCAGTGTTGAAGAAGGAAATCAAAAATGCAAACAGGATGACTGATTACTAATTTTATTTATGAGTCAAACAATGTAACCATATTACTTAAAATGAAAAAGCATTTCTGGAAATGTTTTTCATTTTCAAATTACATTTTGGTATGTGTTTGCTTGGGAACATTTTTGAAAATAAATTTTAAATGTCTTCTTTTTCATTTTAATTAAGTAAGAGGATGAGCTGTGTTGAAGAAGAAAATGAAAATGCAAACAGGATGACTGATTACTAATTTTATTTATGAATCAAATAATGCAGCCATTGTCTTAAAATGAAATAAACATTTCTGGAAATGCTTTTAAATTTGAAATATGGTAACGATTTGCTTCCATAGTTCACAGGACGGATGGTGCTTCAGATCGGCTGGTGACAAAGCCAAAGCATCATGGCTCTTCATCAGGGTCACAAGCTAAAAATGTCATTGTTTTCAACTCCTGGATTCTTCCACGCACCTAAAGGAGGCTGTTAATTTGACCAGCTCTGACCTTAGAGGGTTACATAGACCTGTTGGTCATGCCACACTATTAGCTACCAAAATATTCCTAAAGGGATGTTGATTAGTTTATTTTTGAAAGAAAGATATCAGAGAAGGTAGACGGTTACATGACTTACTGTCATCTCTTTGAGCTGCTCCTCCAGCTTGCCCTTCTCCTCAGCCAGGACCTTCTCTGCTGCATTCTGCTCAGGCTTCTCAGCCTCCTCCTCAGAGCCGGAGCCATTTTTCTGCTGGGTAGCTGTGCAAAGCAGCCGCAGAGGAGCTCTTCATGGGGGAGACAGACAACAACAGCATCACTTGCCTTTTGATTCAATCACAGCAGCTTATTGCAGAGCTAAACAGCATTATGCAAGTAAGCCAACAGCTTTAAGTAGCAGACAGGGCAGCATCCTTAGATGTCAACTTATGTCATCATCTTTCTCCAGCCAATCAAGCTGCGCCATAATAGGACGCCTTATTTCATTCAGAAAATCCTGCTGCTCGGATTTTTAAGAAACAACCAAAGAACAAACAGAATGTTAAGCTAAAAAAATAAAAAAGAAATCTACTATGGGAGTTTAAATAGCTTAACCTCAGTAAGTTATGTCATCCTTTTAGTTTTAACCAGAGGCATGTCAGCCATGTCACGGAGCACAGACTTTAAAACCCACCACCACAATAAAAACTATTTCTTTTTCTGTATTTCTGTTTCTCTTTTCTTTATTCCTGTAAAGGTCAGTGAAGTCTGAAGCAGGTAAGGGAAGCTAACGGTGCTAACCGGCTACCACCAGAAGCTACCAACGGCTTATAAAGCGGAACAAACGGTTCTTTACAGCACAGAAGGTGAATATAAAACGCTGCTCACCTCTTCAGCGCAGGAGAAGCTAACAAAGAGTAGCTCTGCCTCACTGAGCGGACACACCAGCTCGCCATTTTCCAACTGTACAGAGACACGCTGACGAATTGCATAAGGTTCCTTCACACGCTCTTCTACGACAACCAATCAGATTCAAGAAGGATGAGGGGCCTCTCCCAACTGACCAATGGGATACGTGAACGCTTTGATGACGTCCTAATTAAGTGCGGTTGAGTTTGAGTCAAAGGTGAAGGCTTCACATGTGACCAAGGACAATTTATTTAATGTCTTATTAAACAATCAAAAACAACCAAAAAGCTATAATGGATTTAAATGTGTTTTATTAACATTTTCAACAGTATTGATTAGATTTTACAGCATATTATTGATGTTTAGCGTGTTTACTGTCATGATGCAAGTTATGAAAACAGATAAAGCAAAGAAGAGCAAGTTTTGAAATATGAACACATTTATTTCGCAGGTTATTATTTTCCAATATTTATTAAATTAAGCGTTTTTTCCAGTTAAAACAAATAAAGTATTCATAAAGTAATCATTGTATTCAACATGTTACAGCATATTTTAAATTTAATAACATCAACAAATGAATAGTTTGTTATAATGAAAGGTTTCTTGTCTCGCAGATGATATTTTAGCCTTTATTTAACCTAGTTCAATGTTCGGCATAACTATGTTTTGATATTTACAATTTAACTAAATGAGGAAATTGGAAGGAAGTAAATTTCTTGTGATTATGAAACCCTGTAGCTCACAAAGAACTTCCCAGTAAACATTGTGTTATTTACTCATCATTTTCACTTACTTTCCTTTATTTAAAGACTAGATTCACTGTTGCTCTGTACTCCTTTCAGCCAAATGGGGACATATTCTGACCAGGTTAAGTTTTGCTAAAAGGCTTCTTCAGTGAGTCCCCTGTATGGATGGGGGACTACAGATATTCATTACCCAGGAAATAGGATTTGTTAAACAGGTCAACTGTAAGTTTGCCTGCTGGGTACATCTGGAGGAAAACTAAAATCTTCACATTGAACATTGACCCTAAACATAAGGCCAGAGAGATACAAGAATATCAGAGCATATTCATTTGTTAGCTCCACTAGGAATCCAGTTGAAATCTGTCAAATCATCTTTCCATTCAATCTGATTTAGCTTGAGCTGTTGCTCAAGAGAAATTTAATTTAAATGGAAAGATACGCTCAACAAATATGCAAATGTAAATGTTACAAAATGTTGTTTGTAGAGATTATTAGCTTTGTTGGATGGAAATAAAACATGGTGCCCTTTTTTATACCAGGTATAAATTTTATTATTATCAATTGATTGTATCACTGGTGTATTGCATACAGTTTTGGACATTGAAAGATGTTACATATAATGGTTGTAAATACTTTTGGAAAGCAATTCCAATTTAACATTAAAACAAATCTTTATTAATTTTATGGCATTAGAATTACAAATCTGTTCTTGGCCAAACATCGCTGATGTTTTCTATCTTCACCCTGTGTTAACACACCCCTTTGTGCAAACTCTGAATCTCCTAAATGCCACCAATTAAGGAGTAGGAATGTAAAAAAAATGCCTTAGAAGTAATTCTTGATCAAAGGTTTATTAAAAAAATATTTTTTCCCCCCATATGATTAATTGATAATATCATCTTAAAAGTAATTTCTTTCAATATTGTAATGCAACCTTCATCCACTAGAGGAACCTCACTGTTATCAGAATCAGAAATACTTTAATAATCCCAGAGTGAAATTACTTTTGTTATACGCCCAGTTACAGTTTTATATATGTCATTCAAAAGAGATGAATTGCCAGAGCCGAGGGCCTGCGAGGGAAGAAACCAAATCCAGGGTCCAGTTCTGGACCATTTACACTGTTTAATGGTGACAAGAAGGGAGAATGAACTTTGTGTCATTCTGTTTATAAATAAAAGAAACTTTTATAACATAGTGTGCACAGATCATGCACAGATGAAAGATGGATCCCTGTGGTGCATGAGGAAGATCTGTCATTAACGTGAACAAATTGAAATCGCATCAGATAGATAAGATTTAAACCAGTCTAACGTTGTGCTACTTTAATTCCAACAAAAATATTCAAGTCTTCAAAAGAATATTTCGGTCATCTGTATCAAATGCAGCACTAAGATCTAACAGGATGAGCACAGATACAAGTCCATTATCTGAGGCCATGAGAATATCATTAGTGACTTTCACCAGAGCTGTTTCAGTGCTATGATGAGCTCTAAAGCCAGACTGAAACTCTTCAAAAAGTCCATTATGTGTGTAAGTGGACGCGACACTTGTTTGGCAACTACTTCTCAAGAATTTTAGATAAGAAAGGAAGATTGGATATAGGTCTATAATTTACCAAGTCATCTGGGGAAAGAGACGGTTTCTTAAGACTTTTCTGAATAATTAATACCTTTCTAATTAATATCTATAATTCCCCGTCTATCACAGCAGTGAGAAAAGTTGAATAAGGATTTCAGCTGATTAATGTTAAGAACTTGAATTGTTATATGATTGGCAAAACAAAGAGATTTAATATAAAAATATGTACTGTTTTTAAATTTAGCATATTGTAAAATAAACATTATTTAGCCCTTCATGTTATGATAAATTAGCAAACTCAGTAAAAAAATGCCTCTCATCAATTAATCATCATCTGATCAATAAAACGCATAAATTTATATTCATTCATTTCTTGATAACTTGCATCCCGATAAGGAGTTTCCTTTATTTAATTCCTTAACTGTATCAGTAGTCTTAGAAACTGTCTTATTGTCAGCATCTTTTTTCACACATAGACCTCCTTATACGTGTGTACATCAAGATAGATTGTTATTGCTGATTTATGTTCAGTCTTTGCTTTGTAGCAGATTTATAGAAACACTGATGTCCTAAACATTGTGTTGAAAAACCTTGATATCAGAAAGGGAAGAAATACTGTAAAATCTTCAAACGAAGGTTGATTATATACTATTAATAGAAAAAAACTGTAATTTCCCTCTGGGATTATTCAAGTATGTCTGATTCTGATACTGAAACCAACCATAGATTTATTTCTTGATATTAAATTGAACTATTACTACAAATAAATAATAGGTGGTTTAAACCCTATCTTTTGATCCCTTTAAAGTCCATGAATTGTATTTGGATGTCTCGCTTATTTCCTCCAATGTTTCCCTTCTTGAGGATCTTTAATATGCTGCTTTTTCATACTTACATTATCTTGTTAACAGTTTTTTAAACCCTTTCTTTGATACCAACATGATTTTATGTAGATTCCCCTCATTTCAGATTCTCATGCAGCATTTCTTTTTCTCCAAAAATCCACAAATTAGGTTAGAAATATTCTGTGTGCGTTGTTGCTCCTCTCTCTGCCTCTCTGTCCTCTAACTCTTCAGCTTCTTTCCTCCCTCTCCATATCATTTCCCAGGGAGTCCACTTGTTTAGTCATGCTGTTTCTTTTGTCAGTGTGATGGATAATGCTGGAGCAGCGAGCAGAGCTGCTGGATTTAAACATCATGATCTGTTCTAGTTGCGCAAGGTTACTAACCAAGTACTTGTGAGGTACCTCCGCCCAAATGCATCCAAGTTGAGCTTATAATCGAAAGACAAATGTAAAACCTTCTATATCCCACTTTATCTTTTTGAGCCACACACACACACACCCCCCCACACACACACACACATACACACACACACCTGATAACAGAGGGCAGAAGACTACACAAAAAATAATCTTGACTTATCGCATAGTAATAAATTATTAATATCAAAAATGTATTTCTGTTTTATCTTTTTACATATTTTGTTAAAAGGCGAATAATGACTTCAAACAAAAAAAAAGTAATTTTCTGTTTTGTTTTATTCTTGATCGAGCTTTAAAGGGTTAAATGACAGGTACTGATCAAAAATCCTGTTTTACCTACAATGTGAGGGAAGTATTTTGAAAAATGTCCTACATGCGAAGACTTAAAGACTTACAGGTACATATGGGGACATTCAACTGGTCCCTATATGGTAAAGTTCTGTTCTTTGAGTTGGGGTTAGGTTTGAGAATTTGGCGTGAACTGTTTAGTTAGGGTACATCTCGAATAGTTGGCAGGGTGGTGGCCCGGTTAGGCCATATAAAATTAATGCAAGTCAATGAAATGTCCCCATATGTCATCAAAACAAAGCTGTGTGATTGTGTACAATAGGATTTTGAGCAAGGTTTTTACCATTAAATTATGCAAAAGGTGTCAGATGCAAAACATTTCAGAAACCGTATGTATCAAATATGATACATTTGGCAATACAGGGTTAAATCCCATATCAAAGAGGATTATAGAATTTCCATCTTTTAAATCCAGGATATTCCAAAAAATAGAATTATCATATTTAGGGGTGATGCTGAGAAACTAGTCCATTGATTTGTTACTTTAAAGCTGGACTATTGTAATTCTTTACTATCAGGAAGTCCACAAACTGTAGTTAAAAGCCTTCAGCTGATCCAAAATGCTGCAGCCAGAGTTCTGATGAAAATTAAAAAGAGAGATCATATCTCTCCTATCCTGGCTTCTCTTCATTGGCTTCCTGTTAAATCCAGAATAGAATTTAAAATCCTCCTTCTCACATATAAAGCCCTAAATAACCAAGCTTCATCTGATATCAGAGATCTGATTGTTCCTTATGTTCCTAACAGAGCACTTCGCTCTCAATCTGCAGGTTTACTAGTGGTTCCTAGAATTTCTAAAAGTAGAATGGAAGGCAGATCTTTTAGTTATCAGGCTCCTCTCCTGTGGAACCAACTACCAGTTTTAGTCCGTGAGGCAGACACCCTGTCTACTTTTAAGGCTAGGCCTAAAACTTTCCTTTTTGATAAAACTAATAGTTAAAAACACAGTGATGTTTGCTTAGTCACTGGGTGATTACAGCGTTAACAGCCTTGATCGGACGGTGGAGAATTTCATTCCGGATAGACGTTTCTCTTTGGCTTTACCTTGACCCTATTGTGAAACTACCTTTCTTATAAATTATCTAAAATAGTTTGGTTATCCTTTGCAATCTCTATAGTTATGCTGCTATAGGCTTAGAGTGCTGGAGGACATAGGGACCTCCTTTTCTGCTTCATTCTATCTCTATTCCTTCAGTCTGCAGTTTTTGTTAGTTCAGTCTCTAACTTTATGTTCTTTCTGCTTTTTTTCACACTAGGTTCATCTGGTCTGTTCCTGTTTGTCTGTGACACTAATCTGGAGAGAAATATCAGCTGTGGTGCTGCCATTAATGCCATGGTTTGTGGATGTTGGAGCTTTGCCTGTTTTTCAGTCAAAGTCCTGTTTCGAATATAGCCATTGAGACCATCCTGATCTTCTCATGAGCTTTTCAAGATTCACTTTCGATAATCCAGTCTGGGGAGCCTCTCCGTTAAAGAAAATTTGGAGCCGTTCACCAAGCGAGCGTCCAATCAGCGTTAGCTTTGAAGAGCCGGGTTGAGGGTGTGGCGCAGCGAGGCGCGTGCAGTTAAGTCTAAAAGACATGGCGGCTTCGGCGTAAAACTGGCGTTAAGCGTGGCTATGTCGAGAAGCAAGTTTTTATGGGAATTACAGGAATATTTCTTCACTGAAAGAGAGCAAAACACTGCCGGAGGCTTTTTTTCAGAGGAAAAGATGTTTTTGTTTCTCCCGACTGGTTTCGGCAAGAGCTTGATCTATCAATTGCCCCTTGCCGTTGCTCTGTTAGTACGCTATTTCGCTGACCTTATTGGTTTATGGCCCCGGCTCTATCACCAAATATAGGCCAATCACAACCAGTATTTTTCTCCCCTTCCCAAAATTACTTGAACGGAAGGTTTCCACGGAGTCAGGTTAGTTTCTCTGACATGGAGCTGGCTCGGAGCTCGTCTGCCTGGCTTTGTGTTTTGAGTATGGGGCCGCCTGTGGAGCTGATTGACAGTTGTCTTTTGTATCTCTGCTTCTGTCTCCTTGAACCTCAGTCGGCCTCGTTAGATGGTCGCCACACTGAGCCTAAATCTGCTTGGAGGATTTCTTCATGTTAAAGGGAGTTTTCATCTCCACTGTTGCTTCATGCATGGTAGGTGTGAGGGATTTTTCAAAGATTCAACTAGAAAGTGCAAGTGAAAATTGTTGCTGAAAGCTCATCCAGGAGGAGCCGTAGTCATAAGTCAATAACTATATGCAATCAACTGGCTTCTAACCAACCTGACAGTATCTTCTGTCAAGTTCCTTTGAAGTGACATGTGTTGTTATATAAATAACTGAACTGAATTGAAGTGTAAGTCTCAATTCTAGAATATTTACATAACACCCCTACATTGTTCTTAAAACAAGACCACATAAACACAAACAAAAACCCACAAACACTAACTTGCCTTCTATCCATGTTAAGACTTTACTTTGGCTTATTTTACATTTCTTAACAGCATTTATGCCTAACTGTGACACATAATTCTATAAACATTGTCTGCAGTCCTGCTGTATTATTTTGCGTCTAACAGCATAGACATGTTTTTTATATTAATATCCCTGAGGATCCAAATATTTTCACATGCACCCAGACTATATCGTCATTGTCTGGTTTTGTATTTAATCATCTTTTGTGGCCAATATTACCAAAGACGTCTGACTTTGAGAAGTAGAAAAGACACGAAAACTGCGGCCACAATTTTCTGTTACAGAAAATTGCAGGTTGTCAATGATTACATTTGCACATTACTTTGGTTATTAGAAAATGGTTTGCATAGCGATGAAGGAACATATGCAAAAGAAGATCTGCTCTGTGCCTGCAAACAGGTTTGAACTTGTCTGTATATGTCATGAACCGAGGACAGATGGACCCAGTATTCAGGGAGAGACAGTCAGTAGGAAAGTTCAAACGTTTATTAAATAACATAACCAAAACAAAAGCGGAGCTGTGGCTTGCGGATACTGCAGAAGGGGGAGCGGGGCACCGCCCAATCACAGACACTCTGCAGGAGAAACACAGGTAAGTGACCATGATCATCTGGCAGATGATGTTTATCTGAGTTGGTCACTTACCTGGTTTAACAGTCCAGTCTAAGAATGTCCCCAGTGCTGCAGTTCTAGAGGTCTTGCAGGAAGCCGATCCTGGTCAAGGATTCAGAACAGACAGGAACAGGATCTAGATCAGGCTGGAACAGACAGGTGGCAGGATCCAGACTTCCATGCATCAGAGAGCTCCCAGGCGGGTTCAGAGTCTGACTGGGACCGGAAAAATGACCAGGTGGTCACGCACAGGAGCAGACGGGATCAGGCGCAGATGGGCAGGCTCAATGGCAGAGGGTAGCCAAGACAGGACGTGGAACCAGAACTTGATGCAGGACCTTTAAACTGGTCTCCTCCCTGGAGCCAGGCTTACTTGGATAAAAACTGAACCTCCTCACATAAAGAGCCAAAAACCCAGAGGACTCCGCGGGGGAGGAACAGTGGACGATCAGGAGACGAGACAAACACAAAACCCTCTTTCCACTGGCCGCCAGGATCCAGGACATAAACCAAGGAATCAAAATAACAGAGAGGCATAATGATCTGGCCCTGAATGCTCAGGCTGAACTGAATATAACCAAGAGGAAACAGGTGAGAGGAATAAATGATAATTGAGGCAGGGAGGGAAAACGACAGGTGAGAGGAATCACTAATTAAGGGAGAGCAGACAGGCCAGATCATGACAGTATATACCTTGATATACTGTATATACCTTGATATACAGTATATACCTTGATATACTGTATATACCTTGATATACTGTATATACCTTGATATACTGTATATATATTGTTTATTCTTAGTGCACCTTTTTCCTCATTGTTCGCACCTTCTTTAAGTACTATGCCAATATGTGACCAGTGAATTTCTCCACTATGAGATCAATAAAACTCATCTAATCTAATCTTAAGAGATGCAAACCTAAAGATCAGGGTTAAAGTTATGTTAGATTCTTCCCAGTCTTTCTGTTTTTTATGAACCGCTCCTATCTGTATTATTCTCCCTTTTTCCTCGGCCACCTGTCTTAATTCTCCTCAGCCTCCTCCCGTACCTGATTACCCCCACCTTCTCTCAAGGTTTCTTCCCCTGACTCTCCGCAGTATATAAGCTGCCAGGTTATCTCCTCATTACTCATTTCCTCTGTGACTGTCGTTGTGATGGTCACATGATCATTAACCCCACACACAACTACTTTTTCATAAGTTTTAATACACAGTAGCATAAAATATATTGGTTTGTTTATCTTGACAATATTGAAGACATTAGTTCCAATTGTAGCGTGCACATTTGGTTAACTTTTGTATATGTAATTTTGTCAAATGCTTAATATATTTTGTGCTTTCCTTTCTGGTTTCCACTAAGGAATAATGGACTCCACATTTATATATGTTGCATAATTTCTTCTTCTTGCTTGTGTGATTTACTCATTTTGTTAATTTGTTTAATGATTGTTATTTAAGTTCAATCCTTAAGCTCACTTTAGTTATTTTTGTTAATTTGGTGTAGATCGTCCCTACCTCTTCACTCAGTGTGTCCAGTCTGCTCTGATCCAACCAGTAGTCCCCTTTGTTTTGCTGTGTCAAAAGATCCAGTTTTCCATTTGTTCAGTTAGTTTGAGTTTGATGTTTGAACTTGATATTTTTTGCCTTAGTTAGTCTCTTCATTTGACCTCTTCTAGGGGCTGGGAATCTTTGTTTGGATTGTTGTTACTTTGGTGGAAATAAAGCCAGTTTCTTGACAATGTGCACTGTGTCCTCATGTGGCTGGCTTGGGTCCCTCTGATGGTTTCCAGTTCTCAGCTCGTCCCTTCCTTGTACAGTAAGAGCTGTAAGTTTTTACCATTTATCTTTCTTTTCCCATAATTAATTCACTTCATCTTGCTTTCCAGTTTCCTGCAGCTGAATTATTTTACAAACCAAACATGCCACTGTAAGGCTTTGTCCAAAACCATGGATATTTGGCATAGTTGAAATGTTCTTCTCTGGAATTTTTTAGAACAGCTAACATTTTTTTTTATACAATTAATGCTCTAAACATTTAGGCTTATTAAAAACAACATGGAGGCAGAACATTAATTAAACTATCACTGTAATTGAGTACCAAATGTGCATTATTGTATCTGAAACGGTTTAAAAGATTCTCTGCTGGATCTCAAGCTTTTACCTGCATAAACAAATATTCACTCTAACAAACTTCTCTTTAGATACTTTTGACATGAGGTGTTTGACAAACCACCGAACACGCTTTGGGTTTTTTGACATTTTGCACAGACACGTGTTACGGCCCCCTGTATGTCTAGGGAAGTGGGGGCATAAACAAACAAAAGGAGGGTGGGTGAGGGTGCTGTGAAAATAACAAAGTTAAATAAAAGAGATCCTCAAAAGGATGATTGTACCCAAGTAACTACAGATTTAAACCAAAAGGGAATTCTTACTAAAAAAACACAGAAAGCACAGCAACCACTACACCTAATGTAACTAACAAAGAAAATAAATCAGTGGTGCAATCAGTCCAGACTCTGGCCCTACCTCCACCCTCTTTCTAGCCTAGTAAAGATGCACATTAGCCAAACAGAACAAAAATATTTGACACAAGCTAAGTACAAACCCCAAATGGGTAACCAAAAAGACAAGTGAGCTACTCCACTAAACAAACAAACAAGCAGCTAAGCTAACCAGCAATGTTTGGTTCACACGAGGCACACAAGTCAACTGGCTGTGACAAGCTGCCTCAATCTTCTTCTTATGAGATTTTATGGCGGTTGGCAAACTTGTGAAATGTGCATTACTGCCACCAACTGATGTGGAGTAAAGCAAGGAAACAGGAAACGATCTCACCCCCAAAAAAAAATGGGGGCCAAAAAAAAAAAACCTGTGTAACTTAAACCCACATAATACTAAATCACATTTGCCCGTATAATTTTAATTTACTCTAGGTCATCGTAACTCTGCCAGTTTCTGATGGTCCCATCGGTCCTCCCATCATGCTTCCAACCATCTCCCAGTTCAAATCTTTTACGTCCAGATATTTTTCTGCAGCCTTCACTATTATTTTGATTTTTTCTGTTTTTTTTGTTGTCTGTGCAGTACAATTAATCACTTCCACCATGAAAAGAACAAAATTTGTCTTTTTAACAATTAGTGAGTCTTCATCAATTTTTGGAGATTTCTCTAGAGGTTTGAAATTTGCTGTGTGTGTTGAACTGTAGGTTTGGGTTTTTCTGACTGAGATGGGATCCTTTTTGCAGCTTCAGCGTAGGTTATTCCGAGCTCAAATTAAATTTTTTTTTTTCCTCAGGACCTTGTTTCTGCTCAGCTCTCACATATGATAAGCAGCAGTATAAGTTCTCCACCACAATTACAGCATTTTATTTTAGCTTCTTTTCCACATTTACCATATTCGTAGTTCTTCCTGCACACCTTCCACCACCCTCTGTTTCCCTTTACAAACTGCTGCAATGTGTCCGAATTTTTAAGGCATTTGAAACATCTCAATGGTGGAGGGTTGTTGATTTTGACATTATAACTGATGTAACCAATGAATACTTTGCTTGGTAATTGCTCTTCCTCGAATTCAATTTTCACCTCCGCTTTCTTGTTTTTTTAAACCGTTTTACTTCTTTTACTTTTGCACCGCTTATGTTTTCCAGAATCTCTTTTTCAGAAATTTTTAGAGGAACTCCTCCAATGACTCCCCTGCTGATCTTTTTGTTCTCTATTAGGCTGCACTGAACTCTTATCCCGTCAATTTTGTTGATTCGTATTGCTTTGCCTTGCTGGGCGCTGTCTCTGCAGTTGATTAGCAGGTCTCCACTGTACAGAATTCTGGCACCTCTGACTTCTCCAACAAGTTTATTGATGGTTTTTGTTAAGTGAACTGGATTCCAATTTGTAAAAGAGTCTGCCTGATTAACGACTTTGAATATGACTTTGAATTCATTTTGTTTTGCTGTGGAATGTATGGATTGATCATCACTGGATTGTTCTGAACTAGATTCCCCTTTAACTGATCTCTGTTTTTTCCGCTTTTTTCTCATTTTTTGATGTTGCTATCTTCCAACCTTCATTGTCACTATTTCCCTCTTCCATCCCACAAGAATCGCTTCCTGTTTCCTCACTACTCACGGCCCAGGACATTTCTCCACAAGCAGCTTCAAAACACGTGCCATGCACCAAACGACCATCCACTCGGAAGCACAGGTCTAGCTCCTGCCTCAATCAACAGGTGAGGTCTCCTTATGAGCAGGAGGTGATTGCAGGTGGTGATGAGCCATTGGTTGAAGGTGGAACTGAGGGAGCCAATGGATGGGACTGAAGTCAGATCCCCAGAAAACAGGAAGTAGGCGGGTCTTTCCAGAGGGGCCATGCAGCCTACTTAGTAGAGGTGAGAAAGAGATTGTTCCATCAAATATGTTTTTTTTTTTTGTAAATGACTCATTGTTTAAAGTAGTCGGATTACAACCACAAAGCTGATGCTTTACAGCTGGCTGAATTTCAGAGAGCTCCAACTATAGGTGGATTGTGGAGACAAGGATCTGTGATATTAAGGGGTTCCAGCAGGATTGCTTTTTTTTCTCCTCCTCATCCTTCCTGGCTGACAGTGTGGATCCAAAGTTATGTTGTCACACGGTAAAACCTCCCATACATCTCTGTCTTAATCTCCCCCACACACATACGCACTCCCAGTTACTTCTTTCTTTCCTATTTTATATCTGTGCACATCTGACAGGATGAAGCTATTTCATGAGTATTTTACTCCCTCAGCAGTAGCAGATCCGTCTCTCTCACTGTCATTGTGAGGAGCTAAATAGAAGAGAAAATAATTCCTATAAACAGCCTCAGCAGCAGGACTTCCACTTCCTCATTAGGGGGAAAATGGTTTAATAACGGCAGCAGAAGGGATTTTATTTCAGTTTACTGTAGATCAAACAGGCTGTGAATGACAAGTAAACTTTATGAATATAAAAAGTCATATTTAATGAAAGGGGAGCATACAGGATTGACAGCTCTAACTGCTGAAGTTGGAACTAAATATCTTTTATCCGTCCGTCCATCTTCCGCTTATCTGGGGTTGGGTCGCAGGGGTAGGAGCTTCAGTAGGGAGGCCCGGAAGTCCCTCTCCACAGCCGCTTTGGCCTGCTCCTCCGGGGGAACCCCAAAGCGCTCCCAGGCCAGCAAAGAAACAGTCCCTTCAGCGTGTCCTGGGTCTCCCCCTGGGCCTCCTCCAGGTTGGACATGCACCTCACCAGGGAAATGTGTGGCACCTCAACTTGCTCCTCTCGATGTGGAGGAGCAGCGGCTCTACCCTGAGTTCTCCCTGGATGACTTAGCTCCTCACCCTATCTCTAAGGGAAGGCCCAGACACACTGCGGAGAAAACTCATTTCAGCCTCTTGTGTTCGGTCATGACCCAAAGCTCATGACAATTGATGAGTATAGGAACACTGCAAAAACGATCTAGAAATAAGTAAAAATTTCTTAAATTAAGTGTATTTATCCTTATTCTAAGTAGGTAAATGAGATAGTTTGCCAATGGAATGAGTATTTTACTCTTAAAATAAGATAATTAGGAATATGCACTTGAAATAAGACAATGCAATTGTATTTTCTTATTTTAAGTGTAAATTGTCTTGTTCTATTGGCAAAATGTCTCTTTTACCTCCTCAATTCAAAAACAAATATTAATATAATTTTAAGAAAAAATTACTTATCTAGATTTTGATTTTTTTTCCAGTGAACGTAGATCGACCTGTAAATCGAGAGCTTTGCTTTTTGGCTCAGCACCTCTTTTCACCACTACAGATCGGTATGGCATACGCTTCACAGCAGACGCCGCACCAATTTGCCTATATTTGCCAATGTTGAAATATACAAGAACTTATGTTCATACCCTCTATTTCTTCTTTTTCTTTTACATCAACAAGCCTTTTGTTCTTGGTTTTTTAATATTTCTTGTTTTGGAGTCTCTATCCAAGCTGTTTCATATGTCCTCCATCCAGAAACACTAACCAGGCAGTCACAGATCTTGTTTGATTCGGATCAACGCTGAAAACAAATGGCTTTACATACGCATACAAGCAAATACTGTTCCCGTTATCATACTTTATTTCCTTACTATTTCAAAAATACCTATTCTAATAACTATATGATTTGAAAGCGGGTAACTAAATTTACCAAATGTACTGACAGAATGTTGGTTGATACAGCACTGAAACATGAGGCAGTGAGTAATGATGTCCAGCAGGGGGCGTTGAGGCACAGCTTTTAGTGATGGTGACATGGAACCTGGTAGGAACAATGCATTCCGTGCAAAAAATAGCTGGAAAGAAGCTCATTTTTAATGTTGGTAAATCCCAATGAGCAGCCAACAAGCTAAAAAAGCTTTCTTTGTTTTGTTTCAGTGTTATATTTCTATAAAAGATGGCAGAAACTCCTACAGTTCTGGATTCTCACCCAGGAGTAGTGAAATCTGACCAGATAGAGTCTGCTGGGTTTCCTTAAACAAGTGTCTAATTGATTGTTTTTTTTATTGTATTGGTTTTCGAATTTTTTTAAAGCAATTTAAATAATAAAACTAACTTTCCTTCCTTCTTAGAAAATAAAAATCAAGTGAATTTACTGTATATAACCTAATGCATCTCTCTAGTTGAGTGAGTCTTCTGGACCGGTCCTTTTTAACACCTTAAGTCTCTTCTAAAGAAACTTCTTTAGTCTGAGGAATTAAAGATAAACTCAGACTTACATTATGATGATGCACAATGGAAAAGACTTACTTGGCCATTTTTTGATGAAATGTATGTAATCGACTTGGAATCTGTCTAGATTTTAAATGAACTGTTGGAACAATTGTTAACATAAGGAACTACTTTTTTTATTAGTCAAAGGCGAGCCTTTGTATATTCAGCCTGAAGTGAAGAGAGCGTGATCTGTAAAATGCGAGAATAAAATTGATGAAACTCAACCTGATAAAGGAGAAATGAAGAAAAATGGAAATTGAAAACAAAAATCCTGTGAATTCAGAAATACTTTTTGAAAACATAAAATCTGGTTAAAAAAAAAAAAAATAATCAGAAAATGAAACTTGGAAAAGATATAGAAAAGTGACAAAATTACGGTGGCCGGGAGGTGCAAAACAACATTACGAGTTCTTTTACAAGTTCCAAAACAAATGATCATTTCAGAAAACAAATTTACATAAAAAAAACTTTTACAAGTTCCAAAAATAATGATCATTTCAGAAAAACAATTTACATTTAAAAAAAACTTTTACAAGTTCCAAAACAAATGATCATTTCAGAAAACAAATTT
>JAGKQL010000069.1:744072-772854 GCA_018398635.1 Cyprinodon brontotheroides | reverse complement strand
CCCCCCCCCCCCCCTGACAAGAAAACCTATAAAACAGTCCCATTCTACAGATAGAGAAATGTTAATAGAATAGACATCCATTATTTGTTCTAGGTTCTGTCCCTCTGTTCTTGTTCCTTTTTCCTCTCTATTTATCAGCCTTCTGATGGCATTTTAGCCAAAGCATTTTTATCAAAAACATAATTAATATGCACAAATAAGGATTAGTTGTATTAACTATACATGTGAATAGCACCCCAACAGTTTTCCTGTGTGACAGTGGTGCATGCAGAACAACTGTTAAACAACAAAATTCCAGGACCTGGCCATGACCTGAGACTGTCATAGTCCGATCAGCTCAAAGGTCATTTAAAGGCTGTGCAGGAGATCCAGTTGTGTGGTTGAGAGCCCTGAAGGACTCTTCCTGCCGGGCTGTCTGTACTGACTTTACCTGAATGTCCAGTTAACCTGTTAGGCAGGATGCTCTATGCTTTGTTTAGATAGAGGCTGGGCATCCCACACAGCCACATTATAATTGAACTTTGGTAGACACTATTGGTCTTGGTGTCATTAGTACTATGCATTATGCATGCCTTTCTTTCTTTTTTTATGCTTGATATGAGCATCAGTACTGATGAGAGGAATTCATTGTTTAAAGAGAAAAGGAGCATTTTGTTACATTAATAAACATTTTTAAGCACTACACTAACTAGATGCTGTTTATCAATGTTGGAGTATCACCGGCTCTGATGAATGTGGAATTAGGACTGTTTTCCACTTTGTAAATGATTTTATTTGAACAACTGAGACAGACGGTAAATACAGTACTTTCTTCTGAATATATAGAATCGTGCAGAGTTAAACCCCACTCTTATATTTTTACATGTGAAGTGGGGATGACATTCAACGAAACAAACATGTTAATCAGCCAAACTATCTTAAAATCCATGATGGCACCTATATGTGACCAGAACATAAACCAATCCTTCCAAATAAAAAAAATAAAAATAAAAAATTCTTTGAATGAGCTGTTATATTGAGTCATGATTTTACTCATGTCTCAAACGGGGGGATTGTAGGATTGATTGAGCATTGAGCATCATTATACAGCATATGGATTTATATTTTATGCAAAAAACTTTTGTAAAGCATGTCTAATATGTGCTAAACATAATCTTCAAGGAAATTTAAGACCTAAAAAAGGTGCTTTCCCTAAACCTATTTATCCTTTCAATTCTGTTTGGTTATAATAAATTTGTTTTCTAAACGGATTGCAAGAAAGTGATAGTTAGATCAGATGAGTAATAAGTAAAATCACTTTCTTAATTATTCTCTGGAACCTGACCGTACTGCTTAGCACTCTAGTAATTCTACTGTGGTACCTGTTATAGAATACACATTTGGTCTCCTTCACCGACCTCCAGAGGAAGTCCATCGTTGTTATGTGCTTCGGGCACATTATGATTTTTGTCTATTTCTTTTCTTTGTTTTCTTATAGACTTTAGTTGAAGGATCTTTTGTTAGTATATTTTGGGATTCTTTTGGCGAGTTAATTATGTTAATTTGTGGTGCTGTCGTCCGCCTATAAATAGGCTGGCTTTCAGCACGTTAAGGCGTTCCTTTTTCCTACCTCGTTTGGGACGCCGCTTTCCACCTGTTCCTTTTGGTTCCAGCGTGCGCGGTGCGCACTTGTCTTTCTGCTGCGGCCTGCAGCGGACGATCCAGCTTGCCATGCGGTATTTTTGTTAACCGTTTTTTCTTACTTTTTTCTTGAGTTTTGGCCTGGCGGGACCGGTAGTCCTGTTTTCGATTTTTCTTTTCTTAGGATATTTTTTGGGTCTTTAGTCCGGTACCAGTAGGGGCTTCGACGGCCCTGTATAGGGTTGGCCCCCTGCTGTACCGTTTTGTTCTGTTTGGCCGGCCTGCCAGGTCCAATTTTCTGTTGTTACTTTGGGTTCTTTTTTTTTTTTTTTTTTTTACTTATTCATATTAGTTTTGTTTTTAGCTCTCGCTCAGAGCAAGGATTCTTGTTGCCCTCAAGATCCAGCTATTTGTAAAAGGGACGTCTATCTCTGCTATAACTCTACTAGAGTAATCAGTTTGGTGACTATTCCTTTTCAAACATTCTCGCAAAGATTTAAACATGATCCTGGAAATTGGCACGGTTATGATTTCTACCTATTTCCTCGCGTAGTTCAAAGAACTCATAATGGTTGGGGAGACGTATTTAGAACCACTGGACAGTGGAAAAAGGGATCATATGGATGGACACCTTTAGCTAAGAAATGGATGAGTAGAATATCAGGGTTCACTGTTAACCATGCCTCCAAAGTTTTCACTATGACAATAAACTCCACAGCAGAACCCCTTGAGAAGGAAGGCTGTTCTTCCTCATTTCTATGTGCACGGTCTAGTGGAACCGATCCATGTTGGCCTTTGTATTTGTGCCCCGTAAATATTACACAAGAAGGAGATGAGATACAAGGGATTCTTACTTCTGCCCAAGGTGAACAGATAAAAATTCAAAATATTAATGGTCCGCTTAAAACAGATGAATTGTTTCAAGTCATCACTGGAATCTCTGGGCAAACAAACAACTGGCTTTTAATGGCAGAACAAGCAGCTAAAACAGTGTCTAATGATTGTCTTGTGTGTATGGGAGCCAGACCACTGTTACGTGTGGTTCCTGCTACCATAACTCCTCAATGTCTTCTAAATATAATGAATTATACGGTCCCATCTGATAATTGCACCTATTGGGATAACATCTATCCCCTGACCACAGCTGAGAAAAAGAAACCAATCTTTTTGAAAAAAGTAGCTGTGGCAAATTTCACCTGTGTAAACAGGACCGGAGTGGGCCCGAAACTAGGCACACTAAATGAAACACAATGTGCAAGTATTTTACTGGTATCCACCTTTTTTAAACCTCAATCCCGCAGCGACATCTGGTGGTGGTGTGGAGATGACAAATTGTTTGACAAACTTCCATGTAACACCACTGGATTATGTGCTGCTGTCACTTTGATTTTACCTGTTTCTGTTACATCACTCACAACAGATGAATTGTTGACAACTGCAAACAGCATTTTACCTCACACAGAGCATACTAGAAGGAGGAGGGCATCTGAAAATGCATGGAGTGGAGATGACCCTACTTATATTGATAGCATTGGTGTACCCAGAGGTGTTCCTGATGAGTATAAACTAGCAAATCAAGTTTCTGCAGGATTTGAATCTTTCTTATGCTGGTGGTGTACTCTAAATAAAAATGTAGACCGAATCAACTACATCCATTATAACGTCCAGAGATTGGGAAATAAAACAGAACAAGGCTTCTCCGCCGTCCATGAACAATTGTCAGCTACCTCTCTGATGGCTTTCCAGAACCGTATTGCTGTTGACATGTTGTTAGCTGAAAAAGGTGGTGTGTGCTCTATTTTTGGAGATCAGTGTTGCACCTTTATTCCCAACAACACCGCTGCAGATGGCAGCCTCACAAAGGCCCTTGAAGGCCTTCGCTCTCTTAACAGCAAAATGAAAGACCATTCTGGAGTTGACACACAAATGTGGGATGGATTTGGAGACATTTTTGGTAAATACAAACAATTGGTGCTTTCTATTTTAATGTCTATAGCTGTATTTGCCGCCATCTTGACCTTATGTGGATGTTGTTGCATTCCATGTATTAGAGCACTATTAAATAGACTAATTACCACAGCAATACAACCCATGAAAGCAGAAATGTATGCCCTCATGCCCACTGAAAAATACCCATCTGATGATGAAGACAGCGCAGAGGATGAAATCTCTTTGCATTTTCCTGACTAATTCTAATGACATTAACAGTAACCCACCAGCTTAAAGTACCTCTGAGTGTACCCTTTACAGCTAAAACGTGATTTCATAGTTGAAAATCTGAAAAGAAGTGACTACTGAATGATAAAATAAATAGCTTAAAGTGAATAAACAGGGGGGAAATGTTGGATTAATTGTACAAGTTATTCTACTTTTAATCATATTACTTTAATCATATTATTATGCTTACACACTGAGATCATATTATTATGCTCACACATTTTGTTATCCTTATTTCACTTATATCATAAAGAGTGTTGAAGTATTTACTTGTTTGTTCTGTACTAATGTTTTAAGTCTGTGCAGAAGCTGTGCAGAAGGAGTGAGAAATGGCTGCTCAAGGTCAGCAGCCAGGGGAACTGCACGTACACCAGAGAAAGGAGTGAAAGTTCTTATCTCATGAAAATGTATGATGTTTTGCAGACTTCTGGTTCCGACTGGTTCGTTTCACCCCTCCCTTTCAGCAGTCGGAACCAACATTGTCGCTAGGGAAATCCTTAATAAAGGCATGGTGGGGGCAGAGCTGTTTCAGAGTGGTTTAGAGAATTGTAACTGAACAGTCTCTGATCACTCTCCTTGCAAGTGAATCATACTAAAATTCTCTGTGTCATTCTTTGTACAGGTTACTGCATAAAATGTTTGGTGTAATAACACTGTATATAGTAGGAAAAAGGTAAGAAAATAAGGATATTAAATATATAAAATTAACCCTAAAGTTTATATGCTAATTTTTATTCACTCACAAACTGGATGGGCTCATTGTGCATGAAGAATGAGGTATCAATGTGCACGTGGCATAATTGCCATCAAAATCCCATAATGGGAGGGAGGGTTTAATAAGGTTGCCCAGGGGGGCTAGCACCAAGAACTCATGCTATTTTCGAATTAATTGTTTGTGTTTTTATGGGGGAGAAAGGGGAAAGGCCGTGACTCTGCAGTCATCAGGACAAGGGATCCCAAAGAAGGGGTGTAGTTATCAGTCTGCATTGTTATTTTGGGGTTAATTGGCTGAAATGTTTGAGAGACCCTGATCTAGGAGTCTTCTATACATGAGGAGATAAAGAGCGTTATCTCCATTTATGTGAATTAGCAATGGATTCATGATAATCTAGTTTGTCTTTTTTTGTTTGGTCTTTTTTTTTTTATTAAAAAAATGCAGATGTGTGAGTATTTCTATTTACCTCTTGGTGCAGTTTAACCTTCCTATGGTGTTAGGGTCCCTACGGACCCGTTTTGAGTTTTAGCATGCATAAAAGTACTTCATACATTTGTTTTTTGCGTTAAAATTTTTTGACTTTGTCAGGGACTTCCTATTTAAACAAATTAAAATATATATATATATTTTTTTACTAAATTATAAAGAAGTGCTCTGGTGGAAAAAATGACTTTTTGTGGTGTTAAGGTCATTTGTGACCCGGTTAGTTATGTTCCGATTATAAAACAATAAAGCCCTGCCTCAAGCACTCCATCCACAGCCACAATGCCAGTGAGACCACCTCGCTCAAAAAGAAAGAGGTGTCAGGTCTGCCCTAGCAATATAATACATAATTTTGTTAAATATATTGTAAAAATAAAGAAGGGTCTATTATTGTGGAGAAAAAAAAAAGACTTGTTTTTCACCCTTTTCTTGAAGAGTTACTATATTTGATAATATTAAAATTAAAATCTTTTTTTTTTTGAACATTTATGAAATGTGTTTTAATATATCTCAGTTAACACTCTGGTAACAGAACAACTGATTATTTAGATGCATTCTTCTCTTAGGTTAATTTGACCACTTTTTAGGAGCATTGCAAACGAGGGGTACGCTTTTAAAACAAAGGCACATGGGGTCACATAAAATATCAAAACCAATCTTTTTCAAGGATAAAAAGGGGACCCAACCAGCTAAACAAGGTTTAAGAAAAATATTGGATGATAAAAGATTTGCTTTTAGGGTATTTTATGGCTGATTTTATACACGCGGTCCAAAATGACCCGCTAACACTACAGATGGCGGCAGAAAGCTAACACCAGAGGAAGGGGTAATCACAATGTAGATTGGTAGTGAGCTGGTTTATAATGTACATTTTTTGTATTTTTATCTATTTGAATAATAGAGTTTCCTTCATTTATTGCAAACAATAGAGTGCCAACGATTGAATTCAAAACAACTGAATAAAACAGAGCAGGATTTAGAAAAACTTGCATAAAAAGCTTCAGAAGTTAAAAATCCGATTTTTATTTTAATGCATCAAAGTAAATAAGGCTTTTAAAATTTTCACCTGTTTTGAAACAAACCAGCATTTTTTCTTTTCTCTCACTCTGCAGTAAGCACACTGAGTTGTTGGTAATTCATGTACAATATCTAATACACACTGGAAAAAAATCGAAATCTAGATAAGTTGTTTTTTAAAATAAGTGTATTTGTTCTTGGATTTAGTAGGTAAAAGAGAGATTTTGCCAATGGAACAAGACAATTTACACTTACAATAAGAAAAACACAATTGCATTGTCTACGCTTGGCAGGTGCATTTTATCTAATTTTCTTGTTATTTTAAGAGCAAAATACTCATTCCATTGGCAAACTATCTCATTTACCTACTCCAAATTAAAGCGTAAATACACTTAATTTAAAGACATTTTACTTATTTTTAGATCCTTTTTTCCAGTGTAGACATGTCATCAGTGACCCTATGGGACGGCATAAGTCCCTGTGACATTGGTGAATTGGATACATGTAAAGGTAGTTTTGATACATTGGGATTTTGTCAAACACGATTTTATACGGAGACAATCTTTTCCTGTGTGATCCGTAGTTATTTCACCCTAAACAAACATCAGCAAGGCTTCACACTAACAGTGTGTGCATGAGGAGCCTGTCTGTAATGGAAAGTGGTGCATCGGGGAGTTCAGAATAATGCAGTGTTGACCTCAGACTGTTAGGCTGCTGCAACCTAATGTATTCAGAAAGACGAGACGCAGCCCTCTGGATAGATTGCTAGCGCTTGTATTTTCAGCTCCAGTGCCATTTCCAAAAGGACCATTAGAAAACATAAAGTCTATGCAGAGATTGTTGCTTTTCTAATGATTCTAGTTCAATTTTTATTTTTCCAAATACAACCAAATTGTCCAATTATGATTAGAAATAGTATCCATTTAAGAAATATATTCTAATTAAATAGAAAATTAAAAAATATAATCCTTGAATGCGTTTTTTTTTTTTTTTTTACAACCACCACCTATTTTAAACACAAGCCGTGCGTCTCCTGAGATGAAGACGACACCTTCTCTGATTAACTCCTTATCCTTGAAGGTTTATTGTAGGTCAGAGTGATTTCTCGGAGAATTAAATATGCATATATCTCAGCTCTGCACTCTGCTAATCAGATTTCAGCCTGATGGCACCCGGCAAATGGGTCATCGTGGGAGAAAATTAAAGCAGTGCTTGTAAATTAGTTTAGTCTGATCTGAAAACCAAAAAAAAAAGCGGAAGATTTGAGGTGGAAAAAGCCCAACATGAAATGGCTCATGCAATTTTAGCTTAATCGATTGTATGGCAAATCCTTTTATCAATTTGTTAGTTTCCACAGGCAAACATCAAATCACATAACTAAATTGAAAATGGGGGAAGACACAGTCTTCCAAACACCCCAAATAAAATCCAGCATGATCAAATACCTTAAATAACCTTAAACATACAGCTAGAACTACGACTCAGTTGTTTGAATGATTTAATTAGAGTATAAAGTTAATTTTACCTTGGAATCTGTTGCAAGCCTAGAAAGTTGGTTCTCATTGATCTCCAATGAACTAATATGATGTCATTTCATTCACAGAGCATATCATAAACTCCTCACACGAAGCATGCAAGCAGTGACAGTGGAGAGAAAAACCTCCCTTTTTACAGGCAGAAACCTCCAGCAGAACCAGGCTCAGTGTGAGCGGCCTTTTCCTGAGGTCGACAGGCCTTTAATGAGACAGAAGCAGACATACAGAAAGAATATACAAGCACTGAACTTGCTCCATATGTGTTTTTTTTTCTAGGCACTGTAATGAAGAGGTCTTCATTACTGGGACTATTTTCATGAATATAGCTTTTTATGTAAATAGCTTATAGCACTTTAAAGGGGCCTTTGCACTTTATTTAAAATTAGCTTGCTTAGCACTAGGACACTTTATTTAGCATTGCGCTTTAAGCATAGATAAAAAAGAGAATCGATGTTTAGAGCAAGCAAGGGTTACGGTTTAGAAACATCAGCAAATGTTAGTGTAAAGTCTGTTAGAAGTGTGTGCAAAGGAAGTGTTTTGGTGCTGAGAAAGTGACTTACCTGTCTTTTCTGTGTCCTCTCCAGGGTGTTTGGACAGATGCTTCCCCGGGGGTCCAGACACCATTTATAGGTTCTGGCAGAGACCATGGAAAATATAGGGCGAGTTGTGCACATAGTTTGTGGGATTTCTATAGTGTTGGGTGTAAGTTAAATCAGAAAATGTTTATAAAAAAATAACCTTAAGTGTGTGTTTGTAGATATTTGATTTAAATGTGTGCATTTTGTAGATGGAAGTGAAGAGTTACTTTTCATGTAAATGGTTTAGGCCCCTCCACCTGATCATAGTCGAACCCTCAGCCTAAGCGTCAGTCTCCTTTTCACCAAACCATCCTCTCATCCCATCACAGAAACCCACGGGGTCACCAATCAATCCATCTTTTTTTATTCAGCCTGAGAGTGGGGAAGATTTTGAAACGCGCGAAAACTGCTTCATCTTTAAGCTCTAACCGTATTTTTACACGATGCGTCATAGCTGCCGCTTTCTAAACACGCATGCGCCACACAGTATCACAACAACAATGGCGCCGCATTTCGTTGAATGGTTGCTACCATGCGCTCAATCTCAAGTTTGCCTTCCCGGCCACATAACAGAATCTTCTTCTTCTGAATATCTCCAGGAAGCAACAGAGCAATATCGTACCTCTATACAAGTTCAGCATACACCTGAATTTGACTGAACCACACTAAAATGGACCGCAGAGCAATCAGTGTATAAATACAAGTGCAGCTACATGCCCAAATATTTCGGCTTCTTCTCCTTATTTTTGCTTTTAGGCACCACAGCGCCACTTTACAGGCCTGGCAGCTGGCTATTTTTGCAGCGTTTTCATGCATTCGGTGGACGCATCACATTCATTTATTTTACGCCTCCGTCTTTACGACAAACGTTTTGGAAAAATATCAGCCGCTGGCAGGTTCGCTTTGACTCGCAGTGTGGACGGGGCCTAAGTCCATCAGCTGTGTCTATTTAAGCCAGAGACTGTGTTTGATAGAGACTGAATGCTGTGGAGCCAAATAAACTTGCCTCAACTACACTCTGCCTGATAAGTCCATTTTCTCACTGAAAATCCAGCCGAGAGGTCGCCTGTTAACAGGCACGGAACAGTTGCGCCTTGTTCAGATGGCAAGATTTTAAATTGTAAGGTGTTTTTGAACATTTAAAAGAACTATTGACCATGAAATATTCAGAGATAAAAGAGGTCTAGTTATTCAATTTCTGTTGCACAGCCACATTTGATTAAATTCAGTTAATTTCACTGATTAAAGACGGCACATATGGCTAGTCACAGTAAGAAAAATATGACTACACCCAAACATCTATATAAAAAGGTGTTGATGGGAGCAGCTTAGCTGATATATTTCTCTCCAGGATGATTTCAAAACCAATCAGGATCAGACCAGATGGAGCTACTATGATAGGAAAAACAGAGAGAACATAAAGTCAGGAGTTGGACGAGCAAATACTGCAGGATGGGAGAATAGATAGAATGATGAACAGTGTTCCCTATGTCCTCCAGCAGTCTAACCCTATAGCAGCATAACTATAGAGATGGCTCAGGATATTGGCAAACCACCTCACATGAACAGATTTTTTTTTGACTACATTTAGATGTGAGCTAGGAAATCTTACAAAACCTCTCGAGATTAAATGTAAATTCACATTTAACAAGTGTAATTCCCTCTCAAGTCGAAAATCAGGAAACCAAGTCGTTCTTTTAGTTACTGGCTTTAATCACACAAGAAGCATGAAAAAGCAAACTAATTATTTCCCCGAAAAGACATCAAAGGAAAAAGCGACCATACAATATATGACTCAAAAGAAATTCTTCGCGTTACATCTTAATGGTCAAACAAAGTAAACAGTAAGTTAAACTAAAATGTACCTCATTGGCCGCTTTCCCTTGAGAGAAAATTAGAATTTTCAGTCCTTTATCCAATGTCCTTATCACTGGTGGCTTAGGCAGAGGAATCAGCGAGGTGTCTGCCTGATTGTTTGTTCCAGAACCACGTTACAGATCTGCAGGTACCGACCCTTAAAGGTAACACTCCGTCGACCCACAGCTGCAACCTCTTAACCCCTTAATTAAGACTCCCCCATATCAAACAAACAATATTCAAGAAACACATGAAATTATGCCTTTAATATTTAACCTTTATTACTAGAAATGTATGTATTTATCAACTCTCTATTATTTTTTACTTAAATATTTATTAATCTATTATTTATTTATTTATTTATTTATTTATTTATTTATTTATTTATTTATTTATTTATTTATTTATTTATTCACGACCTAAAATAGCGGCAGCTTCAACAAATTTCACCCTTGTGTTCAGGGAATCCCACATGCGCTATGATATTAGGCAAAGACAGTCTGACATGCTGGAGTCCCCCATTTTCTGAACAAAACAGCCCATGCATTTTCTGACCAGACAAGAGCACCTTTAACACACAGCAAGTTTATCATAAGATTTTCTTTAGAGCAATCTAAATAACTGCAGGGTAAGATAAGGGGAGAAATCAGCACATTTTTCTTGCTATATGAAAGAGGCATTAAAAGCATGAGCTCGGAGTCAGTTTTCAGATCAAAAGAAACTATTATCTGGTGTTCTAAGTCTACCAATAGTAGGATAATACATTCATTTGACTTTGTTTTTACTTTCAGTATGTCTTCTTCCATAACAAGGCTTAGAATATGAGATGTTTTGCCATGTAAAATGTATGCATTAAGTCTGGGGAAGTGATCTCCAGTCTGCTGAATATTATAAGTCTCTATGCATGAATGCTTGAACACGAAAACATTCATGTAAATTCTACCAGAACATGGGTGCTTCTTCATGCACCAGTGGTGACGAGGAACAGAAAGGCTTCAGTCCACCAGACAGGGTAAGTTATCAACTGCACCGATTATAATCTGGAATGACAGAGCATGACCGTACAAAAAAAGGAGGAGGACAGAGGCTTAGTGCCGGCTCTAAACGATGGTCACACCTTGGAGACCATGCAAAATATGAAATATTAAAGAGGCGATGCTTGAGCCCAGTCCCATTTTGCGGTATTAACACTAACTGCTAATTTTAAGGGTCCCTATGCAGAAAGACGGGGCTTCGAACAGCCAATAATATTTTAACTACCACTGCAAATTGGGTTCGAGCTAAATCCAAAATAGAGCAGCTCCAGTTAAATTACAGCTCAATCCGGTTTATTTTTATACAGCTCATTTACAAAACATATCATCTGAAGGCACTTGACAAATAATTCAAACAGATCATCTAGTCAAATTAGAAAACGTTTTTTTTGTGAGGAAAACCAGTTAAATGCGTTCAGCCATTGACTTACAGGCCATATATTTGCTTATTGTGTCACTGACTAGAGAAATCCCTTACAGTGAGCATCCATGTTGTGACAGTGGACAGGGAAAACTCATTTGACAGGAAGAAACCTCCAGCAGAACCAGGCTTCTGCTGAAACCCACTGAAATTATCAGGAGACAAAAGCAGACATACAAAAAACATTTTTGTATTATTTTTGTAAATTTCTCTTACTTTTTCTACTGCTTTGGGCTCCTATGAATGCACCACCATTCAACAAATGTTCTTAAAGGCATACTATGCAGTGTTGGGCACGTTGCTTTGAAAAAGTAATTAGTTATAGTTACTAGTTACTTCTCACAAAAAGTAACTGAGTTATTCCACAATCAAAAGTAACTAGTTACACTAGTAAAAAGTAACTATTAAGTTACTTTTGGTTTGCGCTCGTAACCCTCACCACCCGGCCCCCACCTTCTCCGTGTGTTTCCAAAACCAGCTGAATAGAGCGACGACAAAGACAAGAACCTGCAGAGAGTTTAGCATTTATTGCAACCCAACGTAAATGACATCGAACGCCATGTGAAGTGTTTTAACAGGGCATTCAGATCTGGTGAGTATATGAAAATAATAACTGGGATGTCTAATCTGTAATCCTGTGTGTTTCAAGTTGTTATATACCGCAAAACATTCCATTCTATCCATCTTAACTATCCAGATCTATACTCTGTGTGTGACATAAAAATATGTGGATCTCCATCCCCGCCACTCAAGGCCATCAAATAATGTTTTTTAAAATAAAAAATACAGTAGGTTGAAAAGGCAGCAGCCATCCATCTTCATCCATCCATCCATCCATCCGTCCGTCCATCCATCCATCCATCCATCCATCCATCCACTGGTCCATCCATCCATCCATCCATCCATCCATCCATCCATCCATCCATCCATCCAGATTTCTCCCTTTCTCCATTTAGGGGTTATCATTTGATCGTTCTCACGCCCATATAGTTCTCCCTTCCTGTGGCGCTAAAGCTATCAGGGCTTACTTCCGTTGCGCTTTAGCCAGCATGCGCGCGATTCTCTCGTCGCTAAGGTAATCGGCGAATCGCGGACGCTTTCGCTACAGAGAGATGCAGGGAAACCGTATGTTATGGGAAACGCAGCTCTCGACGTGTAACACCGGTATTTCCATCTGTAAAACGCTGTAGTTTGCCGCTGGGAGTCCTCCTGACTTCCATATCTGTGTGTGCTGCACGCAACACCCAGCAGCTGTAACACCCACCCAACCAACTGACAGACAGAATCTCACTATACATTATCCAATCCATCATCCCTCCCCTCTTTCATGACAAAGGCGCGCACGCAGTCCTATCATGAAAAAAGGTTCATTGTGCGCACCTGAGTAACACGCAGTAACGGGTGTTCGCAATGGTAACTGGCGCTATAGTTACAGTCAAAAGTACTAGTTAGATTACTCGCTATACTAAAACAAGGTAACGGCTTTAGTAACGCCATTACTTTCAACTAGCCTATTAGTCACTCCCTCACTGGCATACTATGCAACATTTTTTCAGTTAATGTGTTCCATAACGTTTTGGATGATTAAATCAGTCATTTCAGGCTCCAACAAAGGTGCTCGGTTTTCCTGGTGGTCTGTAGGGGAAATACCGCATTTTCCTGTGAATGTGCAGGAGCCCCTCGCCCCGCACCCACAGGCTCACATTAGTCTCGTCGCACGCGAGAGTCAAGCCTTGCTTTACGGGCGGCTGGTGAACTGCTACACGCCCCCCCAGTGAAAGGCATGCCTGTTGCTAAGCGCAGTGGCTTATATTTGTGCAGTTATCATGGCAGAACCAACGAGAATTTTCAAACTCTCGAAAATTGGAACAAAATAGTCACTTACGGCAGCAGACATGGTGTGATTTTGTTTCATGCCGGCCGGCCCGCTGCTTCTCCTAAAGCTCAAAACAACAACCACGCCTGGCTTGACGGAGAAAACCACAGGGAGAACAATCAGCTGAGCATATTTTACGGACAGTGCACTTTTACTTCTCGCCCTCTGGGGAGCCGCGAGACTGGAAAAATCAAATAATCAAGCTGTATAAGTATACCTTTAACTTCAGTTAATGATCGTGAAATGATCCTTTCATAAAAGAATGCGAATCCTACTGTGCGCAAGAATGTCCTTTTTTAAATACAACACGCATATTACGTGTAATGTGGCCATCTCCACACCAAGTCTGCTATCTCCTTATTGCACCTTCCCATCTGTCTCATAAAACCTCATAAACAACAAAATATTTAAAAGGGGTGAAACAAAACAGACCTCAACCCAATGCTTAAAACCATCTATTATTTTTTTGTTTTTGTTTTGTAGATATGACTGTTCTATCTTCTTGATGAATTGAAAACAAATTAAACCAGTGTCCCTTTGGATACCAACATGCCAGCTGCTGCTATAGTGACCAATAGTTTCTGTCATTAGCAAATAAATTCAAAGCAAAAGCAAATGTAGTCATTTATTTAAAAACTAGGGTTGAATTAGAGCTAAATGATTGTGCAAGACTCCACCGCCAAGTTAGGGGAACTCTTAATATGTGTTCGTACCTGAGAGAAGATTACAAATAGGAGAAAACTTGTGAATGTGACATTTTCTCCCAAATCACTTGTCCAAATGATTTAAAAACAATTTTTTTCATACGAACAGTTCTTCCAGAAAACCCATTGGTCCATAAATACTTTTTATGTTAGAGAAAGTAATGGTTAACTAGCTCCTGAGGTAGCTCTTTCTAGGAAAGAAACAGTTAAACAGATTAGCTCAGAACAAGTTTTCATGTCAAAGATGTGAAAAAGAGCACAAACTGTACAATTAGTCACAGAAAAAGCTGAGCCCACAGCGAGGAAATAGGACTAAACAACAATGAACAGGCCAAACTCTATCAATAAATGACGGTGTGGATGGTAGCAACCCAGTTGATTTTTCTCTCTGGGATGGTGTCACAGCCAAACAGGAACAGATGAGATGAAGCTACAAAGATAAAAAAAGCAAAGAGAACATCAAGTTAGGGCTTGAACTAATAAATATTGTACAGATAGAGAACAGAGATATAGTGAAGTAGAATGATGAAAATGGGTCCCTATGTCCTCCAGCAGTCTAAGCCTTATAGCAGCATAACTATAGCTTATAGCTCAGATACAACCTTGAGCCACTTCCTAACTAACTATATATCAGGTTTCTGTTATGTTTTTCTTTTCAGTATTCAGTCTTGCTTTACTCCTTGTTTTATAGTCCTAGTAATTTAACATTGTGGTATTTCCAGGTTTCTATTTGTTGCTCTCTGCTGCCCTCTTTGTGTTGGTCTCCTTCTTCCCTTAGCTCTTTTCCCTCTCTTTGTGCCCTGTGCACACCTGCTCCCAGTTTCCTCATTAGCCCCTCTTTGTCTCAGTCTCCTTTAAAAGCCCTCTCTTCAGTTCCCCTTTTTGCTGGGTCCTCGTCAAACACTGCCAAACTTTGTCAAACTTCCTCCAACGCCTCTCCCTGAGTCTTCCTCGTTGTGACATGATTCTCCTGATGTCTCCACGGTTTCTGGATCGTTTTGACTAGTTTTATGTTTGATTCTTTTGGATTTTGGACTCCTGATTTCATGCTTGTTTGGACCCCTCGTTTTCATTATTGATTTTTGGATAACCTTGCCTTTTTTTCAGTTTCCTTTTAATTAAATAAATGAAATTGACCTCTTCCCTTCCCTGCCTCTGCTTTTGGGTCAACACTCCCCTATAACCAAAGTCCTGACACTATAAGCTTTATCAAAAGGAAAGTTTTAAGCCTAGCCTTAAAAGTAGACAGGGTGTCTGCCTCTCACGGACTAAAAAAACTGGTAGTTGGTTCCACTGAGAGAGAGCCTGATAACTAAAAAAGATCTGCCTCCCATTCTACTTTTAGAAATTTAGGAACCACTAGTAAACCTGCAGGTATTGAGAGCTAAGTGTGCTCTTGTTAGGAACATAAGGAACAATCAGATCTCTGATATCAGATGGAGCTTGGTTATTTAGGGCTTTATATGTGAGAAGGAGGATTTTAAATTCTATGCTGAATTTAACAGGATGTCAATGAGGAGAAGCCAGGATAGGAGAGATATGATCTCTCTTTTTCATTTTCATCAAAACCAAAAGACCTGTTTAAATATTTAAGTCAAACTAATAATACAAGGTTTTTATCCAAATTCAACACCAACTCTAACCTTGAGTACATTTTTTTTTTTTTTGCTGAATAATTGCAGCTTATTGAACCGAAGTCTTCATAACAGCACACATCAGGAGCTTGAGTGTTTGCTTTGGGTCTGCTGGAGACACATCACATTAAAAATAACTGAAAATGTTTCGAGCCTCCAAAAAAAACAATAAAAAAAAAAAAGGCATGAATACAGATACACTTTGAAGAATGACGAATCTTTACTGTCATCCTGAAACCATGATTAAATTTGTTGGGCCTTCCAGTCAGAATGCACAACTAATATTAGATGGACAGAAAACACTAAAAAAATAACAAAACACGCATTCTTAGAGGATTTAATTCAATTCAGTTTATTTATATAATGCCAATTTACAGCACATATCATCTCAAGGCATTTCACAATTCAGCCAGATCATCCAGTCAAATTGGAAAAGGATACCTTTAGAGAAAATAAAACAACCTCAGAAAATTCAATTCAGTTTATTTGTATAGCGCCAATTCACAACACAAGTCATCTCAAGGCACTTTACAGTTCAACAGATCATCCAGTCAGATGGATTCAAAAGCTTTCTATCTAAGGAAAACCAAAGTTGACTGCATCTACTCATTGACTCAAATACAATCCCTCACACTAAGCATGCTTGTAGCCACAGTGGAGAGGAAAATTCCCTTAACAGGAAGAAACCCCCAGGAGAACCAGGCTCAGTGACGACAGTGGAAAGGAAAAACTCACTGGGGTTCAAGGAGACAGAAGCAGACATAGAAAAAAAAGAAACATAGATACAAAAAGGCAACTGTAAAAGGTTCCCCGCCCAGGAAACAAACAGCCAGGCAGATGAGCCCGGTGCCAGCCCTCCCATGTCAGAGAGGTGATGAAAGAGAAGCACATCCAGTTAGTCACAGTCAGAGAAACAGGACAGTGGAAAAACAGGCCGATCTCCAGCATCTATAAACAAAGGTGTTGATGGAAGCAGCACAGCTGATATTTCTCTCCAGGATGGCGTCACAGCCAAACAGGAACAGATGAGACAAAGCGACTCTGAGAAAAAGCAGAGAGAGCAGAACGTTAGAGATTGAACTAATAGACTCTGCAGAATAGGACAATAGAGATAGAATGAAGCAGAATGATGAAATGGGGGTCCCTATGTCCTCCAGCAGTCTAAGCCTATAGCTTTGACTACTCTTATAAAAACGTAGAAGTGAAACCCTGCCTCAGCTAAAAGCACAAGAACAGTCAGATCTTGCCTATACAGAACTTTGTAAATAAAGCAAAGCAGTTCCAGGATTTTTAGTTTTCTGAGGAAACCAACCAAAACTGCAACTTTTAGGGCTGTTTATGGAGGACAAACAATTAATCACCCACATAAAAGATTAAACCACATACAGTGAGTCATGGTGGCACTAGCAATATGGGGAATATGGATTTAGTTAACAATGAGTATTTTAACAGGACAATAACTCCAATGAGGGCTGCACAGAGGAACAATGGGTAGCACTGCACCCTTGCAGCAAGAAGGTTCCAGGTTCGATTCCCAACCCGGAATCTTTCTGCATGCAGTCTGCATGTTCTCCCTGTGCATGCATGGGTTCTCTCCGGGTACTCTGGCTTCCTCCCACAGTCCAAAAGAGCAGAAAGTTAAGAATCATTCAGGTTTTTATGTCTTCAGGACATGCCTGTAATCTATGTAATGGGTTAGCTTCATCTGGATTTATAGACAGATACAGCTGAGTATCATAAGCACCTCCGATGCTGTCTAAATTCTGCTTAGGTGTGAGTGTGTGCATGAATGGTTGTTTGTCCTGTTTGTCTCAGTATTGCATTGTGATGGACTGGTGACCTGTCCAGGGTGGACCCCGCCTCTCACTTGTAGACAGCTGGATATAAGCACCAGCACCCCTTGTGACCCCACTTGGGATAAGTATGATGGGAAAAAAATGGATAACTCCAATGATATTTGAAAATCCACCAAGACTCTGGTTTCAAAAGTGAAGTGGCCATTAACATTTGCCTCAATTGAAACTTATCGAAAACCTCTAGTTGGAAAGCGTTGCAGCGAATATGTAAATTCTCAGTCATCCTGGTCATGGCAACCACAAAACAAGCCTAACTCAGAAGGCAATCAGACTTTAGCTCCGTTTTTTTAAATCTGAAGACGTTTTGACACTTATTCAGAAGGCTTTGTCAAAATGCTAGCATAGCTCATCCAGCACAGCTTTCTTAAAGACGAGAAAGGTTTAACTGGAAGCAAATTAAGAGAAGCTAAGATAGGAGAAATATGATCTCTCTTTTTAATTTTCATCAGAACTCTGGCTGCAGCATTTTGGATCAGCTGAAGGCTTTTAACTACAGTTTGTGGACTTCCTGATAGTAAAGAATTACAATAGTCCAGCCTTGAAGTAACAAATGCATGGACTAGTTTCTCAGCATCACCCCTGGACAGGAGATTTCTAATTTTTGCAATGTTCCTCAGGTGAAAGAAGGAAATTCTAGAAACCTCTTTGATATGGGATTTAAATGACAGGTCCTGATAAAAAAAAACACCAAGATTTGTTTTACTTTATTTCTGAAATCAGTATAATCCCATCCAAATGAAGTGATTGACTAATCAGCTTATTTTTCAAAGACTCGGGTCCAAAGACTATAACTTCTGTTTTGTCTGCATTCAGGAGCAGAAAGTTAAGAATCATTCAGGTGTTTATGTCTTCAAGACATGCTTGTAATCTATGTAATGGGTTAACTTCATCTGGATTTATAGACAGATACAGCTGAGTATCATAAGCACCTCCGATGCTGTCTAATAATTCTACCGATTAGGAGAATATATATAGTAAAGAGAATCGGTCCAAGTACAGATCCCTGTGGTACTCCACAGGTAACCCTGGAGCATGAGGAACTTTTATCATTAACATAAACAAACAAATTAATAAGATTTAAACCAGTCTAGTGCTGTTCCTTTAATGCCAACAAAATATTCAAGTCTTTCTAAAATAATATTATGATTAACTGCGTCAAATGCACTGAGATCCAACAGGACGAGCACAGATACAAGTCCATTATCTGTAGCTTGTATCTTAGTGCTTAAGGTTTATGCTAGTTAATGTTGTAGCAGCAGTGGTCAGCTTCTCTCATTATGAAAAGTTTGTGTTGTTTTCTTCAACTCTGCTGCAACATATTAGAATAAAGGTTTTAATCAAACCTGAAGTGAAAAAGTGTGTTTTTCCAAACTTCTTTGAATGTTATCCATAAAATCTGTAGGAAATCCCCTAAAGTTTAGTCAAATTCTGCATGTTGCCCCACGACCCTGTAGAAAAGATCCAGTAAATATTTAATAGGCCTTACTGATGGGTGCACATGGCGGAATACAGACGATATGATTGCAGATGAGAGGCTGTGGTTGAGTAAAGCCGGTCCTGCATCTTCTGAGCGTAGAGACGGTTCAAGGAGAGGTGAACCTTGGAGCGCAGGAGTCGAGCTTGTTAACATGCAGCTGAGTGGCTGCTGGACGGAGCTTTGTTCGTCATGAAATTTTGATATCTAATTGGATGTTATGAGGATTAATATGCATGTTTCATGCCTCTTGGCTTGTCTCAAGTCATGGTGTGACACGAAACAACTAACGCAGCCTTATGTTCTTACACTATATTCTAAGATTAAGGAAACAAATAGATCTGCTTTTTGTGGATTTTTTCAATACCTAAAGGATCTGCAACTCAACTTTATGTTAATTTAGTCTAAATGATCCCAGTTAGTAATTGCATGATTATAAATGTAATTGTTTGTTATGAAATCTATTACGCATATAAAGATATTAGCAGTAGAATACGCTCACCTCAGACCTGCTCTTCATTTGAGCTCTTTGATAATTTAACTTAATTGCTTCAAGGATGTGAGAGGTAAACATAACTCATTGTAAGTTCCTAAAAAAGTGTTTTGTGGTTTTTTTTCCCCTCAAAAGGTAGTTTTCTATTTGTTTTATTCATTTACCCTCTGAAATGTGGCTTTCAGCCCGTATCAGAGTTTCTTTAGTGCGTCTGTGTTTTGGTGTTATGATTTAGTTTTTACTAGGAATTGAAATAGTTTTACAAACTAAATTTAATATCAAACCACAGCACAAACCTCCTCCTGAGATGCATTATTTTGAAAGTCATGCTTGAGGGCATAAGGCGATTTAGACTGAATACTAGTGGCAACTGGAGTGAGAAAAAAACAGGCTGATTTGCTCATGAGAAAGCAATTTAATAACAAGGAACTGAAGCATCATTCATGACATCCAATTTGAGATCTCTAAATTTGTCCAGCTGAAACTATTCTCTTGCAGGAACTCTTAAAAACTCTAGAAAAACTTTTTTCAAAGAATTTTTTTTTTTTGCAGTATTTACACAAAGCCAATAAAATTTGTCAGAAATGAATAAAAATGCATTCCAAAACAACTATGCACAGTGCTGCTAAATGCTCTCATGGTTCCTTTATGTTACACTGAAAAATGGCATAGTGCCTGTAAAACAGAAGGCTAGATTGGGGATCCCAATATTTGATAAAATATTAATTGATTAGATCAAATTTCTCAGTCTCTTTCCAATTGTTTACTCTAGAGTGTTAGAGTGAAAACTAAGACAAACTGATTAATCAAACTTGGATCCGAGAGAGAAAAATGTCTCAAAATCGAGAATGATCTTTATTTTATTTATTTATTTTTAATCGTTTTAGGGTTTATGGGAATTTGTTTGCCTTGATCATCTTAGTGTTTTTGTTTGTTTTGGGGGTGGGGGGTATGTCATGTCCATTTCCAGTCTTTGTCCATAAATCCTACTCAGGTTTCTACTGACAGAACCTAAAGGCATAGTTGAAGACGAAGATGTGTCGTAAAGCTCCTGTTAAACCTTGACCGCAACTTAGAAAGCCGCGAGATACCTGGCATACGATGGATAAGTTATAGGTATGTTCTATATAAGTTATGTGCATGGTTACCTGCATGTGTTTGAAGCATTCTGGAACACGCCCATTACGTTGGGGTACCTCCCGCATTATCGCACCATAAGGCGACCGCATAAAGTTAAGACTCTCAAAGCGTCCCATTTCTGTATTTTCTGCCAATAATACCATAAGGCGCACCGACCAGGGCTGCTATATACCGTACATGTCCTCTACTACCTTTAAATGACCACGCGATGCAGTAACACAGCGGTGGCAAAACCTTATATGACCGTGCTTTATTCATGTATTTATTACAAAAGTATTAATTCAAACCTGGCAGCTGGCCATTACATTGCATACCATACCCGCTGTTGAATTCAGCCTTTCAGGTAGAAAAATAGAGCGGAGCAAAAACTGAGTATGTTTGTGCTTTATTAATGTATTTATTAATCAAAGTATTAATCAAAACCCATCAAAGTCATCATCCTCTGTTTCTGAATAAAACAGCCGCGCTTAAATCAGACATGCCAATTTCCCTTCTTCAGCTGTCAGAGTCACTTTCCGTGCAGAGCGGCTCCTCAGAAATAATGCCGCTTACGTAAAGCTTGAACAACAGAGCCAGCAGACACGTTAGTCCAAACAGCATCTGCAATCCATCCGCTAACGGTGGCGTAACCTGCTCCCGGGCGCTGCCTTCCACCTCTTATGCTGAAACTGTGGTCTCCGCTTCATGTCATCCATCGCCCCCTTAACGCCGCCAAGCAACCTTACTTTGAACGGCCGCTTCAATAATCGATGTCGAAATGGTGGAAGTTCCTTTGTCAGGCCCCCCGAGATAACGGGCGAGAGCACAGCGTTATTTTTTCTCACCATGTTTTTCACATCAAAGGTGTGATGGGCAACGCATGGAGTCACACATTACAAAGCTGCATGGTGATGCGCGGAAAAACTTTCACCTGGCTCCCTCACATAGCCTACACCTACCTCAGCCAATAATCTCTCATCATCATCTCATCCATCCAGCCTCTCCTTTCATCCATGCATAATATCATATGTCATCAGAGCGCTGTGTTCGTCGTCGCTGTCAGCTCCCAGATCAGCTTCGATTCGTTGTTGATGCGGCGTTTCCAGCAGCAAAACTTCAATTTTTTTCCATCTGGAGCAGCAGCAGCAGCACGTTGGCGTGCAGCCCCGCCTCCGCTTCAAAACGCCGCTGCGGACCTTTTTGCTGGCGCTTTCATACCCTCAAGCCAACCGCTGACTTTGCAGCTGTAAACCCTGCTGTTACAGCTGCACCTGCCTGCGCCCGGTTCACAGCGAGCACAGCATTAATTTGTTTCACCATGTTTTTCACATCAGCTGCGAGATGGGCACGCATGGGAGTCAGATTAACAGCTTATGGTGTGGTGATGAGTGGAAAAAAAACTTCTCCTTACATTCAGCCACTCTTTTATCATCTCCTCAATGAGGTGGTCTCAAAAGTCGCAGAGTTGTAACACACATAGCGCTATCAGCACTCATAGGGCGTTTAATCCGCACCTCATAGGGCGACCACCGCACATTTTGAGGGGAAAAAAGACGTGCTTATGTGCGCTCTTATAGTCGCGGAAAATACGGCCGTACTCAGGGAAAATGTTGAGTTATATGCTCATACATGGGGCATAAGTTACAGTTAAGTTATCTGATCGCTGACATATACCTTAAGTGTAAGTTACTGATAAGTCATGGCGTCTAGCTTATCCAAAACCTATGAGTAACTCTTTCCAGACTTCATCCACATCATATAGTGAGCGAGAAGGTCAGTGTGATGGATCCTCCCTGCGTTCACGCCCACGAGACTGATATTTTTGGGGAATCCACGGGTCACGGATTCTGCGTGGGATGGGAGTCAGTATTAGTAACGATCACGCGTGATTGGGACGGTACAGGATTAAACATTAACGGAAGCAGACGGGAGCAACCAATAATAACTAAAAACCAGGATCGATGCCAAAAATAAAATAAAATAGAAAGAAAAAAATCCAGTACTCATTTATTTTGTAGTTTTTTCCCCTTGAAGCCTACACTATAATGCGAGTCAAAAACTACATGACCCAAAACCAACAGTGCTCTGAGTTTTTAACCCCGCGCCAAAAAACAACAATGGAGGGACCAACAGTTAGTGGTGAACTCGACTTCAAAAAGTTTGATTGTTTTGATTGTTTATTCAATGGTCTGTTTCCTTGTTTGTTACTTTTATTATGTATTTATAATTATATTTCCTTTTACTTTAAATGACCTTTACTACAGTTAGAAACAGGAACTTAACTGACCCTTCATAGAAATTCAGATTCAATGTATTGGAGGAAATCTTATTGAAGACAACAAGAATGGGAGTGGTGCAGGAGCGGAGAGTCATTCTGAATGGGGAGCGGGATGGGAGTGGGAGTAATTTCACCAGGAGTGGGACGGGACAGGATTTAGATTTCTACTCTGGCCCGGGATCGGGAACGGGACACAATTTTTTTCTGTGGAAGTGGGACGGGACAGGAGTGAAAATCCACTGCCTCTAGTCTCTAGTTCACACCCACGACCAACAATCTTCCTGGCAGACATGATGCTGAATCTGCTGCGACTGCAAACCTTCTTTCTTTCTTTTTTCTTTTTCTAATCCTTTTTTTTGGGCAGCTGGTATCATTGCTGCTCCCCTGTGAGGAGCTGATGCTTTAACTGATGCTGCGTAATGCCCATGAAATGATGCACAAGCATCATTTTGTTGCATTTCATGTTAAGAAAGAAAAAACAACCCTTAACCTCTTACACCCTCATGGGGTATAAATAAATTGCTGCCTGACAAAAACACACAAAAGTAAATCACTTATAGCCTCACAGCTATTAGATTTAAGAAGAAACGTTTGGTACCTCTGTAAAGGTAAGATGTCATAGAATGGAATAGAATAGAATAGAATAGAATAGAATAGAATTTTTGAACCTCGCCAAAATTTTCTTTGAAATAAACATTGCAAAACACTACCAAAATATTATTTATAGCACAAAAAAGTAGTACAGACCTTTAAATCTAAATGTTGTGTAAAAATATATACCAAATTTGGACTCAATCAGATGAATCATATTTATTTTAGAATGGTATTAGTGAGAAATTTCTTAGGCGGAGGTGGCCATTTTGGCACATTTATCCAAAAATGTCACCAAACTGTGCCAAATGTGTTTTACATCAATACTGGGGGTTTGTTAAAATTACGAGGTCACGTGGCAGCTGGACCCAATCGGTGGGTCCGTAGGGTTCTAGGGGTTAAACAGAGGGGGTGGACTCAAATTTCAGCTTTCAAAAACCTAAAATGCAGCAATTGAGTTGATCCCATCTCACTATCGTCGCAACCCCCACCCCTTTACAGGGGAACAGACGATCCTGCCTATTCAGCCAGGCCAACAATTCCCTTTAACGACCTCCCTTTCAACGACATAGACCGGTATGGGGTATTGCAGGTTAACAAAGAAGCCAAACAAGCCTCATTCCAAAGGGGTGGACCCGTTGGACTGGATTTGACATATTTTCCAAGAAAAAACAAGGCTTTGTTGGGCTACTGTATAAACCCTCGAACTCAACACTATTTCTGACAGTTTGAAAGTCCAGTGGATTGTTTTTTTTAGCTTTTTTGGAATCCTTTAAATCAAAAAGCATCTGTTGATGTGGTCTAAGCATTTTTTTAGGACGCCCCCTGGGCTCCTAACTTTGAAGGGTTTGCTAGGTATAGTTGAAGGAAACTTCTCGGTAGGCAGGCCTTTGTCCTTTCTAGCATTGGGATGCCTCAGGACAGATTGAGTTTGACAGAGGAAGGCTGGGTTTCCCTACTGGTGGACAATAGATAGACAGATGGATAAACAGATTGATAACTAAAAGAATGTATTGAATTTACCTTTCGATACAGGCTTAACTCAACTAGACTGAGAACAGGGCCCACTTTTCCAGCTCTTTATTCTGTTCAGCCTTAGCCTCCAACTGTCTCTTATTCACACACAGCCACAAATTTAAGCACACACACACATTTCCACTGAGTTATGAAATATTTAAACTTGCGCTCTAGTTTGGGAGGTGCAATTACAGGCAGTAGGCTGACAACAGAGGTCAGGAATGGTGCATACAGCTTCCTCACAAATAGTGCATATGTGTAGGTGGATGCATTGGTGTATGCGGGCGTGCATGAGATGGATGATGTCTAATAGCGTTGCATTTTTCCTTGAGATTACATTTTTAACCAGTTTCCATGCTGTCAAGGCTGTAGGCATCAAAAAGAGAGTGCAGTGCTGAAGTCAGATAAAGTTTTCAGGTTTTCTCTCGTTAGTAAGAAGGTCATTGATTGGAATCCTATCCAGGGCTTTTCTGCTTGGAGTTTGACGTTCTTACTTTGCATGCATGGTTTTCTCTTAGTACCTTTGGCTTCCCTCCAAACTTCAAAATATGCATGTTTTGCATCTGATTGACCAACAGATTTGATTGATAGAAAAATGGCAATAAATATTAAGCCCAAGCTAAAATAGATGGGTTTGGATCAAAGCTTGTGAAAATGGCCCAGTCAAAGTCCAGACCATAACCTGAGTAAGAATTATTCTCTGTACTGTAGAAAGCTTTTCAAAGATGTGGTGGATGTTGTCCGTCTGTTTTATATTATCTAGATTTTTCAAATATTTGTTACAATTTGGTTTATGAATGTTACAGTAAACAAAAATAAATTGACTTTTGGACCTATGAGACATTACCTTAAATCAGGGGTCTTCAAAGCTTTTCAGGCCAAGGACCCCCAAACTGATGGCGAGATGGAGCGGCGACCCCTCTAAATATATATATTATGAAATTGTGTTATATTAAAATGGTCCTATAGTCACTCTGTTAAATATGGAGTAATGTAACGAAAGTAATCTCTCCCTGGGATTATTAAAGTATTCTGATTCCTGGTTGATGGGACAGGTGTTGTGAATGAAACGGTGCCCAGCTTGAAAGAGCTCCTGTGTGTCGCTGAATGTGTGCATTGATGACTGAAAGACATCTTCTGCCTCCATTTATCTGTTTACTACAGTGTGTTGGATTCATGTTAATGTGGATTTAAAGACATTTCAATTAGTTGAAAAAATTGCAGGGTGAGAATATAAAACAAAAAGGTCTAATCAACCAAAACTTTCACGACCCCTGTGCAGTACCTCTGTGGACCCTCTAGGGGTCGCAGACCCCCTGTTGAAGACCTCCGCCTTAAATAGTTTAGAGTAACCAAATATGCTTCCTGAAACCGATACGTTCATGTATCAGCCGATAATATCCTAAACCAGCAGAGGTCAGTAGTAGTTACATTAACTTGACTAACTTTATCTAAAAAGCAATTAATTATGTTATTTTCTGTAAAGTACTTTCTTTGTTTAACATGAGTAACAATATAATAAATTTGTCATAGTTTAAGTTTTATCTTCGAGTTTTCATTGATTTTATTTCCATTTTTGTGTTGTTCTAGTTATTTTGGATTGTATTTGAGTTCTTAGGTATTTCTTGTTTACGCTTTGTTGCCTTCTTGTGTCAGTCTCCTTTTCCTTAGCTCCCTTCTAGGCTCCTCTGTTCACACCTGCTCCCAATCTGCTGATTAGCCTGGTCTTTGTTTCTTTCTCCCATATATGCACCTCCTGCTCAGTCATTGTTGCTGGTTTTTCGTCATTTCTTCCCCTTCAAGTGAGTTTTCAGGTTTTCAGTATTTTTGTGGATATTTTGTGGATATTGTGTGGTTTTTGCTTCTATTGCCTCTTGATAAATAAATCTGCCAGAAACCACATTCAGGCCCCGGCCCACACGCAGTCAAAAACGAACACTGGCAAACGCTGATATTTTCCAAAAACGTTTGCCGTAAAGATGGAGACGTAAATAAATAACGATCGCCCACACGAATGCATGAAAACGCTGCAAAATGTATGCCGGAGGCCTGTAAGTGGCGCCAAAGCAAAAGCAAAAATAGGCGGCCAAATGTTGGGCATGCGCACCTATAGGTATACATGCTTGCCCCAAGTGGTCCATTTTATTTTCGTGGTTAAGTCAACGCAGGTGCTGAACTATGTGGTCGATATTGCTCTGTTCTTCCTGGAGATATTCCAGAAGAAGAAGATTCTGTTGTGTAAGCCCGACAGCAGGGTGAGTAGCATTAGCAGCAGCGGCGGCATATTGTTGTTGTGATACTGGCTCGCAGCCAGATGCGTGTTTAGAGTACTACGCTGTGGCGCTATCGCGTGTAAAAATCTATGCGTTAGAGCTTAAAGATGGAAACGCGAAAACGGGTGTTTCTCGTAAATCTTCCCACTCTGAAGGCTGAATAAAAAAGATCGTTTACAGACCCCGAAACGCCGGGCTTCGTGGTGGATGAGAGGCTGGTTTGGTGTAGTAAAATTTGTGCGTTTAAGGCAGGGTTAGATCTTGGTGTGGACGGGGCCTCAGTCTTGCATTTGGGTCCTACTCACGAAACCTCCATCCAACCTGGCAGAATTAGTATTTCTCTTAAGTGACATTTTTGGTAAAGTTTCTACTCTTAAGTAATTTGCACACAAAAAAACAAAAACAAAACACATATCTCATACATTTTACTTCCTCATTTGTCTCCCATAGATGAAGTGTACCTATGATGAAATGAAAATTACAGAACTCTCTCATCTTTCTAAGTAGGAAAACTTGCACAATCACTGGCTGACTAAATACTCTTTGGTTCCTCTGTAAGTGATGGCCAGGGAAAAGCAAAGTATAGCACAAAATGAGCTTTTTGTTAGATGCAAAGAGACCTTCTGGGGAAAAAAAAATCTTAACCCTGCAAAAACAGAAATGGCAATGGTTACAGCTGCCTTTGTTCACCTCTGTAGGCACTGAGTGCCCCTGGAGCAATAGTGTAAAAGTGAATAGAGCATCCTTTCACCATAAACCAGTCACCATGACATGTCCCTTTTTAAATTTTTGACAGAGGACTCTAAAGAACAGTCTGAAAAGCACTTTCAGAGGACCTCAGAAACACCTCACAACAAAAAGTTCAGGTGTTTCCTAGAAAACCTTCAGCAAGACTCAACTATTGATGAAAATCACATTTCTCTGAACTCCTGGGGAAAGTTTACTTTACAGTGTTGGTGAAGTTTGTTGCACATGAATTGGATAAGCTGGAAGATTACTGTCCAATTAGATATCACCGAGCTGTCAGTATAAAAAGAAAAAATAAATCTTTAAATAATTTCACCCTTTAAAGCCAATAATATCATATTTGATACATATGATACCCTTGCATATACATATGATAAAAAAAATCCTGTATCTAATTTAATGGATACAGAATTTTTTTGGAGAACTCTGCACAATAATTTAAGTATTTTTGTTCTTGGAAACCCTGACTTACACAATCAGACACATGTAGTAAACAGAAAACATATAAAAGATTATACAGAAAAGCCAAATGTGTTAAAAGTCATTCGAATAAACGATCTAATTTAACTTTTACAATTTCTTTTTTATTTCATTTGTCAGATATCATAGCAACCACTCTAATTTTGAAAAATTAAAATGTTAAAGGTTTTAAACTTAAATACATTTCTGCAAGTGTGTAGAATACTTTTCTCAAATGTCCTTCCAATACTTACCAACAACTTCTTTTTTGGACTAAAATGCTTTGATTTCTTTGTATGTGTGAAAATGGATTTTTGCAAATATCCGGTGCAAATTTAATGTCCATATTTGACATATTTAAAGGTAAAGACAGAACAAAAACTTTGATGTCTTCAGCACCTTGCCATAAGTGCTAAATTTACTTAATATTGTTGAAAAGAGCATTGAAATTCAGGAAAATAAGCCTTCTTAAAGGTAGCATTTGTTGTAACTCTCTGCATTAAAGGAGAAGTCCGGTCAGCAAGGAATGATCAATGGATCAATATCTTTACCTAAAACTGATACGTTTGCAGTGATTTAATGAATTTAGCGTTAATCAGTAAAAAAATTTTAAAACGATAATTTTTATCATGATCACTGAGTCTGGGAGCGGCCATTCTTGCCCAAATATAGTAACACCTCACTCTTGCCATCTTCCGGCAGTGACATCACGATGCGGTAAGCCTAGCGCCATTCTACCCGCTTTACAAGCAAAATCAATGGGAACTACTAGACACATCTGCAA
>JAGKQL010000069.1:675626-716466 GCA_018398635.1 Cyprinodon brontotheroides | reverse complement strand
ATATATGAATGGATGGGTCAACACAGAACGGTATATTCTGGCTTTCATGGTATGGACATATACCTCCAGACAAAGCTCTTGAAGGTCTACATTTCTACCCTCAACTATGATTATGAAATCTGGATCATACTGTAAGAAAGAGATCCAAGAGAGAATGAGATCCATACAAGTGACTGAAATCAGCTTTCCCCGCAGGGTGGCTGGGCACTCCCTTAGAGATAGGGTGAGAAGCTCAGTCATCCGCAAGAGGCTAGGAGTAGTGCTGAATCTTCTTCACACCAGGAGGAGTCCGCTTAGATGTCTTTTTTCAAATGCCGAACTTGACACCTCCCTTGGGAGGTGTTCAAGCATGCCCCACCGGGAGGAGGCCCAGGGGATGGACACCATGGAGGGAGTGTGTCTCTTGGCTGGCCTGGGAATGCCTCTAGCTTTCCCCAGCACAGCTGGAGGAGGTGTTTGGGGATAGAAAAGTCTGGCAGTCTGCTGTCCCCATGACCCGGTTCTGGATAAATGCCTGCATGGTATTCATCCGGGTATGCTAATTACTTTCCAGGTGTCAAATACATGCAAGTGCATGGGACTACTGTTTCTGAACAGCTTATAGGTGGAAATGTGCATCTTTTTAAAGATAAAAATTGAATTTTAAGAGAGTGCTTAGGTTGCTTAGGGTTGCTTAGGGTTGTTGTCACCTCCAACAACCCTAAGCAGGAGTAAACCTAATCTGAAAAAGGTTAAAGAGAAAATGCAATACCATAAGATTATAGAAAAATGCTTATTTCTGATGCTTCCTTCAAAGAAAACCACTTACTTTTTCACATATTCTTTGGCATAAACATTTGCCACTCCTTTTATCTCTTTTTTCTTAAAAAAAAATACCACTTCCTCTGCTTCTTCCAAGCATCCCCACACATCACGCCTAGGTATTGGTATTTAATCAAGTCCAGGGATTTTCTCCCTGTGGGATACATTTCATGTAAACATGACTTTGGTTGAATTCAAATCGAGTATTTAGATGAAGCGTAATGTTTTGTAATGGGATGCATCCTTCCGATTTGCATGCCAAATCCTGGCCTATGCAGGTGCGTAAACACACGAGCCCCGCTCTTTTGTCACATATACCACCTTGACTTAATGTGAAAGATATTCAGTCACGCTTCATACAATAAACAGACAGCCTATTTGGATGCTGGTTGTTCCTCGGTGGAAAATCGTTAAAAGATGAAGACCCGCTCTATTTTTTTCTCTTACCTTATTCATACTTTACATATTCTGTCCCCCTCGTGCCATTTTTTCCCTCCTGCACTGTCTCTGAATGACAAGTAAAGCCCAGGCACTACAGGCTTGCCAACCAAAATTGCCGTCAGGATACATCTTGTCAGGATGTCTCTCCGACTGGCTCCTGGCTTCCTGTCATGGATGACTGATGCCCATCTTGCATGAGAGCTCGAGAAATACAGTATATTCCTTCAAGATTTATACAGTTTCAATAAAAAAAGGCTTTCCAGGTTAAAATAATACTTTAAATCTTTTGTAAAGGGGATGTCAGTGAATCCAACGTTCAAATTGTCAGTTAACATACCTGTATAAGTAAAAAAAAAATGGTTTAGTTTTCTTTATTTAAATTAAATTGGTGGAATGTTTGAGTTTAACTTATGTTTGACCTTTTTGATCCTGATAGTTTGGTAAAGTAAAGCTGGACAGATGCAACTCTCTGCACTTAAACTTGGACGACTCCTCTGTTCGGGCACTAAGAAACACTGCGGCTCATTTGCTGAATAGTAGGAACTGAAATGAACCCTTTACTTCAGTGTTGGCTTCCCTTCACTGACTTCTTCTCTCTAGCAGGATCCTGTTTAAAATATTACCTTTCAGTTATTTCATCTTTACATGGTCTTGCTTCCTCCTGTGGACAGAAACTGAACTTAAAACGCCTTGACTGAATCGGTATTCATGTAATCTGAAATTAAATGGATAAGAACAAAAATAAATAATCCATAAATTGAAACTCAATTTAATGTTTAAAAACTGAAGTAATTTCCAGAAAAAAATATTCTGTTACATTGAATTTTTTTTTATCAGACAACTGGGTTTTTATCCCCCACAGTAATCAAATACAGATTCATGGATTGATGTTTCACATCAAGTTAAAGGTATAGAGTACAATCTTTTATTTCCGAGTGGTCCATCTAAATAGCAGGTCCTCCTAATTGTCAATTATTCTGTTGATATATTTACGTAAGGCCGTCCTACGTGCTCGATAGGTTATCTATCTTTTTCTGAGCATGCGCATTTTCAGGCATATGTATGTGGTGAGCCACGGTTTCAGACGGTCATTGAAGTTCAACTTTCTCACAGCGGTTCTTTGAAAATGGCCGAGGGTCGTAAGAGAAAAAGTGTCTTTGAAGTGTATGAGAAGAAAAGAACGGCCTCAGAAGAGGCAAATAAGTCCCATAATGCTTTGCGCAGAGAGCTGTCCTTGCAAACATTATAGGATTTGCTGTCACCATAGGCTGTTGCTACCTGATAGCGGCAACTAATAACAAAGATGGTGCACGCATATTTGAGTATATTATTTTCAAAGTGTCAGAAATGGATAAAAAAACTGCTATTTTCAATAACTACTTATTTTGTCCAGCTTTAACATCGGTATCGATATCGGTTATCGGCTACATGAGTTTTAAAATATCGCATATCGGATATCGGCCAAAAATCCCAATATCGTGCATCCCTAAAAACGACACGTTTCGCTGACATCAAGAACTGAATTTCCGAATTGAGGTTTAATTACTGTTTCAAACCATAACATTTGTTTTCAATACAGTTAAACAGTTTATTTTTTTACGATGTAATAGATTCAGTTAAGACCATTTAAATTCAGTTTCTGATAGCCCATGTTTCTGCCCTCCTACAGTAAGTGTCTGAGCTCCTCTATGGGGTCCGTGGCTCAATCATTGCTGTTTATTCCCAGGGATTAATTTACTCATCAAGGATGCAGAGTCTTTGCACTAGAACATCCTGCCTCTTAACATCAAAGCTAATCTCAAGCATTAAATCACATTTGAAAACTCATTTTCTTAAAATGACTTTAAATACACAATGGCCTAAATTATTTATTTTATGGTTGCTTTTCTTATATAGTAGTTTTATTTTTATTCGCCTTCATCTTATTATTCTTTTTTCGCAGTTTTGTTAGTTTTTCATCTGCTTTGAGCTGTTTTCCTTTTTTGTTTGTATCTTTGATCTTATTCTGTTTTTATTGTGATGCTTTCTTTAACCCTTAGTTGTTTTACTTGTAAAGCACTTGGTGCAGTTAGATGTTTTGGAAAGTTGCTGAAAATGTGACCATGTCCATGAGATTTAGTCCTAACTGACCTAACCTGACTGAAAGGTATAACACAGCCATTAAGATTTTAGGCTAAGTAAATCACTCATTTCTATGCACGGTTTGTATCAAAATTAAATCTTTGACTTATTTGTGTTTTTACCAGTGTTTTTTAATCAACCACATTAAACTAAAATGCCTTTTAGAGATTATTAAAACGTTGTCTTTAGAGGATTTCTTCAATATTTCTCATTCATCAAGATATATTTAGACTTTACAGTTTTTCTTTCAATTGCAGCTCTATATTTGCTGTAATCTTTAAAGGTATTTTATATGTTTGTAAAGAATGTGATAAGATAGTAATTATGAATCCATGGATTCTGTTTGTAGGCCGGGCACTGAGCTGCGTAAACATTTTCAAATCCCAGAGGCACAAAATTTTGGTGACATTAGATTAAAGAGTAAGAAACATAATTCCTCACCCTGAACCTTTAGGTAGTGTGTTATCCTTAAAGTAGAGGGTTGCATCTAGCATGTAGATCTATGCATGTGAGTAGAAGTGAGAACTATTCCACATAAGAGTTACAGTAAAGTCCTGAGGCAATGGACAAGCAAGCTTTCAAGGTCATGAAAAACAAAAATTCTGGAGTCAAACCTCCACATCCTTGAGTTTATTGTGGAGGCAAATAAAAGCAAATTTATCAATTTGGTTGGAAAAATGAAAATAAACTTTCTGTTATATTTTTATAGACTCAGATAATAGTTCTTTTAAAGCAGGAGAAAATATTTCCACCTTTGTTAACTGTTCAATACGCCGGTGAAGATTCTCAGTCATTCAGGTCATAGTCATTCCAAAAAAGTTAAAAAACAATCCACTGCACTTTGTTTCCAAGTTTGAAGACGTTTCGCTTCCCATTCAGGAACTTTTCATTTAAAATGTTATAATAAGCGTTGAGTTTGAAGTTTTAAAGAGTAGATCAAAAAAAACCTAAGCCTTGTTTTGGTCCACTATTGGTTCAAAGCTTCGAACTTAACGCTAATTGTGACGTTTTAAATTGTAAAAGATTCCTGGATGGAAAGCGAAACATCTTCAAACTTGGAAACAAAGTCCAGTGGATTGTTTCTTAATTTTTTGGGAATTAACTGTTCAGTGATTTATTTGTGATGAGTTTGAAACTCAAAATAAATTTCACATAATAAAGAGGAGTAAAGGGTCGAAATTTGTGCTCTTTGGGATGTGAATTAGAGTCCTGCACGGGTCGAGTTTTACCAACCCGCCCGAACCCGTTAGGATGACCACCGAACCCGACCTGTCACCCGCGGATATCTTCAATTCAAATCCTAACCCGAATCTACCCGACCGTTGATATTTAACCCGCAACCCGACCCGCTAACACATCAAGTAATAGGCTATAGTACGCTGCTGCAGAACAGCGCCCATTAACCCACACTGTCGGCAGGGCTTTAAGCTACAACAAGGGTGACCCCAGTGCCTGATTAATATAACATTTCTGATGTCCATAACAACACACACGCATATAAAAAAAAAAAAAAAATCACCAACCACCCCGCGCACTAAACTCGGGGTGTAAATATCCGGATGGACCGGACAGCCGTACCTCGCTTATTTTATTTATGTATTTTTCACCGGCAAAAGAGCATTTTAGCTGGTGACCTCGTCGGGGACCCGCAAGGGTACCTGACCCAAGGCCAGGACTCTAATGTGAATATCAACAATCAGCAGTATCAGCTTCAATAGTTTGAACAGGACATCTTTTTATTTATTTATCCTTTATTTAACCAGGTAATACCCACGAGAGATTAAAAAATCTCTTTTGCGAGGGAGACCTGGCTAAGATAAACATCCAAATTACATCACATCATTACATAATTTTAAAGACACACACATAAAAGCCACAAATATGCACTTACAATAAAATTTCAATTAAAACATTGACATATGAGGGAGTCCAGCTCAAAACATCTCATTCTCAGCTTCAAAGTATTCAAAGGAACCAATTTACTAAGTTTCAAGTTATTTTGCAGCAAATTCCATGTAAAGGGAGCAGAGTAAGCAAAGGCCTTTTTACCCAGCTCAGTACTGACACGTGGGACAGAAAACAAGATAACAGCATAGGAACGGAGAGAGTCATGACCAGTACTTTTTTTCATAAGAAGTGAAACATAAATAAGATGGAAGCGCACCAAGAATAGCCTTATATATAAATATATACCAATGACAAAGCCTCCGTGTAGCCAAGGCAGACCACCCTACACGAGAGTATAGCTCACAGTGATGGGTGCGAGCTTTACAATTAGTAATAAATCTCAATGATGCGTGATAGGCTGCGTCAATCATCTGCAGGCATTGAGCAGATGAAAGCATATATAATATATCACCATAGTCCAGCACAGTTAAAAAAGTGGATGCCACCAACCGTTTTTATACATTAAAAGAAAAGCACAGCTTATTTCGAAAGTAAAAACCCAATTTTAGTCTCAACTTTCTCACTAGACAGTGAACATGAGGCTTAAATGATAGGTAGTCATCAATGACAATGCCAAGATACTTATAAGTTGTAAAAATCTTTATTTCATGACCATCAAGAGTAACCACTGAAGGAAAATTCAGTGGCCTGTTCCGAAGGTCTGTGAAAAGCATACATTTAGTTTTGTCTGCATTGAGCACAAGTTTCAACTGTAGCAAAGTATTTTGGACCACATTAAAAGCATTCTGTGGACATTTGGAAACGTTAGAAAGCCAGGATACACTTCCTGAGCAACAGTCTCTGTAAAAGTAGAAGCTAAAAACTTTTTCCTAACTTTCTGCCTGGAGTTCATGAAGGATATTTCATGATGACCGATGCAGCCCAGCATCTCAGTGGTGTTAACTCTTGTATGTCTTTAATTAATCTCTCCATAGAGACCCTGACCACTTTGTCCTCTGCATCACTCCTTCTTAATGTACAAATGATTTTTCTCCTACTCCTAAGTCCCCAGAAACAAAAGACCTGCACTGCTTTTAGCTCATTCTCAGTCAATCCATCTTTGAAGTGAAAAGACTTAATTAGCAGTAAGTTAATTTGATTTTGAACACTCTTTTCTCCCCCTTCACACAGTTAATAAGAAGAAGCATTAATCAAGTATTCTTTGCAGAAGGTATCGACTTCAAATAGAAACCCTCCAGTTTATAAAATGACGCAAAGACGTCTGTTTAGACTATTTTAGGCTCCTGATTGTAAGACCTTTTGAAATGCTCATAAAAGCATTGCATTAGTTTATTTAACATCTTGTGGTGAAAAATTCAGGATTCCACTCTTGATGGCTTTTATATTTCAATGTGTTCCCAGATATCCTAAGTTTATCTAGCAGCTTAAGCTGGAGCCTTTAACTCAGCTCCGTCTGCAGTTCAAAGGCATCTCAGCTCTACTAGGAATGATGTGCTCCTTTTCTCTGCCAACCACACCTACGTAGTCGCACAAAGCGTCCAGAAGCAGTAAAACATGAATTACCACACGTTGAAAGACATGGAGCCAGCCAGTTCTAGTCTTGTTCTCTTGAAACGCACAAAAAAAAGTGGGCTGAATGTATGTGACTCATGTCAACGGCAATTAGTGCACCGGTGTATCCGGGGAGGTGTGGTGTTGGAGGCGATCAAGTGTGGGAGGAAAGAGGAGGAAAGACGGAAGAAAACGACTGCGCTGAGGGTTTTTATACATCTAAACCCCGTGTATTCCTCTGGTGGGGTTTCAACAAACGCGCTTGTCAGAAACAACGGTTGTTTTACATGAGAAAAACACGAGGCCTGCACGGTGTGATCAGAGGCTGGCAACGGTTTAACACTTTCCACTTCCCAGGCTCATACTTCCCCTCTCCTTCCCTCCACCTCGCCGCGTGTCCCTCGCCCACTTTCATGCAGTGCACCTTTGCCTGACTGATGTGTTCCCGTGAGTGAGAATTAAGATGCAAAGAAGCGACAAATTCAATTACTCTTTGGAGTGCTGCTCGCAAGAAAGAGGGAAGTCGGGTGAGTTTAGGATTAGATGTAAAAGGAAGCACTAAAAAGGCATGACGCTCAGACAGGGAAATTTAACCTTTAATGCAAACTAGAATGGAGATTTTGTGAGAAGGTAAAATAAGCTGTAAAAGTGTTGATATACCATTTCTACTTCAAATATGCCTACACTGGAAAAATTATTTAAAAATGAGTCTAAATTTCTTAAATTAAGTGTATTTACCCCCTTAATTTGAGTAGGTAAATTAGATAGTTTGCCAATGGGATGAGTGTTTTTACTTACTCTAAAATAAGATAATTAGATAATATGCACCTAAAATATTACAATGCAATTGTGTTTTCTTATTTTAAGTGTTAATTATCTTGGTCCATTGGCAATATGTCTCTTTTACCTCCTCAACCCAAGAACAAATGCACTTATTTTAAGAAAAAATGACTTATTTAGATTTGGATTTTTTCGATTGTGCAAAAGAAATACTTGTTTTTTCCATAGAGCCTAGAGCATAAGAAATCAGATTATGAATAAAATAAAATAAAAAAACTTAAGTGAAAACTGCTTTATCTTCTAAATCCAAGAAATACTTAGCCAGATCAGGGTTTCCCAAACTGGAGGTCGGGATCTGTTGGAGGGGAGGTTCTAGAAATTGGCAGATGGGGTCATTGGGCTTTTAGAGCAGAAGAATCCTTGAGTGGAATGAAGAATTCCACTCAAGATGGGCTCTTGTGTTAGATTTATTTGGTGATGCAGAGACCGCAGTTATGATGCTAAAATTGTAAAATGTCATGCTGAGACATCGAACATTTGGTATAATTTCACATTGTTAAAAATTATATTTATTGCTGTTGTATGCTTTTATAATTGGTTTGTTTTAAAAATCTAAGTTATAAAAAAAAGAACCATTCAGTCTCATTTAAAAAATAGATTAGAAAAATAACTTAATTACTTAGATTTATGAGTTTATGTTTTTACTTAAGTTTGTGTTTGACCACATATCCATCTGGAAACCTTCCGTTAAAGTAATTTTGGGAAGGGGAAAATTGACTGGTTAGCTGATTGGCCTATGTTGGTGATAGACGGGCCAAATAAAACCAATCAGATCAAATTTAAGCATAAGTGACGCATATAACAGAGCGTAATTTGCATCTTAAAACACAAACCACAAGCTGTGTGGCTACTCTTGCTGCGAAACCAGTCGGGAGAAGAGCAAAACATCTTTCCTCTGAGAAAAGCCTCCAGAGCAGTGTTTTGCTTGCTTCTTTCAGTGAAGAAATACTCTAGCCTGACGGTAGTCCTACTCAATTCTAGTCAGAATATGAGTCTGATACTGCTCCATAGAGCTTGTGATTATGGGGCGTGTTTCGGAATGAACCAGGAAAAAAAATGCTTCTGCACTCAATTGGATAGACCTACAACCAATAAGAGCAGCGGAGTGCGTGACGTATGTTAAGTGATGCATAGTTGTTGTCAACAAAAATCAAAGCGTTACAGTTTCACGCCTAGAATAAGAAGATGAGCCTTGATGGCGTTTCTCTGTTCCTCTTTTAAAATTAATTTGCTGTCGCATTTATCTAACAAGAACTGAGGCGTCTGGAGCCGAGGTAGTGTCTTGGGTGTATTCTTGAGTATAGAAAATAATGAATTGTTGGGTCAGGTAAATGGAAGTACTGAATCCAGTCATGATGATGTATGGATGCTGATTTTAGATCCCTAGGCGAAGAGGCTACTATCAATGATAAGCTGCATAATATAAGCCATAACACACCTACTAGGTAGAGGAGCATTGATAACCGCTAATAACGGCCATTTAAGGGTTGATCACAACCGGTTGAACGCGGACAATTGGCCGCTGTTTAAAACTGTCAAGAAAATACATTTCTGGCATTAGTAGTTTGCATCAAGGCAAACAGCAAACTCTAGTTTTCCAACTTGCTCCTAAAATGATCCGTTCAGGTGAGAGACCATTTGCAGCTCAGCGCTTCCAAGATGCATGAAGCGTTAAACACAGTCCCGTCTGATCTCAGGCTGTGTGAATATCTAACACATTTTAGGAAAGTTTTGCTACCCCACCATGTTCTCTGCAGTACTTTTAGTTTCGGAAAAGATTTTTTTACCCTTCACTGAGTCCAACTCCTTTGTTCCTCTTTGCAATTTGAGATTTTTTTTTTGGCTTTCCTGAATAAGGAGTAGAGCAAGTGAAAGAGAGAAGTCAGCGGCAGCTTGAAGAAGCGTCTTAGACACTTTGGGATAATGCAAGTAAACACAGGCAGTGCATCATGCAGGTAATGAGATTCTCCACTCTTTAAATCCAAAGCCCCTCAGCACCAGACGAGGACAAACAAACCCCCTTTCTGAAGTTGTCTTTCAGGGGGGAAACTAACCAACGTTCACTTGTGCATAGACACACTTTTGCACTCTGCATGTTTGAATTCCCACCCCTCCTGTGTTTCTCCTTCTCTCCTCTGTGGATCTGGGTAGCCTTTTTGTATGCAGATACATTATTTTGGAGGAACCCCCCTGCCTATATATGCACACACAGGAAAAGCCCAAAGAGACTCACTGCTGCTGTGGTGGAGTAAACAACGCTCCAGCAGGGCAACAGAGGCAGGGAACAGAAAGCTTGTTTGCCCTTTTTGTCCGTCTGTGTGTATTCAGTAACAGGCCCGACTTGTTCTTTCTTTTTTTTCCTTCCGGTAATCCCTTTCTCATTATCATCCTTTCTTTTCATTTGCCTTGGAAAAACAGCTTAGCACCAAAAGCTGCGCCAAAACACAAACTGATTTCCGGAGTGTAGTATCTCTTTTTGGGTTTTAGGAGAGATTTGTAGGCTGTAGTTCAACAGAAACCCTTGTTGCTCTGTGGGATTATTTACAGGTCATTATGGGACCTACCTCTCAGTCTCATCACTAAAACATGCATCACTTCTTAGCAATTAGAACTTCTCAGCCGTCCTACTGGCTTCAACAAGAAGAGGGTTGAAAGAAAATTGACCAACAACTGATTAATCTGGTGACTATCAGCAAAGTCTGCTACCAGGACACTAAACATAAAATAAATCCACAATGAACAGGCTTAAATCGGAGCAGCCAGACCAAAACTCCTTTTTTCTGAAGACGTTTCAACACATATCCAATTAACAAAGACTTCTGTATAAGTTGCCTCTGATTTAAGGCTGTTATGTGGTTGCCATGACAAGGATGAGTTAGAATTTTAACATTCAAAAGTTATATAGGGTAATAATTAAAATCCCAATTATATTCAATGATGACCCTTGACCGAGACTTACAGCGAGATTTGGTGGCGGTTGTTGATGTGTTTCACTTTCGACTGATGCTGGACTAAATCATTCACCTGAATTCTCTCCTGACTAACTTTTCCTGCATTTAAGATGCCGCTGCATCATCCTGTCAAACTAACTTCTTGCAAATATTGAGCCGTGTGGCTTTTGTAGCTGCTCTGAGGACTAATATAGGCGCCGATAAGTGCGGGTTTTGGGGGGTCACAGTACTCTGGAGTACTTTGACGGTATGTGTGTGTAGGTATTAGTATTGGGCGCCGATGCCATTTTTTGGCTCCGATAAATACCGGATACCTGGCTGCGGCATCGGCCAATACCGATAATGTAAAATAATAATTGCCATCATGGCTTTTGTCATGCTGCCACCTACCTTTGTGGGAGAGCAGGGGCTGATCCAGTGGCCGGACTTTTTATTGCCTACCAGGAGTGGGGTGACAATAGTTGGGGCCAAAACTTATGGCTCTCAAAATGGTATCGGTGCCCTATTTGTTGGTACTGCCCCCGATACTGATACCACCATTTGAGGGGCGATATGGGCCCGTCGATACTGAGAAAATATCGATGTCGGTGCAACACCCCAATGGTATATGTTTGTTTGTAGCAGCCATGTATGTATGTACATATACATATGAAAATATACACTACTGTTTAAAAGTATGGGGTCACATTGAAATGTCCTTATTTTTGAAGGAAAAGCACTGCACTTTTCAATGAAGATAACTTTAAACTAGTCTTAACTTTAAAGAAATACACTCTATACATTGCTAATGTGGTAAATGACTATTCTAGCTGCAAATATCTGGTTTTGGTGCAATATCTACATAGGTTTATAACTATCCCTCCAGTGTTCTAATGGTACAATGTGTTTTGCTCATTTGGCTCAGAAGACTAATTGGTTAAAAACCCTTGTGCAATCGCGGAACACAGATCTAAAAACAGTTTAGCTTCGTTACAGAAGCTACAAAACTGACAACTTCCTTTGAGCAGATTGAGTTTCTGGAGCATCACATTTGTGGGGTTAATTAAACACTATTCCATTCGAGAACTTGCTAAGAAATTGAAGATTTCCTACAACAGTGTGTAATACTCCCTTCAGAGGACATCACAAACAGGCTACTGCCAGTTGGGGACCTGTGAGGCGTCTGTTTCTCAAACTAGAGACTCTAATGTACTTAAGAACTTGCATAAAGTCTGTTTGCCAGCATCATTTATAAACATTAAATCTGTTGTTGTTATCCAACTTTTTTGTTTCGTTTTTTGTTTGTGTGTAAATATTGGATAAAAAAAACAGAAGTTTAACAGGAAGGTTACTCTACTTTAAGTTAATTTAAGTGCAATTAGAAGGAGAGGGGGTATGAATAATAAGTTTTACTTATCACTTATCATTATCACTTTTTAGAAAATTTATTTTAATCAATGTCACTTCTCTGGCTGTATATACCGACAGGTTCATTTGTTGGAGGATTTTGTTTCTATTTATGTTCAGGTGAATTTAGTTAGTTTGATAATTGGTGTTTGGTTTGGTTGATGTTAACTAGTCTTTTTTGTATTTGGTTGATTCATTTATTGTTGTTTGTCAAATTATCTGTCTGAGATTGTCTGAAATATATTCCTGTTCCTTCATTCATTGAATTAATGAATGAATTAATACATTCCTATTCATTCATTCAAAGAAGAAGAATGCGCCAAAGGAAGAAAAAGGTGCATGGGATATAAACAGTATATACAGTGCATCCACTTATGACAGCTTTTTTTTAAATAGTAGGATCATTATACTGTGTTTTTGCACAGGTTGTTTACACTGGTATTTATATGGATGGATATTTATATATGTATAGTTATATCACTGGGTGTTAAATGTAGAGAAACAGTTATTGCACAGGGTATCAAATGGTAAATTGCACATTATACATAGCACATATTATTGCAGTTGTAGTGTCGCATTGTGGAGTCTGCTGGCAGCAGGGATGAATGACCTCCTGTAGTGCTCCTTTTTATAAACAGGGTCTGAAAGTCTTTCACTAAAGAAGCTGCTCCACAGACTGATGCAGAGGGTGGAAGGTGTTGTCCATGATGGATGTAAGCTTGGACAGCACCCTCCTTTAAGCCACTTCCTCCGCTGAGTCTAGAGTGCAGCCTAGGACAGAGGCAGCCTTTCTAACAATGTGCTCTACCAAGTAATACATGGAATGAGTTTACTTCCATATTTTGGAAGACGTTTTTCAGAGTTTCCCAACTAGATTGCAGTTTTTTCTCACATTTCCATTCACAAAACTTGTTCTTTGCTTGCAAAAACACTGGAACAATAATACATACTTGCCATTAACAGGTTGAAATTATTTGAAGACCTGTTTGAAAAAAGGCTTTTTGTGTTTTTAATTTGAGAAACTACCTGTAATTCCCCTTTTATCCTTGCTTTTTCTTACAAAAAGCTGCTAGCTTGTTTCTATTGCCAAGGAAACTGATTTGTGGTGAATCTCATTTCTCTAATATATTTTCTTAGGGATAAACTAACTTTGATGTTTCAGCTGTTAATACTAGCTAAGCCTTAGATGAATCTGTAATAGCTCCCTCTCTAAGCAAAAGCTCACAGAGCTGATCCTGAATGACATCATATATGGGATATTTAGCCTCTTTGGGACACATTGTTGTTTTCTTACCCGCAAAACAGCTCGTTTTCAAGAACATCAGAGCCGTAGGAGCTTTGTTGTGCAGGGAACAAAACTAATGTTTTTGATATCTAGACATGAGTCTGCATTGCTCACCAGTGCCTTTCTGGGTTTGGGAGGTTCATTTTTTATTAATATATTTTTCTTGCTGTGTCTGTCCCTGTCCCATTCCAGGGGTCTGCAGAAAGAAGACATTCTTTTCTGCAGTGTTACAGCCTTGTTAAACCCATTCCCCTCTGTTAAACCTCGCCTTTCTCTCGGCCCCCTTCTCTCGGCCCATTCCTGCGCCTCTAGTTCTTCAGCCATGAAAGGCAGTCAGCCTGATGCCTTTCAGGAGCAAAACAACACAATGCCTGATTGGTGTCAATTAGCTAAAAGCAACTTAGACTGTTTTTGATTGAATATGTTTGCATGCATTATCTCTTTGTTAGTGTGCTTGCACCTCCGGGTGATTGATTGTCACTTGGACAAAATAAAATAAGCATTTTTTCTTTCCTCTTATTTCCTTCATAAACCCCTTTACAGGAGCTGGACTCCAATACGGCGGCCAGTTGCCAGGAAGCTGCCTTTCTTTCCTAGTCAGCTGCTGCCACATTCCCTGTACTCTCCTCCATTTGAGACACAGGATGAGAAGCTTGTGAGAAAAAGGGTGTTACGGCTCGGGTTACTGTATCTTTCCACATCAGTCACAATCGCAGCCAAAGTCTCCATGACCTCGTTCTCATTAGCGATGCTTCTATTGCTTAGCGCCAGGCAGCGGCTCATGAGTGAGTCGTGCTGGTCTTGAATGAATGTTGCCTGCTGCTTTTTCCGCCTCCGAAGCAAACAAGTGCTTCTACAAAAAAATGTATCGTTCATATGTAAACATGGAAATTTATGCAACAAGGTTTGTCAGATTAGCACGAGCTGGGAGATTCTTCAAAGTTCCCCAAACTCAATTTAGCTGAGAGCCGTGGTCTCACCAAGTTAAGGGAATTGTGAGACCCGGAGAAGTGCAGCCATGTGGAATGTTTTAAATGCCAATTTCCAGTTCTAATTAATTAGTTGTAGTTTGACGCTGACAGCAGTGTTGTTGAGTCAAAGGTTTGGCAACAAGCATCTTGTTGCAGGAAAAACTGTTGGATGTCGTTCTTTCCAGTTAAGCCATTTTAATTATCTAACAGGCTCTCTTATATCAGAGCGATTAAATCAAAGCCACTTCTTCTCAGATACAGGATGGTTAATGATCCTAAACCTGCATCACAGCCTCTCTCCTCCAGCTTGCAAATGTCCTTGTTGTTTAATCATCCTCTTTAAACCTAATCCCTAATTTGGGGCCTAAATCATGTTGCAGTATGCAGGTTTCTAGCCTTAGGGTTTAGACAGAATATTATCATACCTGCAGCAGGGTAAATAGAACCCAAATGAAGGATGAATATTTTCCCTCTAAAAGGCTGGATTATCTCTTAGAAAATATCCTCAAAGGTCCGTTTCTTTGCTCTACAAGTTTTCTTTAGGGGTAATTCATTATATTCCTTCTTGGCCTCATCTGATTTTTATACTTTGGCACAAAAATCCCTGCCTGCAGCTAAGATTCATCTTAAAGGGGACCCGCATCTGAACTCCCGCAGCGCTCCTCACCCATGACCCTGCCAGAACTCCTAACCGTTAAACACGGCATTATTATCAAGGCCCGTGCCGCTGGGAGAGAGGAAATGTAGAGTGGGGAAAATGAGTGAAGTACCTTGGGGAGTGTTGGAGGACCTGATTATGCAGGAGAAGCTTACTGTGTGAAATGCTGATTGGCTTCAATTAGCCTGCTGGCACCTGCAGAACATGTGTTTCCCAGTGGGGGGGTGGTCCACTTCCAATAGTGCTATGACGAGTCCTTTGCTGTCTGGCAGACAAGCTCATCATCAAATAGACTGAAATGAGCATGTTAATGACAGCAAAGCGGGGATCAAAGCCAGGTTAAAATCCAACTTACTGCTCAGGAGTGATGGAAAGGGTGTCATGATAAAAACATTTTGACCTTAATGGTAATGCTAATAAATCTGTTTAGTACTAAAAGTTGTTCAATATGAAGAGAAGTTTTTTTGTTTTTGTAGTGATGTTGATCTACGCCATTTTTCAAATAAGTTCTGATGTAGCGAATATTTACCTTACACACTTGATCAGCAGTCTCTGCCACCGTGGGCCGTCCTGAATTTAGCATTAGAATCACACTTCTCTGCCTCTATGCGTCCAGATTGCATGAACCATCCCTAACACTAGCTGAGAAGATAAAATAAGTTCAGTTTTCCCAATTACAGCACATTAATTAAAAACTCAGTTCATTGTGATCTGCGCTAATTTACTACCTCTAAATCCTGTTGTCTGTCATGGTTTTGGTCCTGTTTAAGTTTTATCTTTGAGTTTTCATCGGTTTTATTTCCATTTTTTGTTATTCTACTTATGTTTGATTGTATTTGAGTTCTTAGGTATTTCTTGTTAGCCCTTTTTTGCCTTCTTGTGTCAGTCTCCATTTCCTTAGCTCCCTTCTAGACTCCTCTGTTCACACCTGCTCCCAATCTGCTGATGAGCCTGGTCTTTGTTTCTCTCTCCCATATATACACCTCTTACCCAGTCACTGTTTGCTGGTTTGTCTTGATTTTGCTAACCTCCTTGTTGTGAGTATTCCTGGTTTTCAGTATGTTTAAATTTTTTGGATTATGTTTATTTTTGGCTTCTATCACCCTTTTTGTTATTAAATCTGTAAGAAACCCTTTCAGCTTAAGTCTCTGCATTTGGGTCCTCTTCAAACCTCTATCCGACCTCAGTTTCTATAGCCAAACATAATATTTGACATTTATGACAGCTATGCCTTCCATGGGCTCATTAATTTTTTTCCTATTTATTGAATCGCGTCTAATTTACTTTTTTTTTTTTTTAAGTTTAGTCTTAATTTGCATGACATCAAGGTGAACTCGAAGCTGGTATGATATATTTTATCAAGTAGAAAGGAAATAAATATCACTGGCCGGTTTGGCTCGTCAGACCAGCTATTTAGGAATCCTTCCAAACCTCTCTATGGCCACACCACGCTTGCCAGAGAGGCTCAAAACAATTAAGCATAACAGCCGTGGTGTGACCTAATTTTAACAATGCACTAGTGAGAACCCTGAGGTAGAAGACAAGCTAGTGGTAAATTTCCCCTAGGAGACAAAGTCTATTCTAACTGAAAAAATTTGCTTCCCTGGCATACAAAGCAACGGTAAACTGATGACTTCCTAAAAGTATAATACTCTTTATATGAGAATCTAAATGAGATTCCATTGAAGGGATAATTGGAAAACATGTTTTTTTTTTGGGGAATCCTTCCAAACCTCTCTATGGCCTCTCCTCTCCTGGCTTCACAATGTGCACTCTGGCTACGTTAACACTGCAGCCTGAAGTGACCCAAAACCGACTTTTTATTGCACCTGGATCTGAACTTTCATGGCAGTCTGAACAACACGGATCCGATTTTTTCCAATCCGACCCAGGCCACTTGGCTATGTGGTCCTGAATCCGATACGAATCTGATCTTTTCAAATGCGATCTGTGTCTGAATGGCCAGGTCGGATTCATCCGACCTGAACGTCATTAATACCCGACAAAGATCACTATTCTGCGTCTTGCTACGCAGAAGCTGCAAGAAAAACAGCAACAATGGCAGATGATGATGCGGAGAGCAGTATTTATGTTTAACCATATTGAAAAGATTGTGTTTTTATGGTTGGAAAAGACCTCTAGCTGCGCGCCGGCACTACCATCCATGTTTATTTCTGTAAACATAGAGCACGCTGGCCTGTGACGTCATTGCGTCCTCTACTGCGCATGTGGGACACTTACGTTGTGGGACTGCAGTTCACACAGGAGATCACATACAAGTCGCATATATTTGGAAATATGAACGGGAACACAAATAAAATCGGATTTCACCAAAAAAATCGGAATTGAGCATCAAGGCCTTCAGTGTCAGTCGAAGCAATAAGCCTCCTTCGCAAGGCGGTGGAGTCGTTTTTGTGGCTAGAGCAACTTCCTTTCAAAATAAAAGTTTTCATGGCGCTGACTCTACTTACTGCAAAGGATATGTGCAAATAAGGAGACAAATGTCCTTAAAAACAGTTTCTGTGTTTGTAATTGCTTAGAATTTGACAACGTGTTGGCGAAAACTGAGGTAGAAGGAAAGTTAGTGAAAGTTAACTTTGAAAATTAACTGGAAAATGTTGCTTTCCTGGTATTCAAAACAACAGTAAAATGAACAGTTGATAGAATTACAATGTCCTTGATATGAGAAAGTAAATGAGATTCCATTGAAGGGATAATTGGAAAATGTGTTGGTTAAAAGCAGAAACAAATATCTGGTAAAGGTCAATGTCTTCTGCCGCACCTTTGTATAGTCTTTTTTGTTCTTGGCTATTTTCTATCACTTTTCTATTGATGATGAGCTGTAGACGGAAAATATTCTGACTTTTTTTCCGGTCTGCTACAGTCAAAAGCATTCGAAAAAAAACTGCTTTTATAGAAAAAAAAAACCTTTAAAATAATGATTACACATTGTTGAAATGTTTTGCTCTTTCGTGATTCTCCTTTCATTATTGGTCTTAGTTATCTTCCTTTTCAAAAATAAAGTAATGGTGGGGGTTGGCAATACAGAGCAAAGCTAAGAACATTTATATGTAGATGAATTTCTTATAAGTCCAAACGGAGGGTACAAAAATAAGCGAGCATAGTGGTGCTTCACTGGAAATCCTCAAACATTTAACTAGTTTTTTCTATCACTGCCTCGCCTCGCACTCCTCTATTTTGTTCAGCTCAAGCCCATTGTAAAAGACGTCTTCTGCTTGCTTTTTCAATTTGAGACACAACTCGCTGGCTGAGATAGAGCCTCCATGTCAGGGTACAAATCATCCCAGTGTGTCGGAGAAATTGAATTTCCCATGAATACGTGATTGGCTGGGATGTGCCCCTCGGCATGCGCGGCGGCTAATCCTCCTTGGTGTCGTTGTGCGAGATCAGGACACTGGTGCTGGGCCGTGACAGCTGCACGGACTGCACACACATACGCACGACTCCCCCCTTCACCCAGCACACGTACGACCACTCACACAAGCAGGGGGACACACCTATGTGATGATATGCCCCTAAGAAACAAAACCCCACAGTGTCACAATCACACACTCGCAGCAGGTCACCGGCAGCTGCCTGTTTGTGTGTAACTTCAGAGCATGCTGGGTGCACATGTCGTCGCGATTGCAACCTGCTGGGTATGTGCAGAGACAAGGGCGTGTGTTGTGCGGCTGTTTGGCTTTCCCCCCTTCTGCTGCTGCCCTCTCTTCAGTCACATTTACAGACCACTTGTTGGGCCCCTGCCGCGCTCCACAACAAAACTCTAGTATCACGCCTGTCATCGAGCCGCATGGTAAGAGCCTCTTGAATTCAGGCCTTCCGTCAGTTACGCAGAGAACACCATCTATTCCCTTTGTAGTGCATGTTTTACTGCATTACGCAGGCATAATATCCTCATGTATTTCAGGAAAATTCAGCCACAGAATATATGTGAGACTTTTTTGCAGATGGTGCTCTGGAATAGAAGTGCATTTAATGTCATATACAGATATAGACCTCAAGCTCAGTATGTGTTTAATTTAAGACCCGGAAATTACAAAGATACAGGTGGTAAACATCTCAGCTTTCTTGCATGCAGTTGTTTAAATTTAACAGGTGACAAATGACCATTTGTTTTTAAGGACATAAGATTCACAATAAGCCAATGCCAATCAATGTCTCTCCTTTCATATTTTAATAATTTTCTACCGTCCGGTCGCTATTGCTAGCTCATGAGACCATCCTGATCTCAGCGCTTCTCAAGCTTTCTCGCTAATCAGTCTGGAGAGACGCTGCTGAAGCCACCAAACTAACGCCCAATCATGCTATTTTGAGGCTGGTTAAAAGTGACGAACGAGAAGCTACAGTTCAGTCTAAAGAACATGGCTGCTTCCAGCCGATGAAAACCAGCTGCTATACGGCTATCGAAAGAGAGGGAAGCAATCTAAGTACAAATACTTCAAGTACTGTACTCAAGCAGATTTTTCTGATATATTTACTTACTACTTTACTACTTATTTTATGGTGACGCTTTACTTCTACCCTTACATTTTACACAAATATCTGTACTTTCTATCCCTTACATTTTCTGCAAAATTGTCCTCGCTTACTTTAAGGTTTTGAATCATTTTCAATGGAGTTACCGTTATTATTTTTCCGTCATCGAACAATACCCAAATTCAATCTAATTGGATGGGAATCTATGTTGCATTTGACGCACTACTACAAGATGAATCGACAGCAGATTGGGCGGTATTCATTCGCGGCAAATCATTGCAACTTGGTGGCGGTGGCGTTAGCATAAGTAGTATGGACGACGAGATGATTGAAAATGAACACAACGGAGATCTAATCTATTGGGCAGACATCCATTTAAAATGTAGGCAGTACGGCATGAAAAAGTGGTTTCTACTTGTACTTTTTATACTTTAAGTAAATTTACAAGCCTGTACTTTGTTACTGTTACTTGAGTAAAGAAGTTTAATCAGTACTTCCACTTTTACCAGAGTATTTTTAACACAAGTATCTGTACTTTTACTCAAGTCACGGAAAGTGAGTACTTTTTGCCATCTCTGCTATCGAGAGCAAGGTTTTATCCAGGATTACAAGGTATTTCTACACACTAAAGAAGAGCAAAACCGCCACTGCTCTGGAGGCTTTCTCAGGAGGAAGAGATGTTTTGCTCTCCTCCGACTGCGTTTCGTAAAGGTTGATGTATCAGTTGGCTCCCTCTTCATCGTCGCTCTGTTGGTACGGTCATATACTTGATTGGTTTTATTTGGCCCGTCTATCGCCAACATAGGCCAATCAGCTACAACCAGCTATTTCTTATACAACCCTGAAGCGAATGCTCTCAACGGAAGGGTTTCCAGATGGATATGCGGAGCAAATCCATCTGGCGAAATCAGGGTTAGTTATTTGCATTATGCTTAAAAAATAGCCTAACAATTCCAATTAGAGACATTAAAATCAAAGAAACAGAATGTTTTACATTAAAAACTAAAGACTGACAGGTCTAATTAGAGTGACAGGTCTTTTGACTTTAGTATCCTTTTTTTCACTATGTTTTTTTTCATATATAATGTTATTTTAGAAATATCCAGTACTTACAAGTAGAGCATGTTATACCTTGATACACACAATGTATGCTAAAATGCAAAAGTCTGTTGTGCATTTCTGAATTCTGTAAAAAAAAAAAGATCACATCAACAGCTGTCCTTACCTTTCATGAAGCACCTACTCATTCATAATTAGATCCAATGTGAAAAGCAATGCGCACAATGCTTCCTTTTCTGAGATGATTTAGTCTGTCATTGCAAATTGAACTAAAGCAAATTTGTTCTTTTTTTCCATCTCGCCTCTTATTATTGAAAGAAGGACTTTTTCTTAAAAGATTAAAAAAGTTAAAAGGCTTCAAAGAGGCAGGTGGAAGCTTATTTACACGTACGCTTTTGTCGATCAATCGACATATTAGCAGCTAAGGTTTGGAATTTCATTTAAGGCTAAAGGTTTATGCCATGCTCTTGAAAGTATTTCAGACAAGTTGCATTTTCTTCTCACATTTAAGGTGAAAAAGGGGACATTTATCAATACAAATGTTTTACACATAATTTACGTTGTCCATGTTTCTTGGAGGATTGATTTGACTCACCCTTTAAGGAGAATTTGGGAGTAAGACTTACCTGTTTAGGGTAATGCCACGGCATGTTAACTGAAGTATGATCTACACTTTCACTAAGCTACACCAACACAGACATTGTTTTATCTATTCAGAGAGGATTTAAAGTCATGACCGGACAACTGACGTTATTCTTTTCTGAATCATCTGGTAGAGAGCAGTAGAGTGTTGGCCTACTGGGTTAGAGCAGTGCGCTTGTGTTCTGAAAGGGCTGCAAGTACCCGGTTTGATCCCCACACCCTGCACTCTGGGTTCCTGAGCAAAGACCTTTAACCCACCCTGCTCCCCATGGGGATGGGTAAAGGTAATTTCTCCAATGTGAGATCAATAAAGTTGAATTGTTATTACTACCTTGTTTTAATGCGTGTATTATGTTTTAATCAGATACTCAGCAGTAATTATTCAATTCAATTCAGTTTATTTCTATAGCGCCAATTCGCAACACATGTCATCTTAAGGCACTTTACAGTTCAACCAGATCATTCAGTCAAATTGATTCAAAGTTTTCTATCTAAGGGAAAACCAGCTGATTGCATCGACTCATTGACTCTTCAGCAATCCCTCACACTAAGCATGCTTGTAGCGACAGTGGAGAGGAAAAACTCCCTTTTAACAGGAAGGAACCTCCAGCAGAACCAGCCAATACTAGAGAGGCTTGCGTCCAGGACTAGGCTACACGTGATACATATTAGCCAATAAGCTGTTAGTCTGGGTTGCTGCTGCTACTTTTAGACACAGCAGGCAAACCTGCGGCAAGTCGGGCGATGAGAACAAGAAAGCAGAGATGAACTGCTGGAAGAACTAGTGAAAGAAAAGTGCAACGGCGTGTTCAAACATGACCCTGCACATTTAGAGGATGTTTGGCTCAATCTGCTGCTGTGAAGCAGGATTCTCCACCATGAACAGAATCAACAATAAATCTGGATCCAGGCTCAATATGAGCTCCTTGATATGTGCTTGAGAATGGCTTAGTCTCCATTCAAACCCAGGTTTAAAGCCTTGCAGGGCAGCCTAAAGCCCACTGCCAACATTAAGACAGAAAAAAAGAAAGAAAATAATAAACGTTCAGTTCAGGTGTTTTGATAAAATATGTGAATCAGGAAAATTGTCTATATACCAAACTGAAAGATTGTTGTTCTCTACTTCAAAAAAAAAAAAAGTTTAGATTTTAAGCCTTTATAGTGTAAATTACCATTTTTGATCACTTGCGTACTCCTTAAAAATGGAGTCCCCCTGTCTTTCAGTGAGGTCTAGAAGCACAAGATCTATATTCAGCCATTCAGCAAAGATTCTTCTACATGGCTGTACATCTTATTTTGGCATTTGACCAATTAGATAAGCCTTTGAATGATACATTACTTACTGTAAATTAAGTTGAAAGAAAAAAGGAAAAAAACCTAAGAGAAAAGTTAAAAAGTATAGTTAAAAAATTAATAAGCCTAAATAAACAATTATTTTAAGGTTTATAATCTAAAAAATGTAACTGCAAGTATCAGCATTAAAGTGTCTAAGCTTATGTTGTACCAAGAAAAATGTTTCTTTTAGTGTTTTTCATGAATTTTTATTAGAAGCACTTTTGTTATTTTTCTAGTAAGTATTTATAGGGCACTAAGTATTTCACTTAGTGCCCTATAAAGGGTTAAAATAGAAAAATGTTATAAATAAAAATATTTCCTTTAAAAAGTCAATGTGTATAACATGGATGCATAAACACCTAATTTTATTTTAGTGTTAAATTCTGTTTAGAGTAATTTATTATCAGCAATTAAAAAAGTAAAAATGTCCCCGGATCTTTACTACTGGTTGATGATTTTCTTTTATTCGGACCACATTGGTTTTTAATTGGTTACTCGCTGCCGTGGGATATTATTATTATTTTTATTTATTTTCTTTTACATTGACCTTTTTTATTGCATTTTCCTCTTTTTTTTTTCTTTTTTAGACTTTTTAAATCATCACCAAAAACGTTTTCAACATTCTTCTTCTTTTCTTTAAAGGAGTGTTTTGTCCACCAGGCTTGTTTGGGCTAAAATTAAAGGAGACCACACAAGATTTTCTTATTAAATTAAAATTGAATTTATTAAATTATGTTACAAAAATAAAACGGAAAAAGAGCAGCATACCTGCAATAAGTAATGGAAGAATTTTTCATTTTAGTATTGAAAAGTATTGACTTTTCCTCAGAATTCTGACTATAAACTCAGAATTCTGACTTTAATCTCAGAATTTCTGACTTTTTTTTCAGAATTTTTGACTTTTTCTAATCTCAGAATTTCGACTTTTCACAGAATTCCCTGACTTAACCAGTATGCTTCCGATTTCTTAATTCAGAATTTTTGATCTTTTTAATCTCGTGCCTGTTACCTCTCAGAACTTGCTGACTTTTTCTTCAGAATCCTGACTTTAAGCTCAGAATTTCGACTTTGGATTCTTAACTGGTGAATTCTAGCTCGACTTTTTCCTTCAGAATTCCCACTCTTCAGAATTTCACAGAATTCTGACTTCGATTCTTAATCTTTCCTGAATTCTTCTCAGAATAACAAACATGTCAGCATCAAGCCATAGCCATGTTCGTATTCTGAGACTAGCTCCCTTGTTTCCATATGACCTTCGCTCCTCCATTAATGAGGGGACCCCTCGGCATGTAAAAAGTTGCCTAATTTGAGATAATTTTCCACCAATGTCTGACTGACTACCCCAAACAACTCACATCTATGTCAGTGTGAAGCTGAGTGCTCCCACATCTCTTCCTTCATGGTGCCCATCTATAAAGATCAAAAATTCTGATATTAAAAGTCAGAATTCTGGAGAAAAGTCAGAATTCTGGAGATTGAAGTCAGAATTTTGAGAAAAAGTCAGAATTCTGAGATTAAAAGTCAGAATTCTGAGATTAAAGTCAGAATTTGAGAAAAAAGTCAGAATTCTGAGAGATCCTAAAGTCAGAAAATAGTCAGAATTCTTGAGAGCATCTTGAAGTCAGATTAAAGTTAGAGCTTAGTGAAAATTATTTTGAGATTGACAGTCAGAATTCTAGTGAGAATTAACTCTGAAAAAAGTCAGAATTCTGAGAAAAAAAGTTTACAATTCTGAGGAAAAAAGTCAGAATATTATGAGAAAAAGTCAGAATTCTGAGATAAAGTCAGAATTTGAGATTAAAGTCAGAATTCTGACGATCTAAATTCTCAGAATTCTGAAGATTAAAGTCAGAGAATTCTGAGATTAAAATCAGAATTCTGCTAGAAAAAGTCAGAATTTTGAGATTAAAGTCAGAATTTTGAGATCAAAGTCAGAATTCTTGAGACTAAAAGCTCTAGAATTCTGATTCTTTAATTTCAGAATTCTAAGACTGAATTTCTGACAGCTGAGACAAAGTCAGAATTCTGGAGATTAAAGTCAGAATTCTGAGAAAAAAGTCTGAAATAAAATCTGAGACTCTTCAGAGCATCTTGATAGCAGATTTAAAGCTTGCATAATTATTTTTGAATTTGATAGGAAATAAGTATGAATTTGAGGAAAAAAAGCTAACAGATTTTTTATTTTATTTCAGTATAGTATGGGAAAAGTCAGAATTTGAAGATTAAAGTCAGAATTCTGAGAAAAACTTCAGAATTTGAGAGTTTAAATGCTAGTCAGACTTCTGACGAGAAAAGTCAGAATTTTTGACTTTTTTCACATATAGAAATTGAAATAAAAAATTTTAAAAAATCAGTAAACTTTTTTCTCTTCAATGGCCCTAATCCCTCTTCCATAAATAAGAAACCAAAATAGATTAATAAAAAAAACTAAAAAAAACTAACCTGAATTAAGCAAAACAAAAAAAATCAAATCAAATGGGGGTTCTGATGAAGGAGAGGGAAAAAGGCCTGCTCATCTGCTGCATGCATAGCAGCTTTTAAACAGCAGAGCACCAATCAGGGCAAAACATAACACCTGCAGAGGGCCTGTCTCCCGAACCCTACAAGGAAAAAAGACAGAGACCCAATGCAACCATAACAGGAGGAAGATATTTTTGTTTAACAGCCTAAGCCCAGGAATCCACCTCACATTTCCAAAATTCAGTTTGTTTAGATCTTCACCGTGAGGATGACCAACTTGTCAGGGGTTTCCCCACATTTCTTTTAAATGAAGAGACTCTCCAGCGGAAGGAAACTGGAATGAAAAAAAAAAAAAAAGGTAACTTATGTCAGTGTTTGTGTGTTCTCTGGTTAGGGGTAATTGAGCTTGATTGGATGAGTGGACTATCTGAGGAAACTATTCAGACCTCTGGAACGCCGTGTTTGCATGAAGCTGCCAAAAAACAAACGCTGCTAAAGGAAACTTGCCTTTGCAAAATCCCACATAATATCCTATCATTATCATTCCACAGGATTTTAAAACATTATTAGCAGAAATTATACTTTTGTTTTGTCTTCTCCCAAACCTCCAGCACTTCCTCTTCAATTGGGCTGACATTTAATATGCTTCTTCCCCACGAAATTCTTTTCTCTTTCCTCCTTTCTATTTCTCTCTTTGAGTTGACCTTGTAGCTGTGCCAAACAGGACAATGGTGTGTAACCTGGCACTTCTGGAAGACCAGAGCAGAGAAGGAGATTTTAGCAGTGCCCTGGCACGGAAGAAGAGGGGCTGCTAATCTGATAATGGCCCCTGGGCAGAATGACTCTTCCTGGGCTGCATTGTGGCTTCACACAGTCATCTATCAGCCCCAGAGTCTCCTGTAATTACATATTCTTCATGTGGATACAGCCAAGGAGAGCAGGCACAGAAGGCCGGTCAGCACATTGAGGCGTGGGATGACTGGAAAAAAAGAATCAAAAGCTTTTTTTTTGAGAAGGTGATATAAGCGAAAAAAAGAAAATAGAGGCAGACAGTAAGAGAGGGAGGCTGGAAGTGTGAGTAACCAGCTCTTTGTGTCATGACACAGATAAGGGCAGGATTGCAGATGTTACTTGATGCTTGTTTTATTTACTGTATGAATTTACAGAACTTATTAGAAGCATCTATCCCCCTTTTTTTCTTTATGTTACAGCTACAAACTGTAATGTATTTTAATCGTAAATCAATGCAAACTGTGCGACATTTACTTTAAATGAATGCAATTAAATCTTAAAAGGTTTAGCACGCACTGAGAGCCTCCACATACTTTGTAAAGCCATATTTTGCTGTAACAGCTGCAGGTCTTTTGGAGTATATCTCCTCTAGCTTTGCACATCTAGAGACTAAACCTTTAACTCAGGCTCAGCCAGATCAGATAGCGGCTCTATGAGCATTGATTTTTTTCAAGTCCTGCCACAGATTCTTAATCAGACTCACTGTAAAACATTTAATTGTAGCTTTAACTGTTGAGTGTGATCACCCTACTGGCTTCCTAATTGTCCTGATGCAGAATCTGACAGTTTTGACCGGATTCTCTTTAGTTAACGGTGCAATTTCTCAGTATTTTAAATATCTAGGTTCCCTTTTTGGAAAAACACAGACACCCTAAGAAGCAGGAATACTAGGCTGCTTCCGAATACCTTCAAATTGTATATCAAAACTCGTACTATTCCTTCACCTTTTGTGGATGAGCAGTTAGAATGCTATCCAGGGTAGGAAAGGAGCTTCAGAAAGCTGTGCTGAATCCAAAGAGCTTTCAGCCTCATGGGCATTTTACACAAAAGAGACGCACAGAAATGGTCAAATGGAAAGAAACATTAAATTGATCCACCTCTCCCTCCACTCTGAAGGCTTTTAACCTGCTGAAGTAAAGAAAATACCACAGCATGATGCTGCCACTGCTGTGTTTCACTGCAAAGATGTGTGTTTAGGGCTTTGCCTGCAGGCAAAAATGTCTGCTTTTTGTCTGATGTGATCATTCTTCCACATTTCTGTGTTGTCCTTAATATGCAACTTATCAAACTTTTTATTTCTTTAAAGAAATGTATTTTTTACACTATTTAATGGAGGTTGTTCCTCTGAATTGTTGATCTCTTTGTCTAGTCCCAGATGACATTTTGGCTACTTCTGGCATTAATCATTTTCTTTCCTGACCCATAAGGTGTTGAGGAGCAATCCTTTATAAATTAAGAAAAAAAATAAGCCTGTGTTTTTCCCTGACCTGTCTGCTTTGTTTAGTCTCCATAATGTTTTTTTTTTACTTTTTTAACCAATGTTTTGTGAAACAAATTCTGAAACCTTCAATGAACTACTGGATTTAAAGGAAAACTCTGGTCATTTTTAGAATTCAAACTTCTGAAATTACTTTGAATATGAAATTATTACATACTGTTCAATAAATAATGAGTGTTTTAGAGTACTCCTTTCATGTGAATGTGCTTTTACCGGAGGCATCCACGTTTGTCAAAGAACACTACTGCCACCTACTGGTTAGTGATGTCACGGTGCGGTATCGGCCGTTGATCAAGTCCCAGTGCTGTATCTGGTGTTTGTCACAACGCCAGCTATTATCCAAGTCAATCTTGAAAACATTCTTCTTCCAAATGTTGGCTGCTATTACTTGTTTTTCTCTGCTTGGCCAGAAGTTCGATGGCAAAATCCTCCCCTTCAAGTTGGTAATTCCAATGATCTAATCCTCACTTTTACCTGATGTATTACTCCACCATCCAGCTGCCATGCACGTCAGGACAGTCACGTTTCAGTACTATAGTTCTGGTGAATTTCAATGGAGAAGCCCCTGGAAATCTTCAATGATTGTAGTTGATTGCAGATGTAAGTCTAGTAGTTCCCATTGATTTTGCTTGTAAAGCCGGGAGAATGGCGCAAGGCAAAGCAAATTAATTTGTATAGCACAATTCAGTACAAAAGACAATGCAAAGTGCTTTAAATTATTAATTTGAGTAGGAAAATAAAACAGAATCAAAAGTAGGAAAAATAAGAAAAATAAATAATGATGTTCTTGCATTAACCCCTGTCAACCCTGTTGACTTATAGGCCCGGACCCATTTATTTCTCGTGTGAAAACGTTGTTTTTTTTCGTGCAAACCACAAGATCCCTGACCTTGAGCCACAATGTAACAGCCAAAAATGCAGGAACAAAAAAGAATATTAAAACAGTTGACTAAAGAAAAATAAGTAAGGCTTACCGCGACCGCGGACGCCAGTGCTGGAAGATGGCAAGAGGGAGGTGTTACTATTTTTGGGCAGCTCCCAGACTCGGTGATCACGACCAAAATTATTGTTTTCTTTATTATTTTTAATGATTAATGCTAAATTTATTAAATTTCGCCGCAAACATATTAGTTTCAGGTATAGATAATGATTCATTGATCATTTCTTGCTGATCTGACTTCTCCTTAAAAAAAACACCCCTCATCTTTCAATAAAGCATGGGTGTGTTGTTTTTGATTAAGGGGAATTTGACTGCAGACGAAATTTTATTTATAAGCACCAGAGTAGAAGCAGAAGTGAAACCAATGTAGTTGCCACTTTATCAAGATTTTTCTCATAACTTTTTACTCACACTTTACATGTACCGTGCCGGTATGCTATTTGTTTGTTTTCGGTGTTCTTTTTGCTTATTTGGGATTTGAATAAAAATCGTGTGTTTACATCAGAATCAATAGGGTGTGCTCTGTTTTATATGGAACTCACTGTAGACTCTTGATGGCTTTGGCAAAGGCAACAGTCACCAATCCCTGACTATCACCCTCAGAGTCGGGGTGGTCCCGTTCATCCACATTAGTGTCTGGGTTTATGGGAACATCGCGTAAAGCGAAGCTTTAGCTGTGGCCTGTGTTCCCATTGGTCTGTCCTGTCGTCATCAGATCGACTTGCTCCAAATACCTGAAGCTGTCTTGTTTCCTTACTTTGATGCTCATCGTTTCTCCACAAGGCCAGCAAACCATCTTCTCCCCTGTCTGGTGACTTGTTTCCTGTTCTGCCTTCAGGAGTTTTTTTTTGTTGTCTTTATTGTTTTTTTTTAGTTTATTTTTAGCGATAATAAACAGAATTGTTCTATCCGGCTGTGATGAACATTGGATAAAAAGAGTTTGGAAAGCCTTGAGAAATCCCTTGCTTCCGATGACTGACTTTAATCTTTCCAAACCGGACAAATGAAATCCGAACCTAAACATATTCATTGGTTACAAAGTCTGATTTCATCTCCTGACAAAGATCTAGAGCTTGTTTACCTTTTAAAGGTATTAAAACTTTTCACAATTTATTACGTCATATTCTATGCATTTGACTGGGATGATATGTAACTCATTACTGTAAGGTACTGCAGAATAAAAAGATGCACCTTTTTCTGCAAATTCAAATGCACAAAAATCTCACATGGATTTTATTCGGCCCCTTTTAAGCACAATGCATCTTAAATAGTGAAATTTCTGCAGAAAATCAACCTTAATGGAAACTAGGATAAAGAAAGCGGTTGCTAAAAGAAATTGAGAAGATGCACAAATTGGATGTATTCACTACGGCTGTCCCAATACCAAACTTTGCTGGCAAAGAAATTGTTATTGGCTATGAATCTAAAATGCAGCTGTAGCCTTTAGGTGTTAAAAGTAAGATGACAGCAGAGACCAGGCCCCCTCAGAAGATTGAATTTAATGCTTTGGGTGCCTCTCTGCTCCTGCTCTACAACTGCAAAGCAACCGCACCTCGTTCATGGCCAAGGACGTAGGTTTGATTTCAACTTTGGTAGGGACACTGTTGGTCTGATGTCATTGGTCCTATGCAAAAATATGCATGCTCGTATTTTAATGCTTGACGTGAAAATCAGGGTGTATCTCGTTTTAAGAGAAAAGCAGCATTTCTTGCTACATTTATACAAATTTTATAGCACTACACGCACTAGATGCTGTTAATCAATGACTGATGCTTTACTGGCTCTGATGAATGAGGAAATAGGACTTTTTTCCACTTGGAAACGGTTTGCATTTGAAATTACCTAAGACAGTAGATACATCTGTGCCTATTTAACATAATATAGTCTAAATATGTCTGCTATATGTGGATTTATACTTTTTTTCCCCAAGATATAGAACTGTGCAGAGGTAAAAAGAGGTAAAACCCACTCTTATATTTTAAATGTTCTCTTTATATCATTAAAACAAAGCATAATAATAGATTTAAGGGATGCCAAATACATATATTGTATTTACATGAGCTCTGGAAATAGAAGAGGAACTGACACTGAGCGTTTAATATATTAACTTCACTCTACAAGCTCTACATCTAGGCTGTAGTTACTCTGTTTAACCCATTTCATATATTTTATTTTATGGCTGAAACAATTCATTGGATTAATCAATTATTGAAATAATGTCAACAAATTTAATATTCGATTGATCATTATGGAGTATCGAGACTCTAAAAGATGTCTTTAGCTCACAGAGCGACCGACTAAGAGCAAGAATTATACCAAAATTGTAAAAAATAAATAAACATTTTCCATTTTAGATAAAACATGTTTTCGTCTGTCAATATTCCCCATTCCAGAACTCCTCTACTGCTGCAACAACGCTGTATTGTAAATTATAAATACTGTATTCACTAGGGGTGAGTATTGGCATGGGTGTTGCGATACGATGTTTGTCACGATACGATATTATAACTTTATTGCATTATAACCATATATTGCGATTTTTTTTCCTGCTATCAAAATTAAATGCATAGATAAAAAAACAACCTCTGTTTATGTTCATCAGATGAAATCGATGGTTCAGTTTTTTTGGTATCCATGTTGTTTGGGGTTTAAGTGAGTCCATTTCTTCCACTGTGAATGCCTCAACTATAAATAATATGCTGCACCGCACAGCAAAAGGGCGCCACAGCGCCATCTGCCAGAGTGGTGGTACAAAGGTAGCCCATTTTCCCTCAGTTTTAGTTAAAAAAAAATGTTCCTTTAAAAGAATCGATACTAGGAAATAAAAGATCGATATCATATCAGGCAGCCAAAAATCGCGATATATTGCCAAAATGATTTTTTTTCCACACCCCTAGTATTCACATCTAATTGTTTGCAGGGACAGGTAGGTCCGTCCAAAGTTTTGGTAGGGACTTGATACTGGTTTGCAGAGGACCATAGGAGCGACATTTTCGGGGAATCCCCACGGGTCGCGTGATTCCCATGGGATTCCCGATGGGGATGGGGAGTCCCTAAATTATTATGCCCGATCCGCGTGATTGGGGCGGTGCAGGATTAAACATTACTTGAGCAGGCGGAGGCGAGGCAAACCGATAGTAACTAAAAACTAGGATAGATGCCAAAAATAAAATAAAAATAGAAAGAAGAAAATCGGTACTGGCTGCTTTTTGTAGTTTTTTTTTCCTTGAAGCCTAAACTATAATTGTGAGTCAAAAAACTACACGACCAAAATCAGTGCTTATAGAGTTTTTCACCCACGCTCCAAAACAACAAGAATGGGAGTGGTGCAGGAGCGGGAGTCAATCTGAATGGGGAGGCGAGGGATGGGGTGGGGTAATTTCACCAGAGAGTGGGACGGGACGGGATTTAGATTTCTACTCTGGCACTTGAATGGGACTGGACACAATTTTTCTGTGGGGTGGGGCGGGGACAGGGTGAGAATCCCACTCCTGTGTCAGTCTCTAATGCAAACCTACGTCCATGTTCATGGCTCTCATGCTACACAAGCTTCACTAAGGAAATGATAAAGGGAATTGCTGATAGGAGACCAATGCACTGCAGCCAATCCTGGACTTTAAAGAGACAGAGATGCCAAGAAAACAATCAAGCATGCAAACATAACTCATAGCTCATTTAAATTTATCATGGGATTACATTTGATAATTTAACATGACATTGAAAATGCAAATAGGAGCTCAAGAAATTACAATCAATTTGCAAGACATTGTGTATTAGAGTCCAAAAAGTGGTCATTTTCAGTTGGGGTGAAACTTTCTTCTTTTTTTTTTTTTACATAAATCACAGGTTACATGATACTGTGACAGATTATGCTCCCGCAGATCACCCCCTGAACTCCAGACTCGTCAGGGAGGAAGTCATTTAATTGAATTGTGCTCACTTGCTGCTACGCTCATCTGCTCTGGGCTTCCTCTGTTCTGTTTGTGCTCTTCATGAGAACGCTTTCAGCCGTGCAACGCCAGTCCAATTTCCAGCCCTGTTTTTTTTTTTGCTTTCTTTTCCCCAGCGTGATCCATTCCGCAAAGCCTTGTGTGTTGACCCTTAAATGGCTGCTCATTCTGGAGTAGACTGAGTGGCCTTTGTGGAAGCAGTCACAGGGGTCAGAATCGGCACGACAAGCTGCAAAACCAAATACAGAAGAGCCAGAATGCTGCAAGATACTAAACCCTTCATGTCTTTAAAAACAGCTGGATAGAAAAGTAGAATACAGATCAGAAGGTTCTGGGATTTAATCTTTCAAGTAAAGTCCTCAGACAGCTGTGCAAACCTGGAATTTTTTGATTGCGAAAGACAACAGCAAACATTGTTCCATTTCTTTTTTGGCATTCAGCCTAATTAAACAATTCAATGCTTTGTTCGGAACCGAAAAGAATATTTACAGATGGACAAAAGAAATGAACAAGAGCTGCAGAGCAGCTGTGGGGGTTTACAGTACGTGATGTCATCTCAGGGCTTTGTGAGTCACGGCGGAGAGAGAGAGAGAGGGAGAAAAAAACAGGCTGAGAGCCGTGGGATAGAAATCACTTCATGTCCTCACCTCATGCAGGTGTGTGGTTTTGAATCATCTCGGCTGCAAGGAAAAAAAGAAAACAAAGATGCCAGCTTTTCTCCTTGATGTAAATTAAGCTGGGAGAAAGAAATGCGCCAGTGTGCCGAATTCATTTCAGTGGCTAACCGAGCGTTCCCCCTGGCCCTAAAGGAGAACATCAAAGAGTTGAATAACATTTCATATTTTTCTGTTTTGGCCTTTTATTCTTTGAGTCCTCAGACCTCCGTTTTTCTTTGTGGAGAGAAGAACAGAGGTCGTTCCCTTCAGCACTGTTACCAAAACTTTAGCCCGGTGTCATGACCAAGATCAAAGTCGTCTGCAGCACTCGGCTCTTGCGTGAGTCGGGGCTTGGGCTGCGTTAAAAAGCAGCTGCCGAACGGGACAATGAGCTGCAGTCTGTGCAGAAAGTGTGAGGAAGTAAGGAGGTCAGTTCTGACCTTTGGAGGCTGCAGCGGCTCCTTCACTTCCTTTGCCTGGGAAACTGAACACAGTCTTTGACATTTCCTCTGTATGGATGGAAAGTCAGTGTGGTGCAGTGAATAGAAATGGACTAAATCAGGTCTGAGATGGTTTGAATGCAGAACAGCAAAGTCTGCATTGTCTTCTGTTTCTTTAAATGTGTCCTGCACATAAAGTTCAATTATTATTATTCAGAATCTCTTAGCTTAAACTGGTCTAGCATGTAAAATATCCTGCAAACAGTAGGAATATAACTATTAGGCAGATCAATATATTTTCTATTTAAAGAAAAAACAAAACAAGAAAAAACCCAGTTAATTCACACAAATTAGACTATTAGTGCAGACCTGCATGATAAAGCAGGATGACATTGAGACTGTTAAGCAAAGGAAGGAAAGTAAACACCCCCCTGTGATAGTTCAGCTGATTAAAGGACGAGCATGGCCCCCCCAGTTAGCCAGTTACCAGGCGGTTTGTTGTCCCCACTGGGATATAATTCATCACCTCTGGAACAAGCAGTTTGTCTCTGAACCAACATCATGTGGAATGTCCTGCTTTGGCATTTTAATATTATTTTAAACAAAAACCGACAACAAATTTACAGTTATTAACCCCTAATACGGCAAGTTACTTTTTTTGAAATGGAGCCCCCCCCCCATTATATAGATCTAGAAGCACAAGATCTATATCCAGCCATTCAGCAAAGATACAGCTACATGGCTGTAGATCTTTTGGAATTTAACCAATTAGATGAGCCCTTTAATGAGAAGTTAGTAAAGAAATACAAAATAAAACAAAACAAAATAATATATTATAAACAGTGTTGGGCAAGCTACTTGTCCAGTGTAGTGAGCTAAGCTATCAGTTACTCAACAATAAATTAAGCTTCACTACACACAAAGTTAACAATCCTAAAGAATTATAGCAAGCTAAGTTACACTAATGTGTTAAAAGTAGCTTAACTACATCAGAAGCTACTTAACGTTGTACCAACCTAATACTCCACATCAACAAAATGAGTCTGATTAAGTGATACATATATTTATGTCTCACCATATACTTTTAATTTCTACCTACATATTTATTCATTGGCAGTTTGTATTTTTGGGGCAATTAATTGAATGCTATTTATTTATTTATTGAGCATTTATTTCTTTTGTATGTATTTATTTTATATATCACGGTAGAGAGGCTGTTCCTCCATAAATAAAATATCTTATCTGTGCAAAGCCTAAAAACAGTATCTTAGTGGCACATATGGGAGGTAGCAGTCCTGCCATAATGCAAGAGAGCACATCATTTCAATTTGAGAAAAGAATTTCATCTTCTTGCACTCAAAACTTATAATGTTCACACTCAAAACATGAGCTCTCTCTCAAATATTTTCTCTTCTCTCTCAAATCTTTTTTTTTTTCTCTCAGATTTAATGCTTCTTGCACAGATATTTTCTCACTCTCAGCTTGCCTCACTTCTCTTAAGCAAAACGGCGCTCTGTTCGAGTCTCTGATACGTACTTGAAACCCGTAGGGCTCTGCTTTAGCGGTTTGTTTTGCTCTCTCGGACTGCAGTTGGATGCGTAAGCCTAGCAACTATTACAGCCAATAGAGCGACAGCCTGGGGAAAGGGTGCGCTTGTTTAACCCTACTGAGTGTGCCTGTGCTACTACGCCACTTATAAGAGCGTCAGCTGAAACTGCTATTTACAGTAGTTTTGTGGCTGATTGTTGTTTCAAAATAGAAAACCTGGTTTCATTTTCTTGGTTATGCCCTGGTTTTGCTTGAAGCTTGTGGGCGCTTACATTAAGCTACTGATCAAAAACAATATACGCCAAGCTACAGGAAAGTTACTGCCGATAAATAAAGCAGAGAGCGCTACGGTCAAGCTTACTGGAAAATGTAGTTAAACCCAGCCAATAGCTTCGCTACATGTAGCGGCTGCTACTGCCCATCACTGATTATAAACCTGTATTTATAAAGTTGGAGCTGCTCTGAGTAACTCCTTTTATAATATTTAACCTTGATGTATTAGGAAAAATAAAACGAAAGAAAACATCATTATCATCAGACTGGCTTAATTACTTTTACTTTGTTATTGATCAAGACACTTAAGCTTGCTTTGATTATGACTCCCAGGCTGTTCTCTACATCCAGTCTGTTCCTCTGCTTGGTTTGGATGTGTGTCAAAGCTGAAGGTGAACTAAAACATATACGGTAAGAAAAACTTAATTTTTGGTTGATTAAAGCTTGTTTGATTTTTCAATTGGGTCATCACAAATCAAAACAGATCCCAACCAATTCCCTATTTTATTTTAATACAGAAGAAATAAAAAGTTTAGATGTACCCCTTGCAATGCAGTCGTGGACCACTAGGGGTATGCGTTTCCCCGGCTGGGAATCACTACAGTAGTCATTCGGACACTTAAATAAAAAGGCATAACCACTATATAGTGCACTATATATTGTATACAGTGAACCCTCGTTTATCGCGGGGGTTACGTTCCAAAAAGAACCCGCGATAGGCGAAATCCATGAAGTAGAAACCTTTATTTTTTTACAGTTATTATACAATGAAATACTCCATAAAAATTTAAAAATCAAGAAACAAAAACTTTTTACAGGCACAAGCATTTGTTTAACAAATAAAAGTAAAGTGTAAAGGTTTGTTGTTGTTTTTTTTTTTAAACAAATAACTACTGTACTGTACTGTAAAATTATATAGTTATAAATAAATAAAAATTTTAATCATCAATATGAACTGAAGGGTTAATATTGCGGGGATCAGCACCGCCCCACCGTGACGGATTGAGAAAATGTTAAAGGATTATGAAAAAACAAAACAAAGTACAGTAGGACAAATAGTGACTCACGTGTACAGTAAAGTATTTCACTGCTGTTCTAATGGAGCGCTGCATCTGACTCTCTTTCTGTGGCGTTTTTTTTTTCTTCTAAAGCCTGCTTGGTGCGGGTGTGTTTTGGAGAAAGACATAGCTATCGGTAGTTGTTGTTGCTCTCTTTTCTTCTGGGCCAAAAGATCATTATAAACCGCACCATTGATTATGTTTGACAATAAAGATGAAAAGTGCATGATGCAAATCTAGTGAGGGGTTCACTGTATATCCGGTCATAGCATGGGTGTTTCCCCTAAGTCAGCTTGGATGGCTCTACCTGACATCCCTCCATTTTATTTGTTTTTGTTTGTAAAGCCCATCTTAAATTTGGACAGATTACTGAGTTTAGCAGCTAAATCCCTATGAGATCTTAATGTGACTGCTTGCTCTTACTTGTTTAGCTAACAATCCCAAGAACAAACTGATATAAAAGTACATTTTGTGCTGTCGTATAAACAGCATTTGTTGTATACATGAACCAATTTGGCTGTGTTTAGACTGGAACTTGTGCAAACCAGATTGACTTCACCTGTCTATAAGGGGATATCCCAGCCAGAGCTGCCCTGGGGCACGCTGACAGAAGTGAAGCTGGTGTACTAATGCCCCACCTGGCCCTCTGACTACTAGGCCGGTTTTGTCTTGCCCAAGGACACAACAGGTGAGGGCTGGGGTTTCGAACAGTTGACCATTAGGTTGCACCTCTAATGCATCCTATGCCACCATCTTCCCCACAATAGCAGCAATATGTTCAGCACTTATTATCCCTGCTGTAAATGGCTTGGCACCCGTAGATATTTAAAGATATTAGCCTGTGCTGACAGTGAATCTCTATGTACAGCTGCAGGTTGATATTTGATTTATAATGATGACACACAGCCACTCATTTCAAGGCTGACAGAGCAATAGAACATGGCAGATGTGCAGATGGTCATTAAATTAATCAGCTGTTCAAGCAGCCACAGCCTGACCCCTCCTGGCCATCAGTCAATGCAGATAGATGGCACTCCGAGTGTGCGTGTGTGTGTCTTTGTGGATAAATATCTGTTTATGTGTTTTTGTTTATGCCTTCATCGTATTTATTGTGGCTCAAATAAAATTGGACAGCTGTGAATAATATTTCATTGTTAAAAACTGGAGACTTCCAGGGAGTTCTTGCAGAACGTTTATATGTCGCATGCTGATATATTGTTTGAGAAACTGTAAATTGCATAAAAAGGCAGTTTCGGGTACCGACAAGACATTAATTTCTCTGTATCACCAGGAAGCTAATTGATTCCTGCTTTTGCTTTTGGTGCTGCACCTTGAAAGTAGCGTTTGGCCTTGCATTGTCTTGATTAGAATACTCTATCCCAATGGCGTAAGGACACAACAATAGGCCCGTAAGCAATATTTTCTGGGTGGTACTTCATATGACGAACTCCAGTACACTAAGATTCTTTAGTTTGACTGCTCTGACTGCCTTTTCCAGATTTAATAAATACTCAGTTGGCTGTTGTGGCCACTTTACTACCATCCTGTCTTCTTTGCAAAACAAACCCCGTTGGATCTTGTTTTCATCTCCTCACAGATGGTACTACATTTTCTTAAAGGAAAAGTGCGGTCACATTCAGAATTAAAACTTCTGAAAGTACTTTCAATAAGAAATTGCTACATACTGTTCAATAAATGATAAGTATTTTTAAATAAGAGTAATTTTCATTAGAATGTTCTTTATTGGAGGCATCCATGTTTGTCAAAGCACGCTACTGCCACCTATCGGTTTGTGACGTCACAGTGTGGTATCGGATGTCGATCAAGTCCCAGTGCTGTATCTGGTGTTTGTCACAACGTCTAGTAGTTCCAATTGATTTTGCTTGTAAAGTGGGGGGAATTACCGCACCGTGACATCACTGCATGAAGATGTCAGGAGTGGGGTGTTACTATATTTGGGCAAAAATGGCCGCCCCCGGACTCATGGATTGCACCGATTGCAATATTATTTTTATTTTTTCACTAATTAAAGCTAAATTTATGAAATCACTGCAAATGTATTAGTTTTAGGTATAGATAATGATCCATTGATTATTCCTTGCTGATCGGACTTTCCTTTAAAAGGATTTCCTGATAAACTTGCAGGTTTCTGTTGCCAGACCAGTAAAAGTCACCTGATGTCCTTCTGAGCCCCCTAGTCGGCAGTGATCTTACCAAAAATTGCCATTCTCAGCGTAGACTAGCTGCTAACATAAGTTGAAGAAGTGCACCAAAACAGTAGACGGTCCAGAATTCATACAAAACGTCAAAACCAAGAGTTACAATTTCGTTTCCTTTACTCTGAGCATTCATTGTTAAACACATGATGCCCGTACTGTAGCTAAAGTGACGCTGTGTTTTAAAAGGTGTATTCACATAATGCCATGTTCGGTCTTTATTCACATGGAGAGAAAAACTTGCAACCAAGGAGGGTAATAAGCTCTGATCTGTTTAAAGACCAGGGAACTCTGCTCCGGGCCAAACAAACATACAAATACCCTCTTTTTGAGGTGGTCTTAGTCCGCCTTAAATGCACTCTGGTGCAGTTCGCTTTAATCTTGATCCAAACCAGCCTTGGTCCAAATGCAGAACCTGTTTGGACTTAGCAGGCCTCCGTAGTAATAAATGTAGTTTCAAAATAATATCTGCTCCAAGAGTCCTGTACAGGTTGGATTTATCAAAACTGTATCCACCCACACCCATGTAGTTCAGAGGAGAGACTCGACCCGTTACCTTAAATGATCCCCATTTAAAACCCGGGTACCCACAGATCCCTAAATAATAAATTACGACCGTGGTCGTGATCACAAAGTGTTCACAAACATTTTAAGGCCTTAAAAACAACATGCTTTATTTTTCCAGCTGCAGCAAAATACTGTTTTATTAACAGAGGAAGTAAAGAACATTGCCTCACGCTCACAGATTAACAACTGTAAATTGGCCGAAGTGAGAAAGTTTGCCTTGTTGCTTAAAAAAAAAAAACTGTTATCCGGATATTCTTGAATCAATCTATAGATAAAGATGTAGAGTTAATAAATAAAAAGTTTCATTCATGCTCCCTGTATACCTTCCCGCATTTTGTTCATATATATACCCGTGCCCGCACCCGTGCATTCTCAGCACAGTTACGAAAATTCCAAAATAAAGTTTTAAAATCTACAGAATGTGCTGCTCTAGATGCTCATAATGATTTAGCAGCTTCAATAACAGCATAAATATACAAAACAGAGGATCGGTATAAAGGGCTTGCATGGTTTTCCTCCATTTTTGGGAGTGTGATCCTTCTGTAGTCATTTTCTGACCAATGGGTACAGCACTCCTCACATACGTGGCTTTGTTGTGAATTAACATCCGCTTGCAAAAATTGCAATTTAAATACAAGCCAGGCTTACCGAGAAAAAAAATGAAGTAAACTTTTGAGTCAGACAAAATAAATGGACCTTTCTCACAAAAATACAACATGGCAACATGACGCTAACTGAAGAAGGACAACACGTGTGAGTGAGCAGCTGTGGCCACCTCAAACCAAGATTTAAAAATCTTTGTGGAAAGCTGGCCCACAGACAATGGCTCTTTTTAAAACCACCAATGGGTCCGCCTTTAAGAGCCAACCTGTCTAGTAGCACCTTTAATTAGTAAGGGTGACCTTTGGGGCCATTTGTAATTATAACTGAGCTAAGCTGTGATGATAGCACTTAGTGACCTAGAAAATTCTTGCAGCTTTTTTCAGTGTAAGATTGGTGGAAGGGATTTGCACACACCAGCCAGAAAACCACTGAAAATGTTCAAAAAAGGTCTTCATCTATTTCAAAAATTGTTTAAAAAATTATGACCAAAAACGGAGGTCAACAAAACAGACTGCAATTCAGGTACAAACTTAAAGAAGTCGAGCAAAAACTGACCTATCAAACAAGACATGAGGGAAACTTAGATAGTGGCTGATCAGACCACTGTTGACACGCAAGGGGGATAACTGCCTGACAAACTAACAAACACATAAACTGAATTAAACAAAGAAATACTGGCAACTTAAAGAAGAAATTAATCAATTGCTTTTTAACAAAAATATAACAAACTGACAGTTACCTACACTGCAAAAAAATGTAAATCTACATAAGTCATTGTTTCTTATTTCATGTTCATATCATCCAAGTATCTTATTTTAAAAGTAGAAAATACTCATCCCATTGGCAAAATTATCTCAATTACTCAAATTAATGGGTAAAATACACTTAATTTAAAGGAAAATTCCGTTTTTAACACTTTTTAGCCCATTTTTTGTAGTGTCGGGATGAAATCGAATGGTCGGCCTGGAAATTTTGAAAGTTGGTCCTGTCTCTGCTTGTTGGCTCATGTAGAATCCCCTGGCTGCTTCAGAATGAGAAACTTGCATAGTGCGTAATGAATCGTATCCCTTAAAAACAACCTTAAAGGGATAGTTCGATTATTTTTGACATGAATCTGTATGGCATCCCCCATCACCAGCGACATGCAATCACACACCCCTGGCAGCGTCCTGTGGGCAGAGTTATCGTCCAGTTTTGGTCAAGCGAAGTAGTCCGACAGGGTTTTAGAGCCAGCGAAATAAAGCGTTTCTCTTCAAAACATTATGTGTTCAAGGCGATATTTTTGCATCCCAAAACATTGTAGTGGAAAAAGTCCGCGTCGTTATCAATTGGTCCTATTTTCTCTCTGTTCGTATCAGTGCGCGCCGTCATTCAGACAGCGAGCCCAACAACA
>JAGKQL010000069.1:572317-671335 GCA_018398635.1 Cyprinodon brontotheroides | reverse complement strand
AAGTCGCCTCATGCTGCACATTTCAGGAAGGCTGGCCCGATATCTTTGTTACATGACATTTCAAATCACAGAAGTTGTGCCCGCTCCTAAAATGAATCGCTATAGACATAAACCGTTACTTTGAGGAGAAGCTTTTCAGATCCTCTCTCTACATTAAACCCTATGGGATGGAATGAGGAATTGTTGCTGAACTGTTTTCGCTGAGTTTTATGATAATTATTTATTTTATATGTAATAGAATGGTACTAGAGTGGGAGTGGTGCTGATTGAACTGACAGAGGTTTTGCACACGTTTCTTCACAAAGCTTTGATTGCCTTAGGTCAAGGTTATGCAACCCGTGGCTCTGGGTTGTTCTTTAGACACTCAACAATGGCTCTTCATCACATTGGCCAAAGATGAAAAGGAGCCAGCTAATGTTTTAGAAAAATAGACTAACAAATGTTTGTTTTAGCAGTTTCTATAATGACTATTTGCATTTCATTTCTAAAGTAAATTAACTGTAAATATAACAGAAGCAGCAAAAATGCTTTGTTTTTTACACAAATTACACCAACCCATTTAAAATGTATATATTCTCTTATTACAAGTGTATTTTTTATTTTAAACGTACAATTTGAAATGGCATGATGGGCATTTAAAAAGGATTAATCTCCTGTGATAGATGGTAATTAAATATAACCTCTCTTTTTCTTTCTTAAAAAAAAGATATTTGGTGTTGGCTGCCCTGAAACAGTTTTATTAGCCGGACAAAAATGGTTCCTTGAGTTGTGAAGGTTGCAGACCCCTCATTTAGATATTCTCTCCTCTCTATATAGGGTTGCCTGAGTCTCTGTAATGAGCTGAAGATTATGTAGAAGTAGCCAAAATGCATTCTTTCCCTTAATAAAATTATAAAGAACCTTGAAGTGTTGGATATCCAGATTATTTTTCTTTTTTTCTTTTCCTGTTTTGGGGTTTAGAACATGTGATTATCCTCCATCTGTTTTTTGTTGTTTTTTTTTTGTAGGAACATCATCCTGGAGGATTCTTGTCTTTAGCAGTGAGGCTATACAAACTTTATAAATGAAAACTAATTATAATAAGTCACATCTGTAAGAAAAAAGAAACAGTTAGAGGCTGCCATTCTTAAAATGGACGCCCTGATGAGAACATGGGTCTTACTTGCAGGAAACCGTTCAACACCCAGATTGAGCCCAGTTTGATCTACTTAATTCTAAAATATACAGCATCCCTTTTATTCACCCTACTTCCAGGCTCCTGACCACACACTCCAAAGTAAACACCCCCTTCCTTTGTCATACAGAGTCAGTGTCAGTTTCCAGCAGTGCCCTCACAGCTTTGCAACCCTCAGTTGATCAACATCTAGAGGATTCCTGGTCTTCTGATATCTCTAAAGCCCCTTTCCCTCTTAAAATGCCGAGTTTACATGTGTTTTCCAAACATGGGTCGACCCGCAAACAAGCAGCATTTAGTCCCCTTTACATCGACAAAAAAGCTGGTCTAGCTCCTCCCTGGTAAGCTGCGTACTCTGTCCTCTGGCTAGTGTGTGTCTGGTAACACCATCACGCTAGGTTAGTGTTGATGATGAAATCAGGGAAGTAAAAAATGGAGAGCAAGTGTAAGTGTGCTTTACTGTTTCTCTCTATTATCAGTCCAAATATCTCTTACTGGTGCTGCGCCATGTTTATCAAATGTCAACTGAGTTGTTTCAGCTTGTCAAATCAGATGTGGCTGCCGCTGTGTGTTGATGTCCGTATGTTGCGTTCAATGATGTCCTGTAATTTAGGGGGTCAACACGGCTCTGGTGTTCCCACAACATGCCGATCAGAACCGAGGCGGTTTTAACGCAGGTCGCTTGCCGAGTCGTTTGACCCACGGTAGACATGCGTCAGTGAGCTGGTCCCAGTGCCACTAAAACACAATTGTTCCTGGGTTTAAACAGGTTTTTTTGGCCAGTGGCAAAGGGGTAAAAATAGGAGACAACATCCTCACAATGTATATCAGATCCTTTAGTGAATTAACATATAGATGATCCCTTATTTTGGAATGATTAAAGAATATAAAAGATCTTAATATGCAGAGGACTGCATTCAATGATAGTTTTTGAATTTAAATAAACATTGGGTAGATCAGCGCTTCGTGTTCTTCAGATGGCATTGCGGTAATTGTGATTTAAAAAAAAAAAGAAAAGCTAAGAAAAAAAAAAAGGGTAGATCACAAAAAGTAATTTTATCCGCCGTGTCTTTGCAGTGGTGCAACGACTGCTTCAAAACATCCAGTTAAATTATTTGACATCATGAGAATTATGTCCTCATTCGGTGACTTGAAGCGTGAAATTATCTCACCCACATGGGCAAATTTGGTGCAAAACAAAGCAGTTCTTTGAAAGACTTAAGTTGAAATGACTTGACATGATTTGCAGCGATATTACCTCCGCCCCTGAGACACCGCCAAGAATAATTGGAAGTTATTGCGGAAGTGCTGGACCCCAGACCTGCTATTGGAATGTCAGATCGATGTTCAAAGGAAAGTTTTCCTAAGTTTCATCCAAATTCTCTACTTATTCCCATAAATTGAGCAATTTCAAGACATTACAAGCACTGATTCCATCGACTAGATAGTCACTGACATCTCTGTTGCCTTCCACCTGACAAAAGTTCGATTCTTTCCTTTATCTTGTAGCTGTTTTGTTTTTTCCTTTCCTTCTCTGTAGGCATATTGCTCATTTTACACAGCGGATTCATTCTATCTATGACACACACACTCACACAGCTGCATAGTCTGGTGTGGGTAGATAAGAGGTGTGTAGAGATTAGCCCAGGGACTGTTGTCTTAAGCGGTCCAATATGAAAGAGGATACAAAGAGGAAACAGCGGCTCTGCACTGTCAGAGCGACTGATCAGCTAACACAGAAGCTGAGATCTCTGTGGACACTGTAATATTGTAGATAAAGCATTACTGTGATCCCAGCAGTGGTGAATTGGTCTTGACTGTGGTCAGCGCAGGAGGAACGTTTTTGACACTGTCACTTTTGTGATGAAGAATCTGTAGCTAAGATGTACCACTTACCTGCCAAGTTCTGTTTTTTTATCTCTTATAGAGAAAATATGAAGTTTTTGTCTTAGAACTTTCTACAGACTGATTCCTTTCTTTGATGAGGTCATTATGATCATTTGGAAAGGATATGCAAACTTTGGCTGCGGCTCAAACGCAAAGGATATCTGTTTTCAGATCCCATTAGGTTGTTGCAACTTTTTATTTTCATATTTTTTGTCCACTTTGCTTTGAAAGATTATGAGTTGCTGTATTAACCCTTTAAAGCCCGATCCAAGAATAAAACAAAACAGAAATTTAAATTTTTTGTGGTTTGAATTCCTTATTTGGACTTTGGAACAAAATATGTAAAAAGAAAAAACAGAAATATATTTTAAATTTAAATAATTTATTACTATGCGATAAGTCGAGATAATTTTTTGTGTAGTCTTCTGCCCTCTGTTATCAGGGTATATCTGATTGTGTACAATAGAATTTTGAGCAAAGTTTTTACCATTAAATTATGCAAAAGGTGTCAGACGCAAAACATTTCAGAAACAAGTATGTATCAAATATGATACATTTGGCATTATAGGGTTAAAAATAATTACCAAATCTTTTGGGTTATGTTTTATTTTTAAATTTTATTTAGATCACAAAAACATTACAAGTTTATAAAGATAAAGCAGTGACACAGGTGTTGTAGAGAGACCTTAGTCCTCAATATGGCTATTATGTGTTCAATATCCAGGCTGTTGGCCTTCGTCACATTTCTCTCCTTCTCTATCTACACCCTATTATCTATTTTAGTGCCAATAATCTTTAAAAACCCCTTAATCTTGCTTAGACCAAGAGGAAATACAGTTAATTCAAGTAAAACTTGCTTATATTTCTATTTTTGCAATATGATAAATGTGGAATTAAAGCTTTATTAGAGTGATGGTACTTGGTCAGTCAGAAGCTGAATCTTTTTGTTGTTTTTTTTGCATTCTGTCCTGTTACAGTTGAATATTTTAATCAGAGCGTCATTCTTTTGGTGAAAAGAGAAACATCTTAATGAAATTTCATAAAAAGATCAAAGCCTTGAAATTAAAGGTTGTTAAATGAATTTGGGATCAAAGCCAAAGTGTCATTTTGAATATTGTGGGAAAGATAAAACGTAGTAAACAAGGTTACTTTAACAGAACATCTTTATGAGACAATACTCCTGTTCAGTAAGATTTTTCTTTTCTTTTTTCAGGAATTCATAAGACCTTAAATCCAAGGTACCGCAATTGCATAACAGAAAATATAAAGCTTAAAGAAGGGCTTATTAAAGAAAAAAAAAATTCTTAAGATGCTAATGCTGTGAAATCTCTGCTCTTCACATTTTTTTGACGCAATTTAAAGTTTGCCTACGAAATGCTGAATTCAGGCAAACAAACACCTGACTGACATTACACAGTAAAAACAGCCTCCCCTTCTACAACAAACAATAATAAAACATTTGACTGTTAATCTATCAGTGATACCAGGCTGCTATAAGCAAACCCCATATAGTCATTTTTGCAGGAATTAAACTAATGTTGAATCACTCATTGTGTTTGAAACTACGAAACAGAATGACATTTTGAAAAATGACACCTTCAAAATTATAAGGTTAAAGAGTTATCTATGATTAAGAATTGTGCTGAGATAAAAAAAAAGTAATAACATTTTTATAGCTTGTTCTTTATTTAAATTAGCACATAAATGTGAAACACAATATTCAGATTGGCACTTTCTGAAATATTAGAGTGAACAGTAATAATACTAAAATGTGCATCCATTTTTTTTTTCAAATAAACCTGCCTGTTCTTTAATGAATTTATTTTGAGGCCAGAAGATGATTTAATATTTTCTGAAAAATGATTAAATATTATTTTAAAGACAATTTAGGAAAGAGTGCATTTTTCAAAAATGTTAAATGCTAACTTTCTTACTCCATCACTGTAGGTGGCGGTATTACACCTAAAGTGAGTTTGTCGCCACACTAAAGGGAAGAGGGAGACATACAGCTATCTTGTATACTATGTAATAACGGTACTGAAAATACTTATATACTTAAAACATTAAAGTGCTAAATTACATTGCATAGAAAATATTGAAGACTTTTCTGGAAGAAGATACGTTTCACATTCTCCAATGAATTGTGTGACGTCATAATTGGACAGCTACAGTAAAGTTCGAAAGGCTATTTAATGGCTTTTTTATTTATTAATTTTATTTTTTTCGTTTTTAAAATATGCAATTCTTATGCACATACAAGAATATTCAAAGGAACCCACCGAAAACGACAAAAGAATAAAAAAGTTAGAAAAATGAAATATTGTCTACACGGAAGTTATTCTGTTCGCGCATGCGCAGCATGGATCGTGCTTCCGGGATGGATCGAGTAGTGACAGAGCTAGAAGAAATAACTTTTCCCTGCAGCAGTAAACTCCTGTGGACAAAAGAACCTTCAAAACAAAATAATAATAATAAAAAAACCTTTACTTAAAGTCGTAAGGGAGAAATGGATGCCTTCAACCGGGCCGTTTCCTATTCTCCGACTGGTGCATGACTTTTACACCAACGAGTGAATAAAGTCAATGGTTTTTATCAAGAGGGATTTTTGTGGTGGAAGGTTCTCAAGCAGAGTTCTGATTGTGGCCGGTTTCTCAAGAAGCAATCTTGCTAACCGGTTAGCAACTTAATTACAGTAGCCCAATGGGAAGTCCATTGGGACCAAGTAGCACTAAATTGGTGGACTTAGAAACAGACACTGTCAAGGATTGCTATGGACAGCGGATTTGCACATGCAAGAGGAGGAGAGTTTAGTGTCGGAGGGTCGTGGATGACAGGCCCTCCCATCCATTTTTTATTTAGAGGAGGAAAGCGGGGATCGAAGATGTTGTGGAAGAGGGGACGCATGGGGCAGAAGCTTAGTTTTGGTGTAGAAGGCTTACAACGCCGCACATGTTTGCAGCTCTTGCCTCGCAACGCTGCTGCTAGTTCTGTTAGCTCTACGCCTGCAGGAAGACATTACAGATCGCCCATCCCCGCGGAACACTGGACGGAACTCAATGGGAAAGGAAATTGGCCTTCAAACTTCATTGCGTTATATTAGCTGCAAATATATGAAATCAAGAAGCTACATGTATGACCCTCAAAAAAATTTGATTTCCCTGACAGATGTTCGTGTTTTCGATATACGCATGGCCGTAATTTAGGTGTATAAGCTGATGTATAACTAACTGGCCTGCAATGAAAATAACAGTGACAAAAACACAGGTTTTAAAGAAAGGATTTTTTTAACTAGAAATTTTTCTAACTTTTTGGGACAGGACATTATGGTCTGGATAAAGAGTACATTTATATACATTTTAGCCAGAATGATTTTAACTTTTAAATATGACTTTCCTACGACTTTTAAACATATGCTTATAGTAACTGCAAAGGAAAACCGAGAAAAAAATTATGCTCACAATTTTGATTAAAAAAAGAAAAAATTGCAAATCAAAAAGCTTTACCAAAATCACAGTCCTATCTTGCATCAGTCCAGTATATATTTCCTATTGTTTATTGCCGCCGTGTATATCCTAACCTCTAGTATGATACACTCAAGGGTAACCTGACACATGCCTGTTTAGAGATGAATGGTATTGTCTTGGTGATACAGCTGCTAAAATGTATTAAAATTAGCTTCACCACAAGAAAACCTCTCATCACACTCATGGCTTGATTTATTTTCAGCTGGCATCCAGCTGGAGACAGTTGCCAAACCCCCCTGGTGAGCCTTCTGAGCTCTCTCAGCTGTGGTGCTGTCTGTAAGGTGTTCTCTAGTTGTACTGCATTAGGGAAGCAAGCCAAAGAACGCCCCCTTCCTATTGTATTTACAATATACTTACAAGCATGTACAATGTGATAGCTTAATATAGCATTGCTGGTAATTAAGTGTTCTGTTTGTCTTTGTTTCCTTGGCACATTTTGTGAACAATACAACGCTCCTTCCAGTATAAAAGCATAATACTTGGGTGTTCATCAAAGTGCAAGCTGCCAAAATCGTCCTTGTTGATGACAAACAGCCTTTCTCCAGTGGAGGGGGGGATTGGCAGGCAACAGTGATCCAATCCTACAGAGCCTGGAGGAACAGCACATCCTGGATGTGGAGAGCTGCCAGTTCATTCTGCCTGTATCAGCTCTCAAAGCCTCATGAAGGTAATTGTGATTACCTGATCATTATACAGGGAGAGGCCAGATAATATACACTTTTGTTAAAAAGGGGTTCAGAGGCAGGATGGGCTTGTTTAACACAATGGAAATCACCTACAGTTACAATATCAATTTCCATTTTCTTCCCATTTTGTTTCATTGTGTTTTGATTTTTTTTATGTCAATCTATCAGAGCAAAATTTTAAAATCTTTAAAATAAAAACATATAAAATGAGATTTTGATAAAACATTGTCTGAGATCTCCTAAATGTATGATTGTGTTACATATTTAGAAAAGTATGCCTTCCTGATTGAACAAAGGCTTCTTTTACCGACATGGCATTCATCTTCCAGAACACAGACAATCCTCCCCTCGTGCCAGAGAGCTTCCTTCTTGCTCCGGGTGACTTGGCTTCGATCTCCGTCTTTCCTTCTCGTTTCCTTTTTTTTCCACTAAGGTCCGCCAAGAGCAAGAATATGTTTGATTCTCGCTTCATCTTCAGATGGATCTTTGATATCGTCATTCTGAAGGGGATAACGATGAAGTGTCTCTCGTTAGCATAGCACAAAAGGAGGTTAATGGGTTTGGTGCACCGATAAGGCTACTGTTTACCTAATGGTGTCTTATTTGACACATTCTTTAATTGTTTTAGGATGATTAAATCCCCTGGGTCAAGATAAAAAATACTTAAAGTGATTGTTAAAGCCATCACCTACACAAAGAAATATTTAAAAAAGTCTTTCTTTGAGGTTCTGCTGTTCTTTCTTATGTCGACTTCCACAATTGCTGTGTGTGCTGATTGTTTGGCTAAATGTGGTGAAAAACCACGCTGTGCATGGGGGGGGGGTCGACTGTGGACAGTTCTGGGAATGGCTCTATAGAGACACAAGACCCATTAACAAACCTGTATTTTCCTACTTCACCTGGGGCTGTTCCATGTGTGTCTGGCAGTAGTGTGACCCTTGAAAAGGGCCACACACAAACCACTTTGAAAGACAATCACTATTACTGTCAATAGGACTAAATTCATTAAGCCTAAGGAAGTATTCACAAACGGTATCAAAAGCACTAACAATACCTGAAACACTTTTAACTTGTTCTTGTGGGCACTTTTGACACGCGTTCAAATTTGAGAATTACAAGAATTTTGTACCGTGCTGAAGATTTTGAATGAATACCCAAAAGGTCTCAAATGCTTGACAACCAATTGGGAAAACATGAATCTCTAATAAACATTGCCCGGAGCAACCAGTGCTGCAAACGTGCAATCAAAGTTGTGCAAGATTTGCACGAGTCGCGTCAAAACAAGTACAACCTCCCACTGAGATTCATCCTGTCCAATTACATAAGCATTGCCAATTGACTTCCTTGTGTGTTTTCTAACCCTATTTAATGTTGTACATGTGACTCTTAAGCTTGTGTTCAATTTTGACTATGCTCCCAGACGTTATAAACTGGACAAAAAAGCTGATAATTAAAAATATTTATATAATTTTGTGTTTTTTAATCAAACCATATTGCAAGTAAGATTTTATGTAATCTTTAATAAAAGTTTGTCAAATTATGATTCATCCCACTAATAGACACATATGCTTGTTAAAATTGATTGCAACCTGGGCCAGACAAAATAACAGGCTTAATTGGTTAGTAGCCTTTGTGTTTTTATCAATGATAGAATCAATGAGATCCATTTTTTCCATCCACAAGTTTAACAAAACTAGCATATCCTGGCAAACGCAGGGCTGATGCTGTTCTCTAGCAGTCAGTGGGTGAAAACTGGAGTACAACTTGGTCAAGTTGCCAGTTGATCACAGGACAACACAGAGACAAGCAAGGAAAGAACCATAAGAAACCAATTTACCCTACATGGTTTTAGACTGTGGGAGACAGTGAGTATTCTCTGAGATGTCACAAATTTCTGGACAAAACGTATACAGTAGTAGCCATTCAACATTTCCCCACTTTCCTTGATGGCTGGTCCCCTAAGATTCCTTTTTTAAACATCAATCTTTATACAAAAATATTCTTTCTGTCATGATTAGTGGACATTAAGATCTAAAGAGAAGCTCCATTTGCTGGTCAGACCCTGTAATTAAGTGAAAGTGTGGAGTCAGAGTAAAAAAAGTATTAAAGCACGGCAAGGAGGGGGTCAGTGGCTCGAAGTTGGCTCCCATTTGGCTGGCTTTTGATTGGGAAGGACCATTTTGAATGGCTGCTACTGTCAACTTTACACACATTCAGTGGCGGATCTAGAGGATGGCTACTTAGGCTACAGCTCCGGATGTTCTCCCAAGAGCCCCGGATCTCGCTTCTTAGCTGAGCTGAGTAAAATGTGCAGTACTGGAATTCGCCAGAGAGTGGCAGCATGCAGAAGAAGTGTTTCCCTCTTGCTGCTGCCACTTTAGCCCAGCTCAGTCCCGGTGGCTAAAATATTTTATTTTCCTCTCATAACTCTGGCAAATAATGATCAAATGTCACCAAATCCACAGGGTTTGTTGTTTATGAAGAGAGCAATGAACACAGTTAAAGGCTTGCAGGTAAATTAATTTCCTCCCATGTTATGGAGGGGAAACAAATTATTTCAGGCAGCTAAAATATCCATTCTCTCCTCCTCCTACTACTACCATATGTTTGGGAAATCTGTGTGATAGCATGTCGTATGCCTGAAATTTCCATAATCCAGTAATCTGTCATATTTTACATCAGAACGGGATTTACCAGAAAGTCATCTTCACCCTCAGGGCTAAGCCCCTGAACTCCTAGAATCCTAGATCCTCCCCTGCACACATTCAAACCTTTTTGCTACAAAGTTACAGCAAGTTGTTACCAAAAGTACTAGCATGTGATCTGGTGTCATTTGAGTTGTTTATTAGCTGTGTTACAGTAGCTGAGACATTTACAGTCACTTACAGACCTGCCATTGTTACCAGAGAATTTATTTTGTGCCATTTTTTTGGAGAGAAACTCGACATTCCTGATATTACTCTTGATAAACAAACATAAAGGTCATTTTGGGAAAGTACTGCTTTCAGGTGGGCATGTCCTGTTGACCTTTAAGATGATGTGTACCTTACCGTCTTTTCATTATAGGCTGCATACGTTTAGGAAACCTGTGTGAGTGGGGCACCAAAAACTGCCTGCAGCCCAGGGCCACACAGCTCCATAAATCTGGTCCTTTCAGAGTTGAAGTAGTTGGTGGTTTTAATTGATCCAACGCCATGTTGGAATGTGAGGCATTATTCATTTTTTTGGTGTAAGGAGCGTCTTAAAGCCTTCCAACTCTAAAAGTACTCAGGAAGAGTTTCCACTATCAAGCCTTTGTATGATTTAAAATGAGATGAGAAATTAATGAATTAATAAGAGAAATAGAACTTTTTTCACAGCAAGGACTCGACAGTTATTATTAAAAAATGGCAAAAAAAGAGAGAAAAATATCAATCAGCCAAATCTAAGAAGGCATCATAGCAACTACCTAAGAAACCGAATGCTTCGTCTGCAGACATAAAACCAGTGACGTCACACCGGGACATTGTTCTCAATTGGCAGAAGCTACATTGGCCATGATTGAATTTCTACTGTTATCTGTAATGACAAGGAGATGTGTAGCTATGCAATGCTGTCAAGAGCATAGCGGGCTCTTTGAGTGGCCTAAAAAGAAGACTAGACTCTAGAGGAGGCATTTGGAAGAGAAGACGATTCATCCTCTGATGAGCAAAGAGTCGCTGGTGCAAAGCAAAACCCATTTACATTGGGGAAAATGCTCTATAAAATGTCTCACTCGTAACGAAAAACAAATTTTCCCTGTTTGGAATCGCACAGCGAGCATATCGCAAGTGGGTCAGACTGGGACATAATCAATAAAACTCTTCAGTATATAGAGTACCTGAACTACAATAGGAGTTCAGACGGACAGAACATGCATAAATTGAAATAACGATCCTGTGAGCCTACAAACAAAAAAAAAACAAACAAAAAAAAGGAGGGACAGAGCAGGAAAACACAGCTTATCACTATCCCCTCTTTATGAAAAAAACTCAACAAAATTCGCAGGTTGCTCTCTGACAATAACCTTAAACCATCCCACAGCCTTTATTGGGTACAGGCTAAAAAAAAAATGACTCAGCAAGAAAGAGCTTTATTTTAAATCATTATTATCACAGATCTGGTAGAACTTCAAACAGCTCAGTTTATATATGAAGCTAGAAATAAACAACCTTAACTTCAGAACCATGATGGTTCGAACCACTATAAACTCCATAAACCATAAACTCCAAAAAGAGCTGAAGCAATGTTCAAGCACGAGTCTTTTTTATTTTATTTTATTTTTTTGGTGTGTGTGTATGAATATTGGACAAACATCAAGTTTAACAGGAAGGTTACTTGAAGTTAATTTTAGTGAATTTAGAGGGAGAGAGGGTATAAAAAATAAGTTTTCTTCTTCATAACACTTTTCATACGATTTCCATTAATCGATATAATTTATCTGGCTGTATATACCGACAGGTTTATATGGTTGGAGGACTTTGTACTATTAATGTTAAAAATAGTCTCTTTTGTGTGTATTTGGTGGGTTTATTTATTGTTGTTTGTCAAAATTGTCTGAAATAAATTCCTATTCAATATCTCAAGACTCTAATATTTACAGTAATAAGCTTTAGGAGCAATCTTTCAATGAAACATTTCACTCCATCTCTAAAGAAAAAAAGGTATCAAGGGAGAGAAAAAAAAATCTTAAAACAGCTAAAGGCTCATTTGTAAAATTTACAACAATTGAGTTCTGTGTCACATAGTAGATAAAAAGAAAAAGATTTTCACCCAACAAATCCACTCACACAAGGAGGCCTACTGTGCTTAACTAATAGAAATCTATTGTGGTTGGCCTTTCTGTAAAGTTGTGAGGGGGATAATGGGTACAGCCGGTCCATTACTAGCTAAGAGCAGCCCAGGAGGACTCTGCGGTTTGTGGGAAGCCGTCCTGTATGCAACCTTCCATCTCAGCTAAAGTACACAAACAGGCTTTTTATTAAGATATGCTGTTGGAGTGCTGCTTTAAAACCACATCCTCCTCAGTTAATATGTTGCAGGGCTTTCCCATGGGAGGGGAAAGGAAGTGGTTCTTAATTAGATTGCAGGATATTATACGTGTAAAATGGAATGTTAAAAGGGTGCAATAATAAATAGTGTGACATATATATATATATATTCTCTATGCATGTGTGTTCAATCAATATAAATTCAGCACACATGCATAGAGCATAGCTATGGCAATGTAAAGCGAGAGATGCTACTTCTGATGAAACTGTCTACTTATTCTATGAAGACTTAAGCTCCTTCTTTACCTGAAACCTTGTTTCTCTCTCTCACCTACCGGAATACAACAGCCCCCTCTCAGTGTTTCGCCATCGAATTTGGCTGTTTATCATGAATTAGAAACTGTATTGAAATGGAAACGCAAGAGGGGGTTCCCATTCAAAAAACACTTGCCCAGAACTGTAGCTTCTTCATCATGACTTTGGATCTTGTATTTTGTGTTGAAGACGTTAAATGCTACGTTCACACCGCACGCGTTTTGGGCAGCATAAGCAGCTTGTTCACATGCAAAGTCAATGGTTGATGTCAAGGCGCATCGAAAGGCCCTGCAGCGCGTCTCGAGCAGCGAGAGCATCCTGACACATCTGAGCTGTCAGAGCAATGCCTCATGAGCTTCTGAGCATCTAAGGCAGGTGCTTACCATTTTCACTTACCTGTGGTGAGTCCGAAATAGTGGAAAAATTGCAAATTTTCTTTTGGAAAGTAAGCTTGTTGAGCGATGCAAACAGCATCTTTTAAACAGAGTGTGCACGAGGAGAAATGGGCTCTCGTACGCGTTTGATGGCCGTTCCCCCTTGGGAGGGCAGGGCTCGATGTTAACCATCGCCCGATCTACTGGGGCAAGTCGTTTTTATTGTTGGGAGAGTACAAATTTGCCCGGCAGGCAAATGCAATGATCGCAAAAAAATTATTATTTATCACTCAAAAATTACTTTAAAATCAATCGACATTCTCTAGAAAAATCCACTCACAGAGCGCTATCCGGCGCCATTTTTGTTGTTTTGTAAACATTCTCGCGTGATTTGAAAAAGCAGGGTGATTTCCCACCAGATGGCGTAATTTTTGTCCACCTAGCTGTAATTTTGATGTAGTTACCAAAACGAATAAAATGGCTGCATTTATTTTGTCGTCAGAGAAAACTAATCCTGAGTCAGTTAAAAATCAGGGATTATGAAATGATGTAAAACTGTGTATAAAATAACTATGTATAATGTTACATTGACTTCTGTCTTGTGATTTATCTTAAGTTTTTAACCTGTCAAGTTTTTTTTAATTTTAACATTACAATTTATATTTTTCCAAGCTAATACAACAGTTTAAAACAAAGTTTAGTTTGAAAAAGAATGTGCAGGAAGGATTGAAAAGCATGTTAAAACGGTAATGTAGGCTTGAGTTCATTATCTGATGCATGTGCAGATACACACCAGGAACCTGGAAACTTAAAAAATACTGAATTACAAAAAACATTTAAAAAACAAACATGTTTCATTGATATATAAACAAAAATGAATATTAAGAACTATATTTATCAAACATTATACTAGGCAAGTAAAAATTGTTTCTGGGCAAATGAAACGTGATAGTCACTTGCCCAAAGGGCAAGTGGTAAAAATCCTTAAAATCAACCCCTGGAGGGGGTACATGGTTGTACATGTGCATTTTGTTTTAGGTGGAAAGGGTTGGTGTTCTCACAAATTAGCAAAAATCCTCCACTATACCTTAAATCTGACCATAAAACAGCTGCATTTAATAAATGAACTGTGGAGACTGTTAATTAACATATAGACTTATTGAATATTATAAGTAGCAAGATCATGTTTATGGAGGACAAAAAGTGCCAAAATGAAATAAATAAATACAGCATTAAATAAATAATTAAATGTGTCAATAATTAATTAAATGTGGAATTAAATAAATAAATGTGTCATTCACTAATTAAAACCACGTCACTAATATAAAGCGCCACAATTAAATAAATAAATACAGCGATAAACAATTAATTAAATGTGTAATTCATTAAATAAATAAGGAATTAAATATATAAATGTGTCATTAATTTAATAAAATATGTCGGGGTTAATGCAAATCGAGTCGCCTGAATGTGCAGGGTGACCAATCAGGTGTTAGATAACCGCCCCCTAACTTTGATGGGTGAGTTTGACAGATTCTTTTAATGGTTTTAATGCACTGCGACACAGGACCCTGAAATAATTAAAATACTACACAGAAATAATTATATATATTTTTTTTAATAAAATGAGATCAAAGTATATTAGCTAACTATGAAAGCATACATTTATATATTCAATCCAATCCTGATTTATTGATGGCATAGACACACATTTGTTTATACATTTGTACTTATTTATTTAATTGTGGCACTTTATATTAGTGACGTGGTTTTTAATTAATGAATGACACATTTATTCATTTAATTCCACATTTAATTAATTATTGACACATTTAATTATTTATTTAATGCTGTATTTATTTATTTAATTTTGGCACTTTTTATCCTCCATAGTACACGGTTGTACATGTGCATTTTTTTTTAGGTGGAAAGGGTTGGTGTTCTCAGAAATTTGCAAAAATCCTCCACTATACCTTTAATCTGACCATAAAACAGCTGCATTTAATAAATGGGAAGGAACTGTGGAGACTGTTAATTAACATATAGACTTATTGAATATTAAGTCGCAAGATCATGTTGAAATCAGTTGCTTTAATTGTCTAAACATCTTTTCTTATTTAAAATCATTCATTTAGCTTATTTTCTGGATGAAAACTTATTTTTTTGTAGTACGCTGTCTATAAAATGGTTTCATAAAGCAGCATCAGTATATTTGGTTAAACTCCCGACTCTTATCCCAAATCATCCCAGGCCTGATTTTTATTTTTGATGCACGATGCTAGAAAAATGCCCCCATGCTACAAGGTAATTTTAGTTAGACCTGTAACCCTGTTGAGTTGCTCTGTTTTAAACAGGCCCTAATGTAACTTTAGCCAGGCTACTTCTCAGGAAGTACGCAGTTAAAACATCTCATTAAAACCCTGAAGCCTTTCTGTAATTTAACGGATAACCCGTTTGCCCTGACATCACTGCCTACTCTCCCCGCCCATTTCCCTATATTTTTAATAGTTTTATTTAGTATCACCCCACAGGGTGCAAAGCAATGACATGGGGATAATTAGAGAGAGCAACCAGGGTGCTGAGCTTTTAACCCTGCCATGTTTGTTTAATGCTTTATTCACACCAGACTTCTAACTGAGCTTTTTATTGCCTCTTTCCTGTTAAGTACCTACCCCTAAAATTGCTCCAACTCCTCTTACTCTTTCGGCGTAGTTAACTTCGGATGGGAAGACGATCTTCTCAATCCGGGGGGCCGATCTCAGTGACCCCGGCATGGATCCACGCATTCCCCCAAAAAAATCATTGAGCGCCCTCTTTAAACGTGTGCGAGTGAGCGGCAAGATTTATCACTGTGATATAATGTTCAGCACAGACATAAACATGCTACAGCTTGTGAAATTCACATGCCCATTAAAAGGGGGAACTGTGTACATAGTGGCGAGCTCACGACGTCGTTTGAGCAGAGTACATAAAATTGTTACAAGCTATAAAAGCCATACAAAGTGGGATAATTCGTCATAGTAAAAAAAAAAAGAAAAAGAAAACAGCAACATTGCTTACTGTAAAAACTGGTTTTCTTTGTTTTTATTCAGTTAGCCACAGAGCTCCACCACAAAAACACCCTGGGGCCAGAATAAAAGCTTCAAATGGTCTCGGCGTTGCCCTACCATTGACAGCCACATGACATTTGTTAGGCTTGTGGCTGTCCTCAGTGTTTCCCTTCATTTTTTATTCCATTCCTCTGTCTGTCACTCTCCTCTCTGCCAGTATGTAATGCAATCAGTCAAACATGAATGAGGTATAAATGGACCCACTCATGACTCTCAGTGAGACTCATTATTCACTGGGAAGAGAATAATGGAGTCAGAGGAATCACAGGTGGAGAATGTGGTTGTTTCCAAATATTTTCTCCTTTTTTCGGCGTGTGCACGCCCTCCGCAGCGTTTGGTTGATTGGAGTAACCTGGCTTGTTGCCAGAAGCCTGTACAGGTCCCTCCAGTTTAATCTCTGTTCACACACCTTTCGGTGCTCTTTGATTTAAAAAAAAAAAAACTGCTGGGAAAACCATGGCGGTGAGCTTGATGGTGATGATTCATTTGCTGAATGTATAAAGTGAAACCCATTAAAAAAAGAATAACAACAACAACAAAACGGAAGAATTATGATCTTTGTTGTCCTTCCACTCTAATGAATCATTTAAAGATACTCGATGGTTTGCAACCAGAAGGCGCTGGCCCTGAGAAATGGATTTGTTTACGCAGCATGCAGCAGCCAACAATCATAAATCAAACCTCAAGCTGAAAGGAGAATTGCAGAAGCAAAACAACACATTTTAGTTGAAAACTTTATTTTTTTTGAGATGTCATAAGAAGACAAATAGTCTTTTTTTGCTTCTGGATATGCAGAGCTCTGTATAGGATTCTAAAGGCATAATAACTTAAAGCAAGCAAGTCAAAGTTTTATAAATGATTGTTTTTTATTAGATGTAGAGCGTTGTGGAAGTAGGGTCTTCAACCATGCCTTGAAATATGCCTTCAAATCTAATGGGAGACATTCGGTATCACATTTATGGAGAAAAAAAAATGCAAAACTGCTGTTTTCTGTTTTTGACACTATAAAGAAAACACTAAGAGGCATAGTGAATGTTCTCGTTTTGGATTCATGCAAAAGATCAAAAGGATAACTGAACTCCTGAACCAGTGAGATATTAGATCATGTATATGCCGAGCTGGAACATCCATCCATAGTTTATCTCTACCTTGTATAGATCGTTGTGTTTATTAGAGGATAACACAGACACAATGAACACCTGTACTTACAGTAGTAGCCATTGAAAATTCCCCAATTTCCTTGATGGGCCCTTGGCGTGTTCCCTACAATTCCATTGTTAAACATCAATCTTTGTACCAAAATATTCTGCCATGATTTGTGGACATTAAGATCTAAAGAGAAGCTTCATCTCCTGACGCTGTAATTCAGTGGAGTCAGAGTAAGAAAATATGCAAGATGTGGTCACTCCAGTGGCTGGAAGTTTGAGGTGAGTTCGCTGGGAGTTGAAAGGAAGTGGGCGGCCATTCGGCTGGCGTTTGACTGGGAAGGGCCATTTTGAATGGCTGCTACTTTATTCACAAATTACACAAACAGGTAATCCAACAGTTCTGTTTTTAGACACTGATGAAGCAGGAGTACCCAGAGAGAACATGTGTCATGATTTTTTCTAAGGCTCGGACCCAAATGCAATGAAGCCAAACAGAGAGGCACAATATCAAAATTCAACGGTTTTTATTGCTGAAGGGTATATTGAGTTTGGCGCAGTTCCCTCCTCAACTCTGCTCAGTCGGAAACTGGTGAAGACGAGGGGAAGCCACATTGGACTGTTAGGTTACAAGGCCTGGTGGGAAATTGGAGCTGTCGCAAATCTTGAAGGAGAGAATTTGTTGCCAATCACGCTTCCAGAGAACTAGGAGACACCCTAGACTTCAGTCTGTGGGTTGGCCTTCCCGCCACTGTTGATCTCGCGGAGGGCTTTTTAGAACAGGGTTTCACTCCAGAACCTCGGACGCGAGTGGAATGATGTAAAATGCTGGTTGCAACCTCAGCTTTCCTGTGGTACCTTGAACGGGTCGCGTGGTGAAGATGTACTCTCTACTCAGAGAGATCTCAGCTAAGCTCAAAGGCGGCTAGAATCCAAACCTCCCTGCGTTTCCATCCGGCCGCCACTGTAAAGACCTGCCAGCTGGGATCCCACTTTTTGGGAGAAGTTGCCATGGGTCCAAGGCAAGGGGACATCCAGTTTCTGTGCAGGAAGGCTTCCCTGCTGAAAGGCAAAGAACAAACAAGGTTTAGTCTCAGGGAGAAAGGACCGCTCAGTAAAACTCTATGAGATCTCAGCCTCTGGACCAGAGTGACAAAAAAAAACTCAATATACAAAAAACCCGCTAGATTAGACTCAGAATAAACAAGGCTTGCTAGAGTATCCCAAACTGGCAGCAAACTACTCAGGCCTATAAGTAGTGGCAACCAGCAGCTTAAGAGCAATCCGGTGATGAGGTAAACGCTTGCAGGTGCGTGAGGAGGCAAACCGGGAGCCAGGCGCCCCCTGGTGGTGGAAGGGAGAAACACAAAGACAAGACAAATGGAGCAAACACAAAACAGGGATCCCTGACAACATGCAAAAGGTGATTAAGGTTTAAAAATTTTAGCAAAACCTATGGGCAAGAAACAAAATTCCTCCAGCAGTATAGAGTTTCTTCTACCTGCATTGATCAGAGGCGGGACGATGTTATGTTTTTCCAGTTCACCAGTAAATTCCAAATCTTGAAGTTCAGAGTTAATTCTCAAAAGAGAGAGAAGTCGGAGTCTAGTTTGAAACCCCTAACTTCCAGTTACTTGTTACCATTATTTTATAATCTTGAATTATTTGTTAGCTATAAATAATAGACCTGGTGTTCTTTCTAAATCTGTATGTATCTCAACACATGAAGAAAAAAACAATGCGACTGTTTTCGTTTTTTTTTTTTGCTATAATGAGATGGCTGACTTTAAATAACTTTGTTTTATTAGCAAATTTTGCAGTAATTCTTTCTGCAACTCCAAATGTCAAAGTTGCTTTCACGGTAGCTAGTTTATTTTAATTACTGATATGCTAACTGTTGCTAAGGTGTTGAGGAACACTGTTATTTAGAAGAACTGATTCATGGTGCCAAGAAATCACTGCTTTTAATTACCTGTAATACCTGTAAAGCTTTTATATATTAGAGTATATATGTGATTTAAACCGTTGGAGGATGATCTAGTTAAAAACAGAGTATGAAGCAGCTCTAAAAGACTAGTTTTCTGCTGTTTTTCAGTACAGAAGCCTGATGTGATATTAGAAAAAGCTTTGTTTAAATTCATAATGATGCATGATAATGCACATGCAACATACATTTCCATCTTAAGGAATGTTTTTTATTACAAATTATGATCAAATTTGTATCTAACTCAAAGTGCTGTTTAACTTTCTATTGCAGTCATGTGACATTGTGTGAGTTTTAAAAGTCATTAGTTACTTCAAGAAAATGAAAATAAGCAGCAAAGTAAATAAAAGTCCCTTTAAACCCTGGAATTTCAAACGGTGACCTTGTTGACCCACCTAAAAATAACTTATCTAAAATCTCCCTCTTTTTTTCTATCCTTTCCAACTCATTAGCATATAAAAGGTCAGGATTAAAAGTGGTCCATTTGTTTCACATTAGGCTTCTAACCAGGTTAAACACAGGGCTTTTTCACAACAGGAATGCAGGGGTGGAAAATGCAAACGTGACTTTTCTTTTTGAATCTCAAAATGCCAGTACAAATTGATCAATCATACTTGTTGCAGCTGTTGGTAAGTTAAAAATTACCCAGTAATCTTTGCAGTTTGCCAATTACTAAGGTGAAGAACTGCCCCCAAAAGTTAACTATATATATATATGAAATAAAAGCACTTATTTCTCATATTCTTTGAGAAATGGTTAAAATGAATATTCAGATTTTTCCAGTCGCGTTGAAGCAGAGTCTCAAGCACTTTGCATGTGCAAACAAGGGAGTTCTTCTTCTTCTTCCAGAATGACGAGTCCGACCAGCACCATCTCTTGGCGCTGAGTCCGCTGGTGGTTTTTGGACGTGCAGTGTGAGCAGGTAGATCGCATCAGAGCGTCGGGCCGCACAGTTCAAGAACATATATCGTGATCTGTGAACTTTTCAACCCTGCGATTTATCGTACTGTTTGAGCTGTAGCTGCGTGAAACGATTGGAAATATTGCGCAGTGTATGCCCGGCTTTAGTCTGTCAGCACCCAATGAGTCCATCTCATCATCTGTTGAAGAAAATCCTTATACTGGTACACTGGAAAAACGATCTAAAAATAAGTCAATATTTCTTAAATTAAGTGCATTTACCCTTAATTTGAGTAGGTAAATGAGACGGTTTGTCAATGGAATGAGTATTTTTACTCTTAAAATAAGATAATTAGATAATATGCACTTGAAATACAACAATACAATTGTGTTTTCTTATTTTACGTGTAAATTTCTCACTAATCTCCTCAATTCAAGAACAAATGCTCTTATTTTAAGAAAAAATTACTTATCTAGATTTTGTTTTTTTTCTAGTGTATTTCTGTTATTTTGGGATTTAAAGAAAACACATCAATATAGCACAACAATTGCAGGTTTTATCTGGAGGGAAAGGATTAGTAAAAAATAAACAAAAAACATTTACCTGGTGAATTTGTATAAGACTAATAAACATTAGATGTTGTTGGTGTAAAAGGCTCCTAAAGTTAGAATCAGATTTTATTACTCCACTTTAACATTAGTTAAACAGCCCTTTAAAAAAAACTGTTTTCTTAGACTGGTTCAGGGAGTTTACTTGGATCTTGAGGGTGAGAGAAGATAAACTGTGAGCCAACAGTGTACTTACATTTTGAAGTGATAAAGAGATTCAGAGATGTGTTTGCAGATTTCTGCAGCACCGGAGCTCATTAAGCTGTTTCCCACTTTGAGTCTTTGCAGGGATTTCAGTTTAGTTGCAGTTAAAATAAACAGATAGAGAAAGATTTTTAAAAACATAGATGAGTATTTTAATAATTTCTGCCATCTATGGTTTCCCCAGTCAGGAACACACACGTTGTGTAAAAGGTATGATAATGCTTGAACAAGAACAATGCCTTGACCTTCTGCGTGTGTTTAAGTTGGGGGATTTATTGGGCTCTTTTTCAGCTCACCTCATGTGGTGCTTTCAGATTTTACTGCCTGTCCACATTAGGAGGGTGGGGGGCAACCAGACTGACCACACAGGAGGTCCCTTTGTGCTTTGTCTCAGATCTTTATTTTTGGACTTGGATGGCTGGCTGGATGGAGTGATGGAAGACTTGTGGGTGTTGATGCGAATGCTGAACATTCTAACACCAAGGAATACAGTTTCACACAGAAAATTCCCAGAATCTCTTCCCTTTCCCTCCTTTTAATGCATTTTCCGACTTTATTTTACTGACACGACACTTGTTGCACAGTTCTCCACACACCTGCCATGCACACACACTAACGCAACCCACACACATTACCTAAACCCTCCTAAGACAGCAACAGTAATGAGGATGTCGTTAATTTGCCCAAACGAGCGGGGGCCTTTAGCGTGGGCTAGTAATTAATTACCAGCAACAGTGTTAGTTAATTAGCTCCACATGAAAGGAGAAGGGTTGCTCTGGATGAGGTGCTCCGCGTTTGCTTTAATAGGCAGTGATGGGATTGATTGCGAGGATGCATGCATCCCACTGACTCTATGTGATGATCTGCAGGCTTGATATTGTAGGGCAGAGATGATATCTGCTGAACCGGGCTAAAAATATATGGAAGGTTGCTTTAGTGAGAGGCGATAATGTCATGAAAAGTCTTGAAACTGCACAGGGAGTCAAACATACATAATGCAGAAATTTTAACACCAAAATGTCGGTAGACGTTAGTTGTTTATAAACTCCTTTCCTTCCTTGGCTGCATCAGTTTTGCACATATTCTGTATGTGAAGATAAGTAAACATCGTTATCCTCCCGCATTCAGCAATGAAATCCAGAACCCACCCACACCCCGGTTATCTCTCGCCAGCCCCTCGCTAGCTGGAGCTTCCACTTTGTTAGCTGCAGGGCTAAAAGCACATCCTTATCAACCCAGATACCAAGTAGTAATCCCTGAGGGTCACAGCACCCTCTCGATGAAATCCTGCTACTCAGCATTACTGCATGCTCCATGCATATTCAGGCTTGCGGTGCAGCTTCAAAAGAGACCCCTTTCACCCCTGCCTTTAATTCTTTGATAGCTCTTCTATAATTTATCACAGTTGGCTTTGGTGCTCCTCACTGCATGCATGGCTCTGTTCTTTATGGATTATAGAATAAATGTTAGTGCCAAAAATGCATAAAAACATTTTATACACACTGTGTTTTTCTTTGAATCAGACCGTTAAATCCTACTTTGGCATATCCTACACCTTTCATAAAAAAACAAAACAAAACAACCTTTTTATGTTATATTTTTTGAAGTTACCGGTCATAAAAGATATCACTGCTGTGTGGAAAAGCAAAAAGACAAATAAAATCTTAACAACTGTTGAAGGCGAAATTCTAGACAGGAAAAATTGAAGTGATAGCAGCAGCAATTGAAAACGGCTCAAGCGGACAATATTTTTACATGCGGTGTAAAGAGATATAATAAAAAATGTCTACTTATTATCACAATAAACTATTGCAAAGTTTTGCGCTATTGTGTATTGCCATATTGTGTTATCAGGCTAGGATTACAATAAAGAAGGCTTCCATCTGTATCATAAATCAGTGTTCTGATTTATCTTTGATGGTGTTGCACAACAGATATCCTTTAAGAAAAAGAAAGGATTTCTCTATTTTAAAGAAAAACAAACATTCTTCAGAAAACAGCAACAGACTTAAACGTTTCTTGTGAATGTAGCATTGTATCACATTGATATGAGCTTCTATAGATTGAGTTTTTTTACAAAGCTAAAAAAATCTAGCTCATTTCTTGGCCTACAACCACATGAAGATTACTAAAATCAATTAAATATTTGTGACAATGGCTTCAGAGAACCTTTCTTAAGAAATCTTTAATCTTTTAAGTTCAATTCAGTTTATTTCTATAGCTCCAATTCACATCACATGTCATATCAAGGCACTTTACAGGTCAACTAGATCATCCAGTCAAATTGATTCAAAGTTTTCCATCTTAGGAAAACCAGTTGATTGCATCGACTCGTTGACTCGAAAGCAATCCCTCACACTAAGCATGCATTTAGTGACAGTGGAGAGGAAAAACTTCTTTTTAACAGGAAGAAACCTCCAGCAGAACCAGGCTCAGTGTGAGCAGCCATCTGCTGAGGCCGACTGGGGTTCAAGGAGACGGAAGCAGAGAAAAAAAGAGGCAGAGGTGCGTAGTAACTGTAAAAGCCCTGTCCAGGAAATTACTGTGAGCCAGGCAGACGAGCTCCGAGCCAGCTCCCATGTCAGAGGATGAAGAGAGCACATCCAGTTAGTCACAGTCAGAGAAACGGGACTACACTGGAAAACAGGATAATTTCCAAAATTTATAAACAAAGGTGTTGATGGCAGCTGCACAGCTGATATTTCTCTCCAGAATGGTGTCACAGCCAAACAGGGACAGACGAGGCAAAGCTAGATTCTATTTTTTTGGTGTTACCTATTGCTTCTCAGTGGCATTTAATTGAAGGCACAACTTGACGAATTCAAAAAAGGGATACTTTCCTTTGAAAAAAACTATATACTATGAGGGACTTGTTAAGAATACAACAGAGTTAGCAACGAAGCTAGCAACAAAGCTATTTTCATAACTAGTATTTGGCAGGTTGATAGATAATATAGAAAACTTCCTAATGAATTATGCCATTTGTAGATGATATTGTGATTTATTTAAAGTAGCAAAATGAATTTGAACACTGTTGTGCCATCTTGAGAAAACAAGAGGGTGTTGGGACATCTTTGCAGCTGATCTTATGCCTGTTGTAGGCTACCATCTAAGTTGATGATTTAATCTGAAGTATTTGTTTCCACACCATGAGTCTGGGAGTTAGCACCATTAATGAGGTCTCATCAGCAGGTGTATAATGTTCTGTTCAATCAAGAGGGGTGTATCATTTGGAGTCCTGTGGTGTATGGGCATAAAAATAGTAGTTTAGACTAGCTGTTGCCATAGAAACCCATTTGCCTGTTACAGTGTTGTGATGTATTTAAACTAGAGATAACAGAAATTAAATATAGTTGTGCTATTTTGAGAGAGTAAGAATAAAAATTAGCAATAGCAAGACTGCTTGAATAAATGCAAATACAGTGAAGAGTCTCTGTGGTCAGAATGGTGTAGATGATTTATAGCAAAAAGATAGCTGCAAGACTGACATGGATGGTTTAGAAGATGGTAGAGAATACTGCGATGATATATGGCTCTAATACACAGGTGATGCTGAGGTATGCAAGGAGGAAATCTTAAGAAGGGGTGATGTACAAAGTATGTGAAATAGGCAAAGTTGAACATGGACATAAAATGTTGACACAAGTCCAGGCAATCGTCCAGAAAGAACCAGTCCTGATCAAGAAGCATTTAAAAAAGTTTAATGACAGAGAAAAAAAATAGCTAACCTGATTAAAAACACATCATTTCTATTATTAAAGGTTAACCTGAAATTCCTCCAACTGGATAATTAAATTCATCACAAAATTAAATTCATTTTTTTCTGCCTACACAACACTTGCTACTGAACATGTCTCCTTAACTGTGGAATCAGGCCAAGCTTGTAAAGAAGTGGAAGCAGCAGCATGTTCAAAAAGCTCTTCTGTGATGTTTTGGAAAGTCTTATTGGGGCTTCATAGACTGTGAAATAACAGTCTGCCTCCAAATGCAAATTGGACAACATCATTGAGCAGTGTGAAATCAAAGCAGCGCAGATTAAATACAGCTCGACAGTATTTAATATGCTCTGTGAAAAAAGTAAAAAGGCATAGGGCTCCAGGCAAACTGTCCAACTCTGGCGTCAGAACAGGTTGGACCATTTCTGACTGTTTTTAGGACACTCATAATTTCTAGAAAGAGTCTATATATTTTTTTCTTTCTTTGGGTGGTTTTAAACCCTCCCCCTAATACAAGACCTAATGCCACATTTGATTTCTTAAATTCAAGTATAATAAAAAATATTTCGTAATCTTTTGCTTTCAAAATGTATCAGATACAATTACCTTATTATTAGCTTTGTTACAATGCATTAGAGACCCTTGTGGTTAAATTGGGTGTTTTTAAACCCTGAATTTTAATTCAGTTTATTGATATAACGGCAATTCACAAGACACATCATCTCAAGGCACTTTACAGTTTACCAGACCATACAGTCAAATTGATTCAAAGTTTTCTGTCTAAAGAAACCAGTTGATTGCATCGACTCATTGACATGAAGGCAATCCCTCACACTAAGCATGTTTGTAGCCACAGTGGAGAGGAAAAACTCCCTTTAAAGCTGCAGGAAACCCAGCATAACCAGGCTCAGTGTGAGCGCCATCTGCTGAGGCCGATCAGTTTGGCTGGGATACAAAAACCCTTACTTACAGTAGAGATGTCCCATCCAGGTTTTGCACCTCCGATCTGAGCAATCGAAGGTTGTTTTTGACTTCCGGACCGATACAATGGACATACCGGGGCATACCAGCCTGCTATCCACGGTGCGCATGTATTTAAGCTTAAGTTAAAGTATTTAGCCTCCTTTTAGTTGTAAGACTGATGTTGAAAAGGGTTTTAGTACTTTTGATAACATCTAGCCAGCTGAATTAGGTGAGATTGAATAAAACACAATGCTTGGTAACAACAAACTTACCTGTTTATTAAGAGATAAAACACAAACTGGACAAAATTATGAATACAGCAATCTGAAATTGCACAGTGAACAGTAAAACCGTGAAACAGTTAAAGGTGCAAGTATTACTGTAAGTTTTAATAAAAATGCAAAAACAGGGGAAACACTGGCTAAAATGGGCCAGTGGAATGGATCGCTTCAATCGGGCTAAACTGGAAAAATACGGACCGGATTTTTTTTTAAAACTGGATCGGCAGTCTGGATCGGTATTTACATGCTTTGCCGATACGCATTTTTTTGCTGAATAGGCGGGCGTCCCCGGACCGGAGCACGCGGATCGGATCGGGACAAGCCTAATTTACCAGTACCCCTTGAAAAGCCGATCCATGTTAAGACCGGCTCCTGAGCTTGGATCAGTTAACCAGACCAAGCTCAGTTCTGATGACCGCTAAGTACACATCACGCCATTCTCGGTTCCTCAACTCCTCGCTTCCTAGTGACGCGATCTGGGCGTATTACTGCCAGTATTGAAGGAGGAAATCAAGCAGTTGGTGGCGGTAATGGACGAAAAGTTGTTTGCCAACCACCATAAAACACAAGAAGAAGAAGACGAAGAAGGAGGGAGTCAAGCAAATCAAAAAAGGCGGGCGCTCGTCACATTCAGAAAAATTATGCTTGCTGTACTTCGGCGTTATTCAGTTTAAAATGCTATTATTTAAAAAAAAAATAGCGGAGAAGATTTCGATTGTTGTTTATAGCTGAAGTAGAAGAAGTTGTTCTTCTTCTTCTGTTTCTGGTTTGGGCATACTCGCCACCTACTGGAATGGAGTGTGAATCGCGATGTGCAGCTGTAGACGGAGATGACGCCGCTTCTGCTCATCCGCTCTTGTTATCAGAGTAGAACGAAAGCCAGGGAAAACCGGTGCCGAGCCTCCACCTTCTGGAACTGGTCTGCAGTTCGGTTCAGTTTGCTCCATTTACACCCCATAAGTTATCTCAGTTACTGAGCTCGGACCGTCTCGCACGGCTTTTCAAGGGTAGTGTAAAATGGGGTAAGAAGCAGCGACAAAAAGCAACCGTGAAAGGCAGCCCTGTCCAGGAAAACACACAGCCAGGCAGACGAGGCTCCGAGTCAAGTTCCCATGTCAGGAGGGATGAAGAGGGTAAGCTTTTCAAAAAATTCGCGCCACTATAAATCTTTTAAGAAGAGAATAATCCTGCTTTAGAGTATCAAAGTGTGTTAAAGTACGACTTGTCTCCCATGGCCTTTAGAAAAATCTGTGAAAAAAGTTTTCTCGGATAACCCTATTGCTTATCTTTAAGTTACAAAAGAAACGAACATTAGCTTGCTGTTGCTGAAATGATATGTTTATTGTTGGAGTCCTTAGAATGCTGAACATAAAATCTATTAACTGAGGTTTGATCTCGATACACAAACATGCGCAGAGTTTGAGAACATGAGGGTGGCTTCTTCTTTTTTTAGTTTCCAGGTCATGACTTCCCTAACAAAAAACACTCCTTCATGTAAACTAATAACGATTAATTTGCAAATCGAATATTCTGTCGATTATATTTTCAATGAATCGATTAATAGTCGGATAACAAAAGTTTTCTTAAAGACTTGTTATTACGAAATTAAACCAGGTGAAATGAAAACTTTTCTACTTAAGGAGTTCTGGATAGAGAATATTGACAGAAGGAAAGTTTTTAAAAAAATCTTAAATGGAAAATGTATATATATTTTTTTACAATTTTGATATAATTCCTGCTCTAAGTGGGTTGCTCTGTCAGCTAAAAGCATGTTTTACAGTCCTCTATAATCCAGCATACAATGCAATATTTACAATAATTGGAGGAAGTAGAGACTGACATTTTTTCGAGAATCCCACGGGTCACGGGATATTCCCGTGGGATTCCCGCGGGATGGGAGTCAGTATTAGTAACGATCAACGCGATTCGGACGGTACAGGATTAAACACTTAACGGGAGCAGACGGGAGCTTAGAGCAAACCAATAGTAACTGGAAAAAAAACTAGGATCGATGCCAAAAAATAAAATAAAATAGAAAGAAAAATATCCAGTACTGGCGCCGCGTTATTTTGTAGTTTTTTTCCTTTGAAGCCTACACTATAATGCAAGTCAAAAAAACTACACGCACTCCAAAAACTTAACAGTGCTTCCGCGCTTGAGTTTTTCACCAAGACTCAAAAACAACAAGAATGGGAGTGGTGCAGGAGCCGGAGTCATTCTGAATGGGAGCTGGATGGGAGTGGGAGTACTTCACCCAGGAGTGGACGGACAGGATTTCTGATTTCTACTCTGGCCCGATCCCGGGCCAGACTGTGGGAGGGGACGGACAGGAGTGAAAATCCACCCCCGTGTCAGTCTCGCAGGAAGCTACAGCTCAAACTTTGCGATGAAATCGAAGGGTTTAAAAGTTAAGAACGTGATGAGGTATGCTCTTACACTGTATGGCCCGACGCGCTGATGTGATCTACCTGCTCACACTGCACGTCCAAAAACCACACACATCGGACTCAGCGCCAAGAGATGGTGCTGGTCGGACTGGTCAATCTGAAGGAAGAGGAACTCCCTTCTTTGCACATCCGATGTGAGTGAGATTCTCCTGGTAAATCGGCTCGCAGCTCTGCTTCAACAGCAGGATTTGTTCATGACCACCTTACGACGACTGAATTTCCAACATGATTGATTTTCTCCCAACCACGACATTAAAACCTCATCAGAAGGTGGTCGCTTAGAGAGGCTGATGGCCCCTCGCTACCCCTGTATACTGCACTCCATCGCAGTGACGCACCATGAGGCTGAAACGTAGTTCGTGGAGACCATCCCGACTGACGCAAGCTTTCAAGCGTTTCACTCTCGCAGATCAAGCCCGGAGACTCTCCTCGCTAGCTAGGTGCAATTCTGAAGCCGCTCACCAAACTTAACGCCCAATCAGCGCTGGCTTTGAGGCGGGTTGAGGTGTGACGCTAAACGAGAAGCGCGCGACAGTTCAGCTCTAAAGAACATGGCGTGCTTCAGCCGTGAAAACCAGCTAGCTTAGCGTGGCTATCGTGAGCAAGTTTTATCGGAATTACAGAGTATTTTTTCACTGAAAGAAGAGCAAAACACTGCTCTGGAGGCTTTTCTCAGAGGAAAAGATGTTTTTGCTCTTCTCCCACTGGTTTCGCAAGAGTTTGATCTATCAATTGGCTCCTCTTCGCCGTCGCTCTGTTAGTACGCCATATGCTTCGCTGATCTGATTGGTTTATTTGGCCCGCTCTATCACCAACATAGGCCAATCAGCTAACCAGTATTTTCGCCTTTCCCAAAATTACTTCAACGGAAGGTTTCCAGATGGGATATGCGGAGCAAATCCATCAGGTTAGCTGAAACGTGGCCTGATCGAAAAAGTTCTTGCATGTCTGCAAAGATTTACTAAATTCGTTGAAGATTATTTCAATAATCAGCCCTTATGTAAATGAAAGAAGAGAGAAAAACTGTTCAGTACTAAACTTCCAAACCATAGCAGTGGCATGACTGGAAATGTTATTTGTTAAACTTTTTGAAGCCTTGAAACATTTTCTCATTCATATGAACTGGTAACTGGCTCCTATCTTATCTAATATACAAACCTAATCCCTTTTGGAGATTATTTAAAATCCACAGCAGTGGCTGCATTGCAGTATTTTAGAAAAATAAACCCAGACTTCTCTTTAGTGTTCACACACACAAAAAAAGAAATTTTCCTCAGGGGAATAAATGAAGCATTACCAAGAGTATTAGCCAGCATTGTTTCTCCTCACTTTTCTTCCAGCCTGTTACCTTATGCTACCTACATTAGGAGTGACAGGCCTTATTATGTACAACCTGCGTGAAATGCAGCAGTGTTGTGCTGGTATGGATGAAAGCATTGGTTCCCTTCTGACCTTTACTGTGCTTTAATCCTCTCTGGGCCTCTATCTGGATGACTCAGACAAGACAAGGTCAGAGGACACCGCACAAATGCAATCTTGATTTAATCGGATAAAGAGTAGCAGCATAAGCAAGCTAGTGTGAAAATATGACTGCCTGGTGTTTGATTATATGTCTTTCGGATTGAGAAACCCAGAATCCTGTGACTCTTATATCTTTTTATTTCTTTTGCCAAGAGATGTGCAATACTGTGGCTGAGTCCAATTATAATCTATAGAGCTGTGTCTGTACACAACTGAGGGACCCCTTTGCATTATTAAACCAGTGATGAAGTACATCGTTTACTGGATGGGTTTCAATTAATCAGCTTTCATTGGATTATTCATGAGGCTACAGGGAGCCGTTTGAGCAACAATATTGCATGACATGAACACAAACAGACGTTTTCTCTTCCTAATAATCGCGTTTTCTTCTAATTCAGAGTTGAAATATGAGTATTTAATGAAAAGAAGGCAAGAGGAGCCTGTCCGGTCCCACTTGTTAGACATTGGTGAAGTGCTCCATGGTGTTTTCCTTGGTTTCATGTTATTCTTCAATAGTTGTCACTCTTTTTTTGTCATTCACCCATCCACTGCTGAAAAGAAAGCAACGGACACTCCAGTCTCCATTATTAATTATGTATACAACTCTCATGCAATTCTTATCTGGACTAGGAAGGATTAATAATGGAACAGCAAAGTAATTACTTGCTCCTTGTCGAAGATATTTTCAATTCGCTCTTCTTTGCTGTCTACTATTTTTTTTAAACCTCTTTGTTTTCCACAATCGTTTAGACTTTCATCTTCAAGCATTAACTTCTATGATTCAAAATTATTTGTGTAAGCTTTTACCAAACCACTGTTTTTTATGTGAAAAAACAAAGAGCATCTAAGATAAGTGGAAAAACCTAAAATTCAGGTGAACAGCTAGCCCAGGTTTAATCAAAGTATAAAATATTAAAATTAAGGATGATAAAGGGAATATTTTTTTATTATTCTGTTCTGTGCGTCTAAACCTGAAAGGATAAATTACATGTCATCAAATATCTTGTCAAATCTTTAAAGCTTTATATCATTAATGGTGCATCCCTTCTTTGTATGTTTTATAGTGTCGGGATAAAATTAACATAAAATGAACAATTTGTCAGCACATAGAATGCTATATTTTTCTCTGACATAATAGTCTACTGTCAACTGGCCATCTTTAATGAGTTATGTACTTTTTAATCTAAGTTTAAGCCTTTTTAGCACTCTACTAAAAATAAGTGAAGCTTCAAGCATTTGACATCCTGTGGTGAGCTCACAGATTCATTTTCAGGATTGGGTTAATGTTGTGAACCAGTTGGATTGATAATAGTAGCTTGACTTCGACTTAGACAACTTTTGTTACAACTCTGATGACATTTCCATTTTCTTAAAGTGTAGCTGTGATAAAGTGGAAACAATGTGAGAGAAAAAGGTGGTGGAAAAAAATCGCATTGATATGGTCATTTTGATGCAGAGTCATGATTTAAAGTTTTTCAACCAGTTCAGCAGTGGTGGGGAAGAAGCTGTTTTCGAATCTGCTGGACCTTGCATTGAATGCCGCGGCTTCCTCTTCCAGAGGGCAGTGGAGAACAGTCCATGTCGGGGGTGTGGAGGGGTCATTGATGATGTCAATTGCGGCTTCGAGATGAAATGTCTCAATGGAGTGAAAAAGAAGCCCCACCTACTCTCCTCCTCTCCCGTTCTCAAAGTTGCGACTGTTAATACACACCAAACATTACAGCACCGAACACTTGAAAGCGGTTTTGATTCAGCCCGGAGGCTTCGCCGTCGCCGACGCCAAATAATGGAACGGCCGGCACAAGCGTCCATAAAGTCCACAAACGTGTCAGCCACGCCGCCCGGTGTTCTGGCATCCACGGCCGGAACGGTTTAGAACAGCTTAGAAAGAAAGCGCCGCCATTACGTTATACCGCTATTTTATCGGCAGACCAAAACCACAAAGATCCCAGCTTGGCAAAGAACTCATGCTCTTCCTCAACACTCGGAAGTCCTCTGTGACATTTTTCTTTTCGTTGTTTTCTTGCAGTAATTGTAAACGGGCACATTTCTTCTTCTACGCCAGCATTATTAGAAGAGCAGACGCGCTGAATGCGGACTTTCATCTGGTTTGGTCTGCTGTCGCTTCCTTGGTAGAGCTGCTAGTGAACACGCGATGTGCGCCGCACTTCTAGGAAATCCTATACACTACTGTTTATGCTCTAAAAACATTCTCCTAAATGACCCCTCAAGCTTCGAAAGTGGGGCTCCTGGATGCTACCCACTCAGGACAATTCCTGCAATACATTGGACGCAGCAGTATGGGAGGAATATTGACACATGCTTTTTGGATCTTTAGTATGGACCTTTTCTGTCTCGGGCTTCATAGACCCTCCATTATTTGAATGTCAGTAGAGCCGAGCAAGAAGCTTCCCAGATTCCATAGTAGATGCATTTGAGATATCAACAAAAAGTTATCTGTGAGTGTTGTTCAGCATGGGGGTGAGAGTAGAAACTGAAGGCTAATCATGTTTTTGATGTACTATTCCTTTAACTTTTGAGAAAGTTATAAATCTATAAAGCTACTTTTTTTTGTTTATACAGCAGTTTGTTTGATCTTTTTAACAATTTAGTTATTACACTTTTTACATTTTTTTTTTTTTTGTTGAGAAACCTTTATCAGGAAATATAGGGTAAAACAAGTCCTTTGTTTCTCGAAAGAACAAAATCATTCATGACTTATTTTTTTCTTTATAACTAGTTTGACCCATTGCTTAGTCTAGTTCGGGGCTGTAAAAACTTTCTTCTGTTCCTCTAAAAGGGTAACCTGACTCGGCCAGATGGATTTGTTCGCGATATCCATCTGGAAACCTTCCGCTGGAACTAATTTTGGGAAGGGGCTTAAAATAGTGGTTAGCATTGATTGGCCTATGTTGGTGATAGACGGGCCAAATAAAACCATTCCAGATCAATCAAGCATATGACGCATTTCAACAGAGCCGCATAAACGAAACACACAACCTCTCACAAGCTACAGGCTACTCTGTTTTAAATTCAGCCGTCGGGAGAAGAGCAAAAACATCTTTTTCTCTCGAGAAAAGCCTCCAGAGCAGGTGGCTTTGCTTCCTTTCTCTCAGTGAAGAAGCCGATTTCCGTAATTCGGATAAAAACTTAAGCCGATAGCCACACGCTTAACGCGCTAGTTTCCCATCGGCTGAAGCCGCCAGTGTTCGCGTTAGACTGGTAAACTGTCGCGCTTCGTTGCGTACACACCTCAAGCCGCCTTCAAAGCCAACGCTGACTGACGCTCGCTTGGTGAACGGCTCCAAATTTCTTTTTAACGGAGAGTTCTCCAGACTGATCTACGAGTGAACCTTTGAAAGCTCGCTAGCGAATCAGGATGGTCTCACGAGGCTACTAAAAATAACCTTGGTCTGAAAAAGAGCGTTTGCTAACAATACATATAACTGTTTTTAAAAATCCTGATATCTTATGGAAATGTTCTTATTACCTCGTGACTTAGAGTAAAATTCAACTCTAGATAAAGATTAAGGATGAATCAGAATTAGTGGAACCCTGAAACTGTTAACAGCCTGAAGATTTGTGAAAATGGGACATTTGTGTTTAAGAAGCTCTGTTCAGAGATATTTAACTGAGGAAAATCTTTCAAAAAGTAAGGCTCATATTACAAAACTTCAGCATTAGCCAAAAAAATTAAAAGTTCATAAAACCTTTTTTTTTTAAAGATACAGTAGTTTCATAAATCAGAAAGTTTGATCTGAATATTAGTATTAGTAGCTCCATTAGTTGTGGCTGTAGAATGTTTTCAGGTTTAGTTTACAGCCAGAGAAGAAGAGCAGCGTGGTGTAGCCCCATTCTCAGCTTGCCTTTGGTGATTTAAAAGGCAAGTTAATGATTTTTCACAGAAATGGTAATGCCAGTGACAAACAGTTCAGATGGCTTTATTTGTGTGTGTGCATGTGGAAAGGAGAGGTTTCAAATTCAGTGGTTGCTGGTTGCTCAGAAAGAGCAGCATGGAGACAATATTTTGAGGCCTAAAGCAAGAAGATCTTTCAAAAGCAGAGCAGTTTTTTTTTCTTTCCAAAGATGGTTTGCTTATCCAATTTTTTCTCCCTTCTTGAATTTTTGCATTTTTATTCTGTTCAGTGTCTGCTTCTTATTCTGACATCCAAATCCTTCTCTTTGTCTCTTCCTTATTTTTATGTTCTTGTAAATTGCTTTTTGTGATGGTAGTGGTTTCATTTTATGCTTCAGAACAACTTCACCAAGGAAATAAAACCATGACTTTTGATGACGAATTGCGGTTAGAGATTATCAGAATTTTAAGAACATCCACTATGTCAGGCTTTTGTGAGGCGGATTAAACACTGGCTCTATGTTTGCAGTTATAACTTGGACGTAGAACCAGAAAAAACAGACAGCGCTAAGTTTGGTTAGAAACCTTGTAAAATCAGCCAGATAAAGGATTATATACTTAAAGGTCTTGATTTTATATTATCCCAGTAGCTCAAATATGATAAGCTAAGCTCTTTTGAGTAATTCCAGAAAAAACTTGGGTCAACATTTTAACAATAATAATTCTTGGGTATCCCTGGCATATAAACTTTTATTTATGAGGTTTTTAAGTTTATGTTCATTTTTCTTGTTTTTTCTCAATGTGACCCATGCGTGTTTGTCTATAGATACGGGCTGTTGATGTAAGCATCTCATGTTTTGAAAATTTCCACACTGGGACCTAGTTTCAAAACGCTCAGGTACAAACTGCCAAAGCATCCACTTCATATGAATACAGTACGCAGGTTTTATAAAGTATTTATGTGTTTAGGAGTAACCTTCCCTTTATGTGAACAGAGCCTCAGTTTGTTGTCAATTTTGAACAATAGTATAAAGACATAAATACACTGTCTCAATACCTTTTTTTTTGCCTTCCATAGTCTATCATTATCATTGTTTACTATTTGAAACAAAGACAAAATGTTTACCAATAATTCATACCTTTTTGCAGCTTTTTTTTTTTTACAATGATTAGAAAGGTTAGCACAGCTTCATACATATCTATGTATGTATCATGAAAAAGAAGATATTTCCCAAAGGCTCACAAAATTTCCAAACCCAAAACTTCAACAACAGTAGAAGAGGTTAAAATTGATCAAGCTGAGCATCTTTGTTCCAACACAATCAACCTTCCTGTTATCTGCTTAAAGGCTCGCTCTCTCCAGCAATATGAATAAATTGACATTTTTTAATCAGTCCTATGATTTCATAGAAGATATATTTTCTTCTATGAAAAATGCATTTCTTTGTTTCCTGTGATTTTGATTTGACCCCAAATGCTGAAAATATCTAGGTCTGATAGTCCTACTCAATTCTAGTCAGAATATGAGTCTGATGCACTCATAGAGCTGTGATTATGTACTGAACGAACCAGGAAAAATGCCTCTTAACATCAGTGGACAGGCGTGCAATAATAAGAGCAACAGAGTCGTGGCGTATGTTAGAAAGCAACACATAGTTCTTGTCAACAAAAATCAAAGCGCGCAGTTTCACGTCTAGAATAAGAAGATGAGACTTGATCACGGTTTCTCTGTTCCTCTTTAAAATTAATTTGCTGTCTATATCTCTTCTAAAACAGACCTAATAGCAGAATCTACATACCTCAACTCTCCGGCGGCAGCCATTGTTGTTGTCACCAAAGCGCGCTTTGGTCACGTGGTTGATTACGTTACTGCTGATCATCTGTCCATCATAGTATAAAGCCCGCCTCTGACACTTGATTGATCAGCTTGACAGGGCTTATACATCAAGGCTTACTATGGGAGCATGCTAGACCGGAATTTCCGACCTCAAACCCTTGTATGGACTAAGTTCGGAATGGCAACCCAGGTTAGAAAATATCGCGATAAGCTGTAAAGGCTTATCCAGTTTCCGGTTAGGGTAAATTGTGTTGAAATTTAACCAACACTGGCTAACAGCCGGATCTGTGGACCTCTGATATTATCACATATATTAAAAAGGATATTCTTATGCACCTATTTAGAGATTAATTGTCCGTATCTGGTTCAGTGTCGCGCCAAATGGTGTCAACATTGGTGCTTTCATTGACATTGGAGTCTTTAGATTGCCAGGCCACAGCGTCCCTGGGAAACACAAAAACTCTAATGATTGTACAAAATGTTACAAAATTAAATTGAAATGAATAAAAGTAAAAATTTGAATCTTAATTTAAATCTTAGATTGTTTTTAACAATTTGTATTCAGAATAGAACTATTTCGTTTAGGTATAATTTGTCTCAAGTAATCTGGATTAAGAAGAAGCAATCACATAGTATGAAGAATTGAAGAAACTAATCACTATCCTTAGTATTGTTAGTATTGTTAATTTTTTTTATTTAATTATTAGCATATAGCATTGGTTGCTATTTCCTGTTGAAGAGGCAAAAAATAATAAAAATCTCAAAGAGTTCCCCCAGGTCACGCCACCCTGAACCGCGTTGTCTGTATTAAAAACAAACTTTTTTGGCTTGTTAACGAATGAAGAGCTGTGATACCTCGAATAATAAAAGATTAATCAGATAATGGTTGCATTTTTCCATCTAAAATGATAAAATACTGCTCTGACAAAGTTCTGCTCTCACTAATATTAAAAAAAACATAACAAAACTCTCCTCCTATCCTGATTTTAATTTCACCTATGCTGATTGGTGGTGTGACATAACTGATGTATAGCACATATGTTTGTTTCAAATATCTTGCATAAAAATCCCCTTTTTATATGGATCTAAAAATATTTGTCAAGCTCCCTAATTAAACCCCTTTGTGTTCCATTGCTATCTTTCCAGAGCGTTGGTATGCAATAAAATCAGTCTTAGCGTGTGCACCTCACCAGTTTGCCTGTCTCATATCAAAGCAAAGTGTATTTATGTAATCAAGCTGTAATTACGCCGTAAATAGCCGTAAAATACTGCATCCATATCCACAATGAGCACCATCAACCTCCCCCTGAAAAGGGTGGTTATTAGTTGATTGGTAGGCTGTCAGCTCCGCTTCCTGTCAGAGCCGCTTGTAGAAGGCTCTGATTGGACGGCGAGGTGACACGGGGTGACACAGGGTTTGATGGGTGCAGTGGGAGGAGAGGGAGAGGGCAGGCGTTTTCAGCGAGGGATGTGGGCAAAGCATCCAAAAATAGCCTGCGGCTGTGACAGGACAATGACGGGCCTGGGTGTGTGTGTGTGTGTGGCTGTGAAATCTTAATAACAGCAGCACGGCCAACTCTGCCCTATCATTAGAAATCTCCACAGTCACAAGGGCTCACTAAACAATGACAGGGGCAACACAAGCTTTGTGAAAAATATGAGGCATGAAGGAAAAAAGCAGCTTGCAAGATGTTTGTCTTCCCCCTTTGTTCCAAAGTGGTGTAAGACAGAGTATTAACAAGTCAGAGCCACTGAAATACACTCCCTTCACCGAGTCTTTGTCCAAACGCGCCTACCGGGGCGGCACCAGTCGATGATGAAAACTCCTCTGCTGGGGTGTGAACTGCTGCAGGGGGAATCAAGCGATCGGTGATTGATTTCCTCACCTGCTCAGCAAGGAGCGGGATGGAGGGAGGGGAGGTGCAGGATCGGAAAGTCAAAGTGGGGGAAGGGAAACCAAAAGAGGGGAAGGAAAGACTGAGAAGCTGAGAGGTCGGCAGGGTGGAGTTTTCACCGAGGAGGGGTGAATAAAGAAAGAGCAGTAGGCCAAGAAAAGTGTTTTAAATGAATGATCAGAGGAAGAAGCTATGATTCTTCGGATGTGATTTCAAAAAACAGAGTAGTGGGGTGAGGTTGCTTGAGGACCCAAATGCTGAGATGAGTGAAACAGAGATTAAATCTTGTTGGTTTAATTAAAAAACTGAAGCAGATATCCAAAAATACAAACTACCAAAAAATGGTGACTGAACATGAGGTGTATAAATGGGAGACAAAACAAACACCCAACTAATCAGCAGATAGGGAGCAGGTGTGGACAGAGGACTCTAGAAGGAAGCTAGGGAAAAAGAGACTGACACTAGAGGGCAGCAGAGGGCAAACAATACCTAAGAACTCCAGTACAATAAAAAATGACTAGAATAACACAAAATGGAAATGTAACTAATAAACTAGAAAACACAAAAAGAAATGAATCAAAATATAACTGAAAACTCAAAAAATAAAACTTACACAGAACCAAAAACTGCAGAGTCATGACAAGTGTGGCATGTATTTTGGAAGGATTTTTTTTCTATTACTGTTGGAAGAACAAATGGAAGTTTGTATTTCACAGATCATATTTTCTTCACTTCTGTTAGTGGGCTTTGCTCTAGATCAATGGTTCTCAGTCCTGGTACTCAAGACCCACTGCTCTGCACGTTTTAGACGTTTCTCTGTTTGCAGTACACCTGCTTCAAATGATTGCATGAGCTCCTCAGCTGCCATCAAGTGCTGCAGAAACTTTTCAACCACCCCTCTAAAATATAAGTCAGGTATGGCACCAATGACGCATTCAGGCTTTGTTCACACTGCAGGCCTTAATGCTCATTTCTCAATTCTGAGTTTTTTTGTGAGATCCGATTTTCTTGCGTCGTCATTCACATTTCCAAATATATGAGACTTTCATGTGATTTCCCGTGTGAACTGCATTCATCCAGCTTCTCCCGCATGCGCTGTAGCAATGACGTCACATGTAGCAAGAAATAAACATGATGTAGTGCTAGATCACATCTGGGGATCTTTCCTAACCTCAGCCAGTGCATTAACAACACAATCTTTTCAAGATGGTTGAAAATAAAGACTGCTCTCCGCATTATCCTCCACAAATGATTGTTTTTCTTCCTGCTTCTACATAGCAAGGCACAAAACAGTGACCTTTGGCAAGTTTTAATGGTGTACAGGTCGGATGAATGCAACCTGGCCGTTTGGAGCACAGGTTGCATTTGAAAAGGTCAGATTCAGGACCACATAGTCAAATGGCCTGGGTAAGCATTATAAAAAAATCAGATCTGTGTTGTTCAGACTGTCATGATAAGAACAGATAAAGGTCGCATATGTCAAAAAAAATGTTGGGATTTGGGGCAACTCCGGCTTCTGTGTGAACACTTGCCTTAAAGGAAAAGTCCCGTCATATTCAGAATTTTAACTTCTGAAAGTACTTTAAATATGAAATAATAACATACTGTTCAATAAATGATCAGTGTTTTTAATTAAAGTAATATCATTTGATTGTGCTTTACTAGAGGCATCCATGTTTTGTCAAAGAACACTACTGCCACCTACTGGTTTGTGACATCACGCGGTCGCGGTATGCGGCTGTTGATCAAGTCCCAGTGCTGTATCTGGTGTTTGTCACAGCACGCTATTATCAGTCATCTTGAAAACATTCTTACCTTCCAAATGTTGGCTACATATTCGTGTTTTTTTCTCTGGCCAGAAGTTACGATGGCAAATCACTCCCCTTTAGGTTTTCATTTTTCATTTGGAAAAATGAAAAATGAAAAAAAATTTTTTCACTTTTTTACTCGATGTATTACAACATCAACTGCACCATGCACGTGGCCATGCATGCCATTGTCAGTTCACTATAGCTCTGATTTAACTTAGATGGTGAAGTCCTCTGGAAATCTTCAATACCAATTGTTGTTGATTGCAGATGTGTCTAGTAGTTCCTATTGATTTTGCTTGTATGGCGATGGGAGAATGGCTAAGCTTACGCTTTTACGTGGCGTGCACCTGCTGGAAGATGTCAGCGGTGAGGTGTGCACTACTATTTAAGCAAAAATGGCGGTGTTTATTTTACAGTTTGCATTAATGCTAAATTCATTAAATCACAGCGCAAACATATTAGTTTTAAGTATGAATAATCCATTGATTATTCCTTGATGAATTAATTTTTTCTTTAAAACTTGCAGAAACACGGATCTAGACTGAGGATATCTGGATTTTGTTTTTTTGACCATTCAGCCTCCTTGATTAAGTGCTAGAAATAAAAAAAATGTCTACAACTTTTAGGGTTTTACTGACCCAGAATATTTTCTCCTGCTTCTTTGCAAAATAGCTCAGAATTAGTCAGATTGGACGCACCTGTGAACAACTACTGATTCATAATTGGATCTAGGTCATTTAATCATGAAACTGATCTTACCCATCATTCTGTTGTTGTCTTAAATCTTGAAAAAAGTATGATTGTCATTCTGAATGATCAACCCACAGTATAACACTGCCACCAACTTGTTTCAACATGATCTATTTGTAGAGTTTTATACCCCACATTTGACCAGAGAGCCCTATTCAACCCTCCTGTATCCCATAAATGATTATTGTTATTCTTAAAGAAGACTTTCTTTCAATAGCTGTTCTTTTACTCACTCCTTACAAGATCTGTAAACTGCATGACAAAATAATAGACCCTCAGCACTGAAACTAAAGTTATTTTTCACTCTGAATGGATTTTTCCAATGCATTTGGTCATTAAAAGGTTTTCAGCTCAAACTGTTTTTTTTTTTTTTTTTTAAAGAGACAGAGTAACAAAGAAGGGGTTATCAATATGGCCACCCCATTATTCTCAGCCTACAGCTCAATTTTGTGTTCCACTTTCAGTACAATATTTTACTACAGACGTAAAGCCTGCAATGAAGGAATTAATGAGACAAATTCCTAGAAATAAAGGAGAGTAACTTGCTTTTTTTAACGCACCAAATCTGGATCTTTTCCCAGAATGCCCTCTAATGATTAAAATCCAATGATTTGCTGCTGGCTGCGGGTGAAACCTCCTTCTATGCTCACGACTTTAATTGACTAATTGCTCTTATATTTCATTTTGCTTCCCACGCTGAAGTAAACAGTTATTTTGTGTGACATATTTCCACTCGTTACACTTGCACCCATGCCCAACTTATGCTGTAATGGATGAAAAAGTGTATTGATTGTGAATCAAAGTGGAAGGTGTTCCATTTAATCACCTTATGGCAGCCTTATGTGTTGGGGTGGGTGTGCTTAAGGAGGCGGGTGGGGGTATTTTGTTGTATTGCAGCAGATTTTTCCGGATAAACAAAATACACTGAGCCACACCCTTTATTCCAGTCAGTTAGCCTCGGTGTTTTGTTTCTGGAAAGCTTAAATGAAGGATGCGTCCTATGGGAGAGCCAAGGAAAAGCATTTGTGCATTCTCTTACTCGCTCTAAATCATTCATGTTACCATTGTTGCTCAGACGGTTTATCGGTTTAGAGCCTGAGAAGTCAACACTGGCCCGCCGATGTCCTCGAGTAACACCGAAGCCCACCCATGTCTCTCTAATTCGGTGTGACAACTGACTTCAGTCAAGTGTGAGATGAAATAGCTGAGCTCAACATTAGCGATCAGAAAGAGACGGGTGGGGTGGGTGGTGGTGGGGACGTGAGGTGTTCATAAATGTCTAATGATCGCCTTCTGGTGTTTTTCTTTTGTGACACTGAGCAACACAAATATAGTATTAAGACAAGAAAAGTCACATGTCAGGGTTTTTTAGTTTTGGTTTATGGCATAATTGGCGAATTTCTGTAAAAGTCTAATTTTGTTTGGCACTAAAATCAAATCACATATATTTAGTTATGTGTCTAAATTAGTTGATCGATAAGATTCACCAACTTTACATCCATCCATCTATTATCTGACACGCTTGTCCCGAGTGGGGTCGCAAGGGGTGCTGGTGCCTATCTCCAGCAGTCAATGGGAGAGAGGAGGGGTACACCCTGGAAAGGTCGCCAGTCCATCGCAGACCAACTTTACACTAATTAATACATTGATAACTTAAATCCCTAATGAATCGTTGATAAGCTGCCTTTTGTAAAAAACAAAAACAAACAGCAACGCAGTTTTATCTTGTATCATTCGCATATTTCAATTAACATAAGGGCCTAAACATTTTCTTATAATATGTTGGATTAATAAAAAAGTACATCTAATATGTTATCGATTTATTTTGGCAGCTGTATTAAATACTGGCTGAGTAAATAAAAAACTCGTACCCATTTTTAAACTAGTCATATTTAGAAGCTATAAGATAAAAGGAACCCATGTTACTGAATAGAACAGAGGAAATATGTAAGACACTTATGATTTCCTATGTACAGAGACTGAAAATTATAATATAAAAACAGGGGATGTCGCTCTGATTTACTGCCAGACTATTTGCAAATTCCGAATAGGCTAATTTGTTTGTGTCACTATTTCATCGTTATCCAGCTTTTGTTGCTGGGAGAGACTTTGTGCTGCTATCCTCGCCTTTAAACAAGGAAATAAATGGATGCTACTTAGAGGCAGCGACAGCTCCAGTTGGTGACGGTTTGCAAATGTAAACATCTAGAGACATGCCCTGATTTAGCTCATAGATACTGTAATTTTCGGACTATAAGCCGCAGAAGCTAAATTGCATGATTTGTACATATATATGCTGCACCGGACTATAAGCCGCGTTTTTTTTATGTTTACACACAAACTGTCTTGTGCTTGCAATGTCCGTCTTTCTCGCTGTCGTTTCTGTCTTGTACCCCTCGTGGTAGAATTCTGCTTCCGGTGGACCTCCGCAGCATCCAGCAAGGCGGCTACCGTGCACATTTGTGTTGAAGCAAGCAAATGTGACGTCAACATGGTGGATGGTAAAAATCCATAGATTTAGGTATTACCATAGTGGCCATTAGCTGTAAAAGTCCATAGATAAGCGCATTGTTATATAAGCTTCAGGTTAGTCGAAAATGGAGTCGAAAATTACGGTATTTATACTCCAGTAAATACATTTTCATGGCTCTCGAACGGCATGAAGAGGCTTTTGAACAAGATGTAAACAGCTGTGTTTTCTACTCCCTCAATTAGTGTGGTGTTACCAGTTTGCAGTTTTTGTTGCACAATGGAGCAATTTTATCTAATAAGTAAATATTCAATAAATAATTGCAAGTGGTTCATTTGTTTACATCCCTACTTGATTTTACACAAACTTTTGAAAAAATATAGCTGTTATTGTGAATCCAATTTCCTATTTATGGTGCGTTTCATGATCTAAATGTATGGGTACACACCTATTGTTTGAAATTTAGCACAGCTCTATATTTGTCAGTTTTATAGACAAAAACAACAAGATGGAGTTTTTAATTCAGAGAAACAAAGCCCTGTGTTGGTCCTAAGGGGGATGTTAATGCCACAGCACAGCATAGCTTGTCAGTGGCTTATATGGTGATGTATTTACAGTATTATACAACATCCATATGATTGCAGTAAAGAGACGACGGTCCTCACAACAACAAATGAGATGAACATAGTTTTATTTTCAGAACTGTGTTGCAGGAAACTCCTAAAGGTAATTGAACAGACACACAGAGCTATGCAAAAATAGATATCCACTGCTGTGTATTTTTGGGCCTGATACCATCAAAGTGCCGGCTGTTTGCCGAGATGGGATTGTATTTCCAGTAAGAAATGTGTTATCTTTGACTGATAATTCAATCTACTTTCTATGTGATTGTCCTCTAACAATGTTTTTGTTGTTATAGATTTTTCTTACTTTCCAAAATCAGACACTGGCTTGGAACACATTGCAGTAATTTTCATCTATCATAGTGTTAAGATTATACTTTCTGGTGTGGTTTTGCCAACACCCGGAGGGCTGTTCTGATACTTGAAAACGAATGGAAGCATAAAGCAGGTTAAAAATATCCTACAAACTAAGTTTGACGGCCTTCGTTCTTTTATGTGTAGTTTAATTCATAATTTTCCAAAAATTATTTTTAGAAGGAAAATGGTTTCATCGCTTTCCTAGTTGGAATGTCACAAATTATAAATAGTACTGTGAAATATTATTTAACCATTTTTTCCCCCTTTTCTGTTAGAGCATCGGTGTTCAGTGCTTGAGCCAAGAAATCTTCATGGAATATATAAACACATATTAATACATCTATGCTGTCTAAATCCATAATATATAGTTCTGCAGAATGTACTTGTGTGTTGAAAAGATTATCTGTACTTACCCAGAAGAATCCTAAATGACTTCTAAAGAAACATAATACACAAAAGATTCTGAAAAGAGTTTGATTTCCATGTTTGATGCTATAATTGATCACAGAAGTTTTGTTTTCAATTTATGGTTAATATAACTACAGAAGCCGAGAGCACTCATGTCCTTCAGATACTTTTTCACTGTGGTTTTCTAGTTGTGTGTTAAAGCTGAATACATATTTCAATACCACAACAGTGGGAGAGCATTTATAAAGTCATGGCAGCCTATGTGTAATTTCGTAAATAGTCCTTTGTTTAACCTTGAGGTAAATAGTTTAGGTACATAGTTGGTTTGATGATTTGCTTCCACTTCTGATTCATAAGCAATTACACCTATGCCTCCGGTGCCCTAGTGCCAGGTGTTTTCTGAACAGCCCTGGTGTTAAGCCTGTAACAGGTATAAGATGCATTTCTTGGTCATGGCTGTGGGCGTGAACGCAGGGAGGATCCAGCACACTCACCCTCTCACTCACCCTATGATGGGGATGAAGTCTGGAGGAGAACTGATGGTTTCCTGCCAATAAGCCATTATACAGTAGCTGCAAGTTAGAAACACGTCTGGACATGTCAGACATGTTTATATGAGATGGAGATAATTCAATTCAATTCAGCTTATTTCTATATCGCCAATTCACAACACATGTCATCCCAAGGCACTTTACAGTTCACTAGATCATTCAGTCATATTGATTCAAAGTTTTCTATCCAAGGAAAACCAGTTGATTGCATCGACTCATTGACTAGAAGGCAATCCCTCACACTAAGCATACTTGTAGCGACAGTGGAGAGGAAAAACTGGGGTTCAAGGAGACAGAAGCAGGGATACAAAAAGCAACTGTAAAAGGCAGCCCCGTCCAGGAAACACACAGCCAGTCAAAAAAGCTCCAAGCCAGCTCCCATGTCAGAGGATGAAGAGAGCACATCCAGCCAGTCACAATCAGAGAAAAAGGACTACACTGGAAAGCTGATATTTCTCTCCAGTATGGGGTCACAGACAAACAGCAACAAACAAGGCAAAGCTACTATGAGAAAAAGCAGAGAGAGCAAAACGTTAGAGATTGAACTAACAGATGCTGCAGATTGGGAGAATAGAGATAGAATGATGAAAAAGGGGTCCCTATGTCCTCCAGAAGCTCCCCCTCCTAAGCCTATAGCTGCATAACTATAGAGATAACTCAGTCTGTCTGCATCTGTGCATGTCTGTGTGGGCATGCTTCTGCTCCCGTCTGACTCGGGACTCTGAACCTTCTTGAAAGCTCTTTGGATTCCTGTTCTGTACCTGTGTGGATCTGAACCTTTTGTCCAACTGAGGACTCCTGGATCTCAGAACTGTCCGGTTCTGACCTGGACAGTCATGTCAGCTCTCTGTTGTTGCTTCTCTGTTTGGGGGACAGCCTGGACGGCAGTCCATCGGTTGGATCCTGCCTTCTATGCAGAGAATGGACCGAAGTGTTTAACCTGAGCCACCTAACTAGAAGCTTTATCAAAAAGGAAAGTTTTAAGCTCAGCCTTAAAAGTAGACAGGGTGTCTGCCCCACGTACTAAAACTGGTAGTTGGTTTCACAGGAGAGGAGCCTGATAACTAAAAGATCTGCCTCTCGTTCTACATTTAGAAATTCTAGGAACCACTAGTAAACCTGCAGATTGAGTTCAAAGTGCTCTGTTAAGAACATAAGGAACAATCAGATAGTTCTTGATACCATTAGTTAAGCCACAAGTTACTCAAAGGTTTTTACTGGATAAGCTAGGCGCCCACGACTTATGAGTAACGTACACTTGCACGTATGTCAACAATCAGATAACTTACCTGTAACTTACATGGCCCATGTATGCTGGTATGCTGGCATACGTTGAGAAATTTTGATCTTGACGTACTCTCCGTATGTCGACATGTGCCGTGTTTCAGTGTGCTCATAACAAAACGTACTCATAACTTATCCAATGTATGCCCGTGTTTTAACTAATTTTTTTGTACGTCAGGCATACGCTGGTCTTAATTCTCAAGGTGAGACAGGGGCTTTAAAAAAACCTGATCAATTCATCTACAGATTGCTCCATTGCTAGTCAACTGAACTGATAATGTTCTCCCGGATAGGTTTAGAAACATCTTCAAAATAACAGAGCAAATGTCTGATTGAGTTTGATTTAAGCCAGTTTTTGGGGTTTGCAAGACAAATCCACTGGCTTTTGAAGCATTTTCTTTTAGACACACTGACAACCACATAATCACACGTTCATTCACTCGTTGCGTTTGCTCAGGTTTTACCTTTGCTATACCTCCTAAAGCGCCTTGGCTCCCTTGGCGACGCCACCGTTGTGCTGAGCTCACTACCTTCACCGCACCTTGCCAGAGAATTGAAGGTTACTCTCTATTGTCTCACCACAAAAGGCTGTAGAGGTGTGTACAGTGTGTGTATGGGTGTCAGCTTCCATGGCCATTGAGATATGTTTGTTATCTTGGGATAACCTTCATCCACTGCTCAGCCAATTGGAACTGGCCCGATCTGCCTCGTTCCTGGCATCTTGGTTGTTTTTTTTATATTTTTTTTCTCCTCCCATTTTCTCTAGTTTTTGCCCTACCTATATGTGTGTGTACGTGGGGAGGAGATAGCTGCTAAAGATGTGATGGCAGCTTGTTCGGTGGCAGGTTTGGATGCACACATCCCGCTAGTGCACAGACAAAATTGCACACACAGAGACAAAGGGCAACAGAAACACTCTCCTGTGGGCCTTTTATTCACGCACACTTAAGCTCACCGGCACGCAGCAGTGTTCAAGGTCAGGAAACAGGCCTGCTGAGGGAGGTAAATAAGTAATTATTGTAGCTGGAGGAGGAGGAGATGAGCATGTGGGTTTTCGTTATTGTTGTGCTAATATAGGGAGGAAGTGTCGGGAGCTGCTCACAGACGCGCTCTGGCTGTGGCAACTGCAGCCTGGTTAAAGATGACCTTTTTAAGTCATGCATGGATGCATATGAGACCTATACCAACACGTAAATAAACACAAACCACATACTGACACCGGCTTAAAAAACTCATCACACCCCCTGAGCTGTTCCACACCTTTTTCTCATTCAGCCACAGAGTTCAAGGTATTTCATTTACAACACTATAGCAAAGCCTAATTGGTTATATTGTTTCTATTCAGCTCCAGCTCAGTCAGATTTGATACAGAGCGTCAGCTTCCCATCCGCATCCAGACCTTGGTGCAGATAAAAAAATGGATTTAGGTCTGGAATTTGACTGGGGTGTTCTAAACTATTAATAGTCCTTGCTTTAAACCATTTCATCACATCTCTGACTGTCTTTACTCATTTTGCCCTTAACTGGTTTTCCTCCAGTATTTTCCAATATTAAGCTCCATCTATCTCCTCATAATCTCCTATAAACTTCATAGCTCTTGCTAAAAAATAAAGATTTCCCTCTGAAAGACAACAAAACATGTAACCCTGAGCAGAGGCGGAGCTGGAATGCCCAAGGGGGGCGGGGCAAGGCTATATAAGGGGGGCCCATAGAAATGAGAATGAATTTCTCAACGTTTAATATGTTTAAGTACATGCTAATCACAAATGGGATGAGATTTGCATTTGTAATTTGCAAATTATATACAATGTAAAAATTTAAAACCAAACCACTGGACTTTATTTTCAAGTTTGAAGACGTTTCGTTTCCCATCCAGGAAGCTTTTTGTTACTGTTACAATTAGTTATAAAACTAAGAAAATGAAGTCCAAGACAGTTATAGTCCAGAATTGTAGAAACATGTTATTTTAGTGTAGTAAACCATCAGTCCTTAACTTTTTTCCTTTATTACTTTTATACTTTAGGTAGTAAATGGACTAATTTCTATTGTATTTGTCATAAAACTTTTCTGCCTTAGTTGTAATAATTCTATCTGGGCTTCTTAAAAGCCACATTAAGTTTTTGTCGTGGTCTTGGTTCTGTTGTACTTTACTTTGCTCCTTGTTTTCTAGTTTTATTGGTTTAATTCCAGTTTTGTTTTTATTTTCTACATTTATGTTCTCATGTTTTTCTTCTGTATCCCTTTGTGTGTGTTTGTGTTCCTTTCCCCTTGCCTTGTCTCCTCTCACACCTGCCCCTTGTCACCATTAGCCCTGCCTTTGTCTTTTGTCAGCTATATATGCTCTCTGCTCTCACTCTGTGTTGGTTCCTTGTTGCTGCTGGTCCTGTCATTGCTGTTGTCGTCTCATCTCGTCTCTCCCTGCTCCTAGTGTTTGGTTTTCCTTTGATGTCTCCATGGTTCTGGTCTGTTACATTTTTAGTTGGCTTTTGGACTGCCTTGCTAAATCATTTTCATATCATTAAAAATACAAGTATTCACCTTTGCCTCTTCATGCGTCTGCATTTGGGTCCTCCAAACCTCAACCAAAACGTGACAGTTTCAAAAACAGAACCAATATGTAGCCTTTTTGTTAAAATTTAGCTCCAGATCTTCAGATCTCACTGATTCTCCATCTGCTTGAGGCAAAACTCCCCTCCAAATGAGTCCCATTGCATGCAACGGATGCGTCCGACGACCCCGCAGTTGCGTCAGCGAATTAGATCTCTGGATTAAATTAGGCCAATTTGGATCTAATGGTGGCACTTAGACTCCCATTCAGTACGGCAGGCACCTGTAATTTGAGTGGGAGCGGTTTATTACACATTACACACTCCAGATCGCCTCGTCTAGCTTAACCCCCGTCATGCAGGTATGGCTGTAGGTAAGCACACACACACACTCATGCATGTGCACCCAAACACACGTGGGTGCTGTGAAGAAACTGTTGTGTGCCTGTATGTGTTTGTGGGATGATAATTTGGTGTTTCTGTGTGTGCTTGTTTATATATGTAATTATGCGTCCGCCTTCAGTCTATTTGATTAACGTTGGCATTCAGTCTCAGATGTACTTCTCTGATATGTGTAGGTGTGTGTGTGTGAGTTCACTGAGGCGTACACATCAATATGAATGTCTAATGTGTGCGTGTCTGGCCTCTGAAAATGTCAGATTAGTGGATTAGAGGGTGTAGACATCCAGGGGACTAGGGGACATCCAGAAACAGGGGAGGGGGAGGCTTGGATGGTCCCATAAGAGAACCCCTTCCAGTATCCACCCCCCCTCACTCTGTTTTAACCTTCCTTCTCAACCCGCCTCCATTTTCCCGTGCCTGTCTTCTGCATCCCTCAGTTTCCAGAGGCACTACATCATTTTTTAATCTTTTCTGCTTTTAAGATTTTCTAATCTTTAATCTGTCATCTCCTTCATCCCTCCTCTCCACATCATATATTCTCTCTTCTTGTCCTTCTCATTGCTCGCTGCTTCTTTATCAGCTCATCATCTGTTTTTTTCCTTCCCCACACTCTATCCACCTACCTTCTTTTGGTCTCAGACAGGAACAGAAAGAAGCACAGTGAGAAGAAGGAGAATAGGCCGATGTTTTGACTCTTTGCAGCTGTGCTGACGCCAAAGTAGAGTCACAGTCCGTTATACGCCATAAGCAACTGGGTCTCACTTTGTACTTCTGGCCAATGATCGGTAATTGCGAGCAGGCCTCGGCTAATCTGAGTCAAACAGCGGCTCTCGGATGCTGGGAGGCTTGGATTGGTTTGGCGTCCTCCCACACAATGCTGCTTTACGGAGGGGGGAGAAGGCAGAGGGGGAGACCATATCGCCGCCCTGCAGAGAGAAACTCCTCTCTTGTGTTGGAATGTCACGCTGAAATGAAATCGGAGCTTTTAGCCACAACAAAGCTGGAAATAACATCTATAAAGGCTGCTGGGAGCTCCCCACCACAAAGGATGATGGCCTTTCGAGAGACGTTGGCAGCGGAAAGACGGTTTCACAGAAAAACAATTTGATTTTGCATGGGGATTATTTAAAGTAAAACTGCTAAACTTTAGATGTTCATGAAAACTTAAAACAAATTTTCAAAATTACAATCATAGTATTAAAAAGTAATTCTGTGAGATAAACAGTAAGTCAATTTTGTGTAAAACAAAGAAGAAACAAAACATGCAAACCATAGATGGACATATTTATCCAAATAATAAATACTTCTCTTTCAAAAAGGCATACTCAATTCAATTCCGTTTATTTCTATAGCACCAATTCACAATAAATATCTTCTTAAGGCACTTTACAATTCAGCCAGATCATCCAGTCAAATTGATTTAAAGTTTCATATCTAAGGAAAACCAGTTGATTGCATCGACTCATTGACTCAAATACAATCCCTCACACTAAGCATGCTTGTAGCGACAGTGGGGAGAAAAAACTTCTATTTCACAGGAAGAAACCTCCAACAGAACCAGGCTCAGTGTGAGCGGCCATCTGCCGACATACTCATGCTTTATATGGCATTTCTCAAATTTGTACACAGCCTAATCTTGTTATCAACTGACAAAAAGGCTCTGGAGTATAATGTGGAAGTGAAAATTTGAAAGTGAGTTATTCTGGGCCTGAGTAAATAGGATTTAAATGGCCAAAAAAAAAAACTTTTGCGTACAAAAATTATCCCAGATGTTTTGACTGTTGCTGTAACAAAGGAAATAAACATAATAACCTGCAAATAAAACATCTTGGCTAATTATGTAGCAAGTTTGGTGTCCATCCAACAAGCAACTGAGAAGTTATAGGTGTTTAGATTGAAAAACAACCAAGGTGAACTCCTACTCTGTCATTTTGGAACAGTTTGGCATAATATCTGAAATTTGGAATTTATTCTTGAAAGTATGGAATCCTGTTAAAATCACATGTTTTTTTCCCCAAAACTCTTTATAATGCATGAGGACGCAGGGTGTATCTAAAAAATTAAGGAGTTTTGTAGCTCTTTGACAAAGTAACATAATGCTACAGAATCCAGAAAGAGATACACAGAAGCTTCAGCGAATCAAACAAAAGAGAAGCAGAGGTCTTTGTGATTTATGCACAGATAAAGTTTCCAAATATGGGCATACTGCTGTACCATAATACAGAGAGAAAAGGAATCTTTTACCTAAAAATACACAATTGGTTGGAAATATTCCACAAACTTGACTTTTATTGGGATGAACACATTTTTGATGAACAAATCAGCAAAGGCGGGAAAGATTTGATGTGCTGGGTTTTGCTAGCGTCTCTGGAGGAATTTGTTGAGTGGTCAGCTTCTACCCGCCTACCAGAAATTGGTTGAAAAGGCATAAGAAAGACCACACATTCACGTCCAAAAAATGTCTACATTTGGTTAAAAAGCGAAAGGCTGAAATTTTTCAGATCTTCAAAAGACGTTTCAACATTCATTATTGGACTAAAGTGGGAAAAAAATGAATTCATGCTTCCAGTCCTCTTCAATCTGGAGTGGATCAGATCTTTCTGGTGTTCTGTTCAGCATACCTGGTCAGACCAGAATACCCTTAGTGATACGCATGCATATGCAGGAAGGAACATTTAAACAAATTCTGTTACATTTGCAGATCAGCCTGTTGAGATTAGCATACCCTTAACCATTGTATGACAAACTGGCAGGTTAACTGCTATATCAGGGTGTGAAGTAGCAAACACAGAAAGCGAGTTTGTTTAAAGTGGTGTAGCTTTAAATTCTGTTTACCTTGGACTAAAACTTTTTGTTTAACACATCACGCATAAATAAAGTAGCCTGCTTGGCAGTTTGAAAGTTCAAAACATTTATTTAAACAGAACAGAAACAGGCTGCTTTGGATCTGTCGACTGATCCGGGAATCCAAAGAGCTTTTAGGTAAGTTCAGAGTCCAGAGTCAGACAGGAGCAAAAGCGTGCCCACACAGACACGCCCAGATGCAGGCTCAGTGGTTGAGGGAACAGAGACAAGACGTTGTTCCAGGATTTCTGCAGGACTTTAAACTGGTTTCATCCTAGGAGCCAGGCTTATGGGAATAAAACCAACCTTCCCAGCGTTTCGAGCCAAAACCTTCAGGGCTACGCGGAGAAAGGCCAGAACAGGATCAGAAGACGAGACAAACACGAAACCTCTTAACCCCACTGGCTGCCAGGAACCTGGGAACAAACAAAAATTACAAACGGAAAACAAATAATGATCTGGCCCTGATGGCTCGGGCTGTATCGAATATAAAGGACCAGACGCAGCTGGAATAGATGAATGATAATTTGAAAACCGGGAAGAGTTAGGCCGGTGAGTGAAATGAACAATTAAGCTGAGCCATCAGGGCGAATCATTACACTTTATTGTGCTATATAATGCCTACATGTATACTTTTACTGGGCAATGATGAAATCCTGGCATGATCCTAGTCTAACCACTACAAGGCGCTCTGCTCTGAAACGCTTCCGGTGTAATACATGTTCAGTGGAAACTGAATGTCTATGTTTTTACTAAGAGTTTGGTCAACAAAGTCTTGTTTTTGTTTAGAAAACATACAAATATATTCTATAAAGCCTCAAATTCTGACATTTTGAAGTGAAAAAGCTTCCTAGGTGGAAAGCGAATTTTTTTTGGCATTTAGATTTGCGTTTTCCTGTTGTATCATCTTCTGCTTCAGCTTTGATAATAAGTTTACATAAATGTTTAGAGCTAAAGAAAACAATTTTCGGTCAATATTTAGGTGTTTTCAATTTAATACTTTTTGCAGTTTTAATTTACAGCCTATTTTTCAGAGCTTGACACTGGATTAATTATTAAAACAAATCTCCAAAGACAAACAGATCCTAATGTAGCGACAAAGTCATTTCACTTACACGCTGATAATCCATTTATGTCGTTATGTCTGCTTCCCTCCGGAGTACCACAGGTAACGCTGCTCTTATCACAACACAGCCATTTGTAAATGTTATCTTAGCCAACAGTTTTCTCATTCAAATAGCTGCTTATGTAATTCAGGGGGAAAGTGTGAGAAACGACTTTGCTGCCAAATGAGCAAATGCTTCGCTGTAACAGAGGCAAGTGCAGTGAGCTCCGATTACACACGTGCAAATGTCTGTTTATGTGTGCATTTGTGCTGGTCATGGGCATTTGAGAAGTTATTTCATACATGTCGCTCATTGTAAGATACAATCCTACTGAATCAGACAAATATTTTCACAGCACGACTAGAATCTCTTCCTGTAATGTTGTTGCAGAACATCTCTTAGAGCTCTGTTGAATCTTTCATCTGAAAACAGAAGAAATTGTTACAGTTTGCTTTCAGCCATTTGATCAGATGAGACAAACTTAAGTTTTGGCTTGCATGTTTAAGAAATTGATACAGTACAACATTTTTTTCTAATCTAATCTAATCAAGTCTTTAGCAACATTAGAACATTTATGTTGAAAGATGCCCATCACCTGATCTAACCCTGACTTCTGGGTAAAAATGTCTCCAAAGGAATGTAGTTGATCTACAGTGAAGGATCAGATGCCAAAGACTTTTAAACATTTTTTTTAATGAAATTGTTGAAAACCATCAATAATTTTACTTCAACTCCAAAACTTTGTGCTACTTTGCTCTAGTATTTCACATAAACGCCAATAAAATACTAATTGGACAACTGTGAGTATAATAAGACCCCCTCTTTCCAGGACCAGAACTATTTTATATTGAAGATCTAACAAATTCCTTAAAATTAATATTGCATTGAAAGATTAGTACCAGTAAACTATAAAAAGTTTAAAAATAACACATTTAAATGAAATCTTACAAAACTTAAACTTGAACGCAATTTGAACTTTGCTCACAGAACAATTCAAAAACCTGCATGACTCAAAGAACCCAGAAATTAAACCATTACAAATTTCTTAATCAAATAGAGGTTTTTAGTTTTTTTTTTCATATTTTATTTATTTTTTCAAACAAATGTCTATATTTCTTTTTTGTTTTTAATTTTCTCTTTTTTCAGATTAAGTCTCACAAATGGCATTTTCTCTATTTTAAATTAAATTTTACAGATCAAATTTTCTTCACTACAAGCCCAAAACAAATATTCGCTCTTGACACTCAGTTTTTAATAAAAAATAGTTGCTAATATCCATGCCAACCAACAGAAATTCGTTTTCACTCCTCACAACAGAGGCAAGTCCACCCCGAGAGGTGAAGAATGTGATATGTTAAATGAATTTAAAAAATAATGCTATTATTCTAACTACATCTGAAACATAAAAACATATAAAATCTGATAAGTAAGATTGTAAATAGTGATGCACGATATTGGGATTTTGGCCAATATCCGATTTGCCCGACATATTTTAAAACTCATGTAGCCGACATAACCCATGCTCGATACCGATGTTAACAAAGCTGGACAAATATAAGTAGTCATTGAAAAATAGCAGTTTTGTTATCCAATTCCTGACACTTTGAAAAATAATATACTCAAATATATTTTCATATGCTGATATCAAATAGATTTTTAAACAGCGGTATCGCATCTATTTTACTTTCAAAATCTGGTGAAATTTCATCGTTCTGTTACAAACTCGGAAGTGATATTTTTGCAAAATTCTTATCAGATTTTGTCAGTAAAATAGATGGATATGCAGCTGTCAATATATCAACAAATAAAAATATGGCAAAATTTCTCGTGAATTTTAGGGATTGTTCGTAGCATAGCGATGACATATAGCAATATTTCATTAGTAAAAAGAGATTGATATGGTGTTTTAAATGGCAATATATCAGCATATGAAGATATTGTGATATTTTAATGTATCAATATTTTTTTCCTCGTCTTTAGAAGTTTTTAAGTCTGTAAAAAAAAAATTTTTGAGGAAGAAGAAGAAGTAGTATTTTTTTAATTTTTATTTTTTTTAGACTTTAGAAACTCAGAAGCTGATCAAATATTGGGTTAAATATAGGGTGGGGGTGGCCGATGTCCGATATTCAGTTTTAAAGCGCATATACAGGTTTATACCGATAGGGGGCCGATTATATAGTGCATCCCTAATTGTAAAATAAAAAAAAATTAAAATACATAAAAAAAATTTAATTCTTTTTCGAAAAAAAATCTGAGAAAACAAATCACTCTCAAAAGTTTAATTTTAATTTTAAACTTTGCATTTTTTCTTTCAAATTTCGATTTACAAAACATTTTCTTTGCTTGCAAGAAAAAATAAAAAAAATTACCACACAAGATTTCAGCTGAGTAGAGTGATGTTTTATTGAAACGGTATATCATGTCCTTCTTTATATCAATTAAAACAATTGGCTTCTTTAAAAAGAAATTTGTATTTTCTTTACATCCAGAATCATCTGACTGTTTCTAAACTGTTTCCACAGACTGTTAGCCCCACCTTTAAGATTAAGCTCTACCCGCTCCTTCCTACACTAATATGCCATAGATATAACGTAAGTCAGTCAGTTTGGCTGGTCACATGTGCATAGAGCAAGTTGACTTATAGAATGATTAAAAGTAGTTCTGGTTGAGGGAGGTCTTTCTCCCTAATTTTCATTTACAAATAAGGTTAAAGCAAAAATCTGTATGGTTCAAATGCAACTCATCACACTTCTTCCTTCGGAGTTGCAGAACATAACAGTGGGCTCCTCTATGCACAGTTTAAAATGCATAAGTTCATTTACAACCAGGTTAATTAAGTTTATTTACATAGCAACAATTAAAAAAAATATGTCATTCAAAAAACATCTATACAGTAAATTAAATCTAACACAGACAGATTGGTTAAGAGCTTCTAACCAAGAAAACTCAGCTAATTACATCAAGTCTCCTCCCTTCTATGAGTTCTACACATTTGCACGACCCTGATACTTTTGCATGTGTGATGATCGTTGCTACGGCTTCCTCTGCTGTAAAACACTGAGCCCTGGTCATCATAGCGGGCCAAGAATTTTTATCTGCTGTGCTGTTATTTAGCCTTATGGGCTTAAAAACCTTAATGTCCTTCATATGTCAGATTTATCTCTCTCGCCATCAACGTCAGCAGTTTCCTCCCCGCTAATAGAGCCATGTGCTGCATGTGGGAGTCCTTCATTCTAGAAGTGATTTAAGTAGCTGAGGCAGCATGGTGTTGGAGCCACAGGGCTTCACCTGAACCTGGACCTGGACCAGGGAATGTGTTGAGAGGTTGATCTCCAGCTGGTGGGTTACAAGTCAGCTAGTGGTTGTCAATAGGCTAACCGAGGGGTTAAACCAGAACACATGCTGTGTGACTCGGCTGCCGTTTCCTGTGGCCCCCCTTCACAGATTGCGCCGCCGTGAAGTAAAAGTGACAGATTTGGATTGCTACGTTACAAATGGAGAGGTGGGGGTTACTTTGAGCTGTATTGGGGGATTTGGCTACTCACTCGTGTCCTGTCTCGTTACTGGGTCTTTCTGTCTCTGTGAGTTTCACAGTCACTTTTCATTTGGACCTCCGGCTGCTCCTCCATTTTTATTTTTTTTATGCTGTGTGATTTCTGCCTCTCCCGATCCAATCCAGCTCAGCCCACGTGGCTCTTTTGCCTCGGAGTTAAAAAACAATTTGGCTGTTGAGATGGCAGATATGGATTTTAAATGAAATTGTTTTAGTGCGTGAGATTGTAAGCATGCCATTTGTTACACTTCAAATCATAGACCCACTGAGCAAAACGTCCTACAATACAATTATTCACCATCTTCTGCATCATTTCTCCACTACTTGTTTTTTGTCTTTGATATTCTTAAACAGAATTAACATCCTCAGAGGTTTGTTGGACAGCATTAGTGAGCAGACAGCATCATGAAGACCAAGAAACAAAGCAGACAAAGGAAGGAAGGAAATCACAGGAAGTTTGTGATCTGTAATGTAATAAGACATCCTACAGGGCAACGGTACCCTGGGCGGAACTTCAGAGATCAGTGGCCCCTGATGAGAAGATCTGCTGACTGATTATCTGTTCTTAAAGGGATTCACAATTTAACTATAAGATTATAACTTATGCAATGGGCTTAGTCCTGCATACACCTATGTTTAGATATAAATAAGTCAGTCAATAGAAATTTTAAACAGACTAATTGCTTAAAAAAGTCCAGTTGAAGTGTTTCTTAAGCCATGTTGGGGACAAACTGAACATGTGGAAAAGAGATAATCTGGTCAGAATAAGCCAACGTTGACAAAAAAAAGGCAAATTTGTTTATATAGCACATTTCTGTGGCAAGACAAAAGGCTGTAAAGTCAAACAAAAGGTACATCGCAGTGGCACAAAGGTAACCCGATTAATTAAAGATAATTATTTATGTATCTTTAAATTAGAGGATTATATATTCATGTATTTTGAACTCTATTCTCGGAGCCACTAGAATGACTTTAGAAATGGTGTGATTTCTCCACATTCTTATTCTTGGTGAGGATGCTGGCAGCAGCGTTCTGGATCAACTGCACCTGTCTGATTGACACTGTAGGCTGTGAAGACAACGCTGCAGTAGTCAGTAATACTACAGGTGGGTCAGTCTTTCAAGGTCTTCCTGAGAAAGAGTCCTTAAATCCTGGAGATGATTTTTAGGTGATAGAAGTCCGACTTTGTTACTGTCTTTGTGAGCCTCTAAAGGTTAAGGTCTGAGTATCACTGCACCATAATTAAGAGGCTGATTGGTGGGTTCTAACTGCATTAGAAGTTGTTTTCTAAATTTTTAATGCACTTTTTTGGTCCAAAAAGCATTACTTCAGTTTTGTTTTGATTAGGCTGAGGAAAATGTTGACATTTTTGGTCTATATGCAAATCACTCCCAAGACTTACAGACCCGCACAGTAAGGCATGGTAGAGAGAGAATCATACTGTGGGGATGCTTTTCTCCAGAATTGACAGAGAAGCTTATCAGACTTCAAACAAATATTGATGGAGCTAAATAAAGCCCAGACATCGAGGGAATCTTTTTGAAGGAATAAAAGCTAAAACTGAGATAGAGTTCTGCCCTCCAGCAGTACATAGACCCCAAACAAATAGCCAGAGATGGAAGATAGCAGGTGTTGAATGTTACTCCTTGAGGTTGTGCTGGACCAGAGAAATCACAGATACAGGACACTAGCCCTCAGGGACTGGAATTTGACACCTCTGCTTTATTTCAGAGGATTTCTATTATTCCAAAAAAGGTACAAAAAAAAAAATTCACTGGAGTTAATTTCCAAGTTTGAAGAGGTTTTGCTTCCAATCCAGGAAGCTTTCTCAATTCAAATGTCAGAAATAGTGTCGAAGTTTAAGGCTTTATACAGTTACCCTTGATTCCCGCCAGGATGGATTTGCTCCGCATATCCATCTGAAACCTTCCGCTGAAGCAATTTTGGGAAGGGGCGAATAATACCGGTTAGCTGGTTGGCTATGTTGGTGATAGACGCCCAAATAAACCAATCAGATCAACGAAGCATATGACGTACTAACAGAGCTGACGAAATTTAAAACACAACCACAAGCTAGGCTACTCTTGCCGAAACCAGTCAGGAGAAGAACAAAAACATCTTTTCCTCTGAGAAAAGCCTCCAGAGCAGTGTTTTTTTCTTCTTTCAGTGAAGAAATACTCTGTAATTCCGATAAAACTTGCGTCGATAGCCGCCAGCTTAATGCTAGTTTCATCGGGCTGAACTCTCGCGCTTCACCGTTAGCGTATACACCTTAACCCGCCTCAAAGCTAACGCTGATTGGGCCACGCTCGCTTGGTGAAACGCTCCAAATTTTCTTTTTAACGGAGAGTCTCCAGACTGATCTGCGAAAGTGAAACCTTGAAAGCTCGCGAGATCAGGATGGTCTCACGAAAGGTTATTATACAGTAGCCCAACCGAACCTTTTTTTTTTGCTCAGAAAACATGCAAATTGGAACGGACGAACGGGTCCACCCCTTTGGAGTGGGGTGCGTTTGGCTATGACCTGGATGACTGGGGAATCTTCACCAGGATATCTATTAGTTAAAATTGCCTATTTATATTTTTCCCATCCATTCTGACAGGGATCGAGTTATTTAGGAAAATCAAACAGGAAATAAAGTGTTCCTAATTATGCTAAGCTGGTACAGTAGCAGCCATTCAAAATGGCCCTTGCCAGTCAAAAGCCAGCCAAATGGCTGCTAAATCCCCTCCAACTTCCAGCCACTGGCCTTCTCATGGGCATGCATATTTTTTAACTCTGACTTCACTCTTTCACTGGATTACAGGGTCTGACAAGGAGATAACGCTTCTCTTTATCAATCTTCTATTATTGTCCACAAATCATGACAGAATATTTTAGTACAAATATTGATGTTTAAAAAGGGGACCAGCCAAGAGCCCATCAAAGAAAGTGAGGAAAGTTTGAATGGCTACTAATGTATACACCAACAGTCTTGCAGGTGTAACTATGGCAAAGGGTTGTCTTCAAAATATTGACTTTTAAGATTTTGCTCTGTAAAAAGAACTGGAAAGCAAGGATTATTTCCATTCCACTTCAAATTATGCATTAGTTTGCATAAAGTTAAAAGGGGACGAATGCTCTTGCAGGACACTGCAACAGCTAAAACAAACATCTGCATTCAAAAGGTTATTTCCTCATATGTGCTCAATTTTAGTTATGCATCAAAGCGTCCACTTTGCTGTCTACCTTCTGTTCAGTTTGACATGCGTGTGTTCTGCATCATCTGAGCCATAAATCAAACAGCGCTGTACACAAACTCCACAAATTATTCATGGCAGGCTCAAATATAATTGATGAACCTCTGTGATGAGTGTTTGAACCATGCCCAGTGGTCTGTTTTAGTTTGGAAAAAGGGAGGCAACTCAATGTTGTTTGAATATGCATTTGTGTCCTGAATGCTGATTTTCAGAAACATAGAAAGTGTTGTACCACAGAAAAATGTAACATTGCACAATTTCTGGATAAAATCCAATACATTCATTTTCTTTGCTAAGCAATTTAAGCCTCTTTGGTCTAAGGAATGTGAAGGTTTATCACCCTAGAGGACTCTCAGGTCACTTGTACAGATGGCAATTATGCATCAGATATTTTGTCACACCATTTAACATCCTCCATGGCCTGTTTGGGGCATATCAAGATGTATTTTTCTCTCCTTTTTGAGCAAAGAAGTTATATTATGTACATATGACCCAATGTGATCCTACTTATTCACTTATTAAAGCCTTTTTTAATGAATGGTTTTGGGTTTACCAAGGAATCTCCACTCCGGGTAACTCTTGCTGTTCTGGTGTTTGTGATTTTTTTTTTCAGCACAGCTGAGAAATGGGGCTGCTATAAAAAAAAAAGAAAAAAAAAAAAAGGATAGTTTTGTGCTTTCACAGTTATGCGATAGGCCAGGGGTGATATATTATTGATCAAAAGGGTCATGGATTTTTCTCTCTCGATTAAAGCTTTTCTCTCACAAATCATTAGGATTTACAACAAACCAGTGTTTAAACCTTTTTAAAGTAAGAAAAAAATTGTTTGCTTGCTAACAAATAAATTGGAAATCCACTAAGGTATGTAATTCTCCAGATTTTTCGACAAGTCATATCAAAACAGAGAGTAGGGATGGTAGTATTCTGTGCATGCAGCACATGGCAGCTTTATCAAGTCGAGCAAGATGTGAGTTTATTTAGCCTGTCTTTCAGGTTGTGTGTTTCTAGTAGTTGTAGTTTGCTATCAAGTTTAGTTTTCCAACTTTACCAAGTTCACCCTTAAAAAAAAAACAAAAAAAAAAACTTTGAAGCCCTGAACAATAGACAAAATTTTGATTTCAGAAGTAGTAGGTTTTTAATATAAGTTACTGCATTGTGATTGACCATCCAATTACAGACCTGATTCAGTGGTGCATCAGATGTTTGTAAAGTGAACTTCTCAGGAGTGAGATCGGTCACAGCCAATCACACAAGAAAAGACGGTGAGCCAATGACGAGCTTGTGGATGGTCTAAACTCAGGGAAGCGGGCTTGAATTTGAGCTGCAGTTTTCAGCTTGGTCCTAGTGCTCGACGAATGTCTGTGCATTTTAGCGTAACATTGTTTTTGGACAATAAAAGTGCAGGGGACCACGGATGTAATTTGGTGTGGGGGTTGACAGGGTACATGTTCCCTGCATGTCTTCATGTCTGTGTTGGTCCCCTGCACTGTTTACTGTCCAAAAAAAAAAACAAAGTCACACTACAGTACACAGACAATCATCGAGCACTAGGACCAAGCAGAAAACTGCAGCTCAGCTGAAGCCCAGAAAGCCCGGTGGAAAAAAATACAATGTGTGAATGTGATTTTATAAATTTTGATGTAGTTACCAAAACAGCAAACTAGAAAGCGCTATTGCAGCTGTGTTTCTCAATCATTTTATTCGCATAATCACTCAAAAATCACCTACATTCGAAGAAAATGACCATAAAGTGTTGTCAGGGCGATTTTTGTTGTTTTGTACACATTCTGGCGTGATTTTTCCGCCAGATGGCGTGATTTTTGTCCGCAAATTGGCGCAAATCAGACACTTTTTTTTCAACTTGGCAGGCTAAAAACAACAACAACGCAAAAAAAAAATGTAAGTACAGTAACACACCCACCACCTATGTACCCTCCACCCATTTAGTATTGGCGATCCTCTTTACCCACCACCCATCCTCATCCATTCACTAAACATCCACTTTTACCCTTCACCCATCTTCCACTTTTCACCTAACATCCATTTCACCCCTCACCTACCACCCGTACTCCACCTGTAAACTTAAAAAATACTGAAACACAAAAAATATTTAAAAAACAAACATATTTCATTGATATATATACAAAAATGAATACTAGGAACTATATTTATCAAACATTATACTGGGCAAGTAAAAGTTGTTTCTGGGCAAATGAAATGTGAAAGTCACTTGCCCAAAGGGCAAGTGGTAAAAATCCTTTACGTCAAGCCCTGTTTTTGTTTAAACATTTAAAAATATTTGTATCTATTATTTAGGGCTTCAAGGGCAGATGTTTTGCCAAGTCAAAGCTGTTGTACTTCTAATTAAAGCTAAGTAGTAACAGAGTCAAAGCGTGCATTACGTAGTCCTAATAGATATGTCCCATGTAACTAAATCTTTAGTTTGATTTAAATGCATAAATCATAGCATCAAATCATTTCTTTGAAAAGGCAAAGATCCAAACTTTTAGACAGTAAACTGGCGAACAGGACGGAGATAATCTGCTGTCCATTTTTGAAAAGACTGATATAGATTCAATGTTGAGCCCATTTCACTGTGCAGTCTGCATACAACTCTTGTAGCTAAAGGCATAGACAGCTGGAGATAGACACCAGAACCCCTCGTGACCCCAGCTGGGATACAGCGTGATAGAAAATGGATGGATGGATTTTTGTTACATTCATACAGAAAAACCAGTGGTTGCTCAGGATTATAGCAGCAAGCTTTTGATCATCTTTTGCTTTTTCCAAGAATCCTTTTGGTTTTGGAAATACAATTAAATGTGTTTCATCCTCAAAATACTTCTGATATGTGTTCCTGAATTGCACATTCCCCACTGACATGATTAAGCCCTCTATTACATGTTTTTTTTAAGTAAAATGTCCAAGTCTGCTATGCTTTCCTACTGTAACATGGCAGGGAAGATGGCGTTTCCCTTCTGGACAAACCGAGATTGCTGATTGGTCAGCTGCTGATGAGCCTCTCAGATTGATTGACAGGTGGTGTCATGTCAGTTACCAAAAAACCAAAAGCAAAATTTTGTCAGGAGTCGAATTTAAACAGGTTTGTAAAAAGCAGGAATAAGCATGATCCACACATCTGAGAGAAACTGAGAGGTTTCTAGGAAGGTGTAGCTTTTTGGCAAGTTGTCATGGTCCATCAGAAGACATATTACATGCTGCCTGGAGACATAGAGAAATGTATGCAGTAAAGGCCATGTGAAGGTATACTGTATCCTATTATGTTAGTTAAAAGGACAATCAAAATGTTTTCAGCAAATTTGTTATAGTAGTAGCCATTCAAAATGTCCTCATTTTCCTTGATGGGTCTTTGGCTGGTCCTCTACAATTTCATTTTAAACATCAGTATTTGTACTAAAATATTCTTTCTGCAATGATTTGTGGACATTAAGATCTAAAGAGAAGCACATCTCCTTGTCAGACCTTGTAATTCAGTGAAAGGGCCAAGTCAGAGTAAAAAACATGCAAGAGCGGGTCACTCCAGTGGCTGGACTTTGGAGGGGATCATGCTGGGAGTTGCATGGTCCATTTTAAATTGCTGCTACTGTACTTCTCCCGTTTAGAGCTCTTAATCCTGTTTCAGAAAAGCCCAAATTATCAAAATAAACACATTTTTTCATTACCATTAATCTCTTAATACTGCAAAACAACCATTGATGGTAAAACAGCAAATGGTTTCAGTCAGGCTTAAATAAACCACAGCCAAACTTTTCAAATGTTGCACTTTTAAACTGCTGCATTCAGTTTTCAAACTTCATTTTAAATGGCTCATGGTGTCGGTGCTAAAAGATGGCAGCGGTGCTGAGTTATCCGCTACGGTACCAAAGTTCAGTAACACGAAGACACAATGGGTTCAGCAGCTGAAGATATAACGCATTCAAAGTTAATGTTGCCATTACTCACAACACATTTAGGGTTTTATTTCACCTCACCCTTCTTGTCCTTTTAGCTCACCATATTCTATAACGGTTTATTCATTGCATTCCTCCATTAGCATCAGCAAGAAACGGCTCTCAGACCATTTATGTACCCTAAGAGCATTTTAGCTTGATGCCAAATTAGATGTTTAATAGCAGACGCGGCATATAGCATATCATATCTTAAATGAGGGTGATGGGTGGGTGAGTCAGCCGGGGTGATTATTCATTCTTTCTGCTTGCAGACAGGGTGTTATGCTCACATTTTAGATATAAATGTAATAGGTAAGAGTAACGCAGCCAAGAAGAATGCAGACTTCTAAGGCATTGTTCTCTGTAATCACATCTGCTGTGTCACCTTACGTTCAGCCACTGCTTTGATCCATCACTCCTTTTTTATATTCATCTGCATGCGTGGATCCAGCAGCATCTCCATCAGCTTGACTGTGGGAGAAAAAAAATGAAATAAAATGAAAACATGCAAAATCTGCAGAGGGAATTTGTGCTCTGAACTGTCCTTGAATATTTGTACTCCCAGTGTGTTTCTCAGGAAGGAAGCAGCAGACATTCTGATGGAGGGGAGAAATAAAGGCTCTTTCATGAATGGAGGAATGTATTTTCTCAAACTGCTGTTAAAATGAGGACTAGATTAATTTTCCTTTTTTTTTTAATGCTGTGCCACGTCTGTTTTGCTCCAAAACAAAGAGCAGCTCTGAGTTAAATATAAAAAAAAGAATCCTGTAAACCAGCTTGGCATCTATTCTGTGGTCTTCCAGCCTGAACCCAACATCCCAAGCTTACCACCATGTTTATGGATGAGATGTTTTGAACCGCACCGCAGGGACAGGTCGCAACCGGACCCTCACAAAATAAATAAATAAATAAAAAAACAGCCTTCTGCCATCTGCGGAGCTGACATTTCCCATACCAGTCAAAGAGCGGGAGCATCTGTTGTTCACCTCGCGGCTTGTGCGAGGTTTAAAGTTGTCGTAATGTCACAGCGCCGTGCGGTTTGTGTGCAGCAGCCTGTGAGAGCAACATGACGGCTGGAGCCTTAGTTTGTGTGTTCAAGTGAGCTAAAACTCTACTCCCTTTGTTTATCTCACTACCTCATATTTTGAGCGACAATGCAAAAATAAAAATCCAATGTATTGTAAAACAGAGTGTGAAATAATGGATTTTATTTCAAGAGTGGCTAACAGGTAGTGGCTACAGATTCAATAAAATCATCGGGACCTGATGAGTTTCTAGTGAGTTCAGTCAGTTTTATCTATAGCAGAGGTCACGGATTAGCGGACCGCTGTCCGGATCCGGACCCACCTGCTGGCCAGTCTGGAACCCAACCGGATTTAAAACATTTATAAATTACCGCATGTTGTCCGACGGCAGTGTCTAACTTCACTTGCCCGCTTCTCCTGTTAATACGGTAAAGCCATCCAGAGTGTCCGGGACCAGGCTACACTTGATCCAAATTAGCCGATGAGCTGCTGTCAGTCTGGGTTGCTGGTGCTCGCTACTTTAAGATACAGCAAGCAAACCGGATGATGGGAAAAGAAGGAGAAGGCGATGAAAAAAGAGAGCAAGAGAAAGTGTGGACTGCTGGAAGAACTGCGGGTGAACTGGTGAAAGAAAAGTGAAATGGCGTGCTCAAAGATGACCCTGCACATTTGGACAGGATGTTTTGGCTCAACCTGCTGCTGTGAAGCAGGATTCTCCACCATGAACAGAATCAAAAATAAATCTGGATCCAGGCTCAAAATGAGCTCCTTGATATGTGCTTGAGAAATGGCTTAGTCTCCATTTCAAACCCAGGTTTAAAAACCTTGCAGGGCAGTCCTAAAGCCCACTGCCAACATTAAGACAGAAAAAAAGAAAGAAAATAACAAGCGCTCAGTTCAGAAAATTGTCTATATATCAAACTGAATGATTGTTGTTCTCTACTTCAAAAAACACTTTAGATTTTAAAATTAAATATTTTTTATTTAAAAATTCAATGTATAACATGGATGCATAAACACCTCATTTTATTTCAGTGTTAAATTCTGTTTTAAGCAAAAGATTATAATTAAAAATGTCTCCGGACCTTTACTGGTTGATGATTTTCATTATTCGGACCCCGCTGAGTTTTAATTGATGACCCCTGATCTATACCTTTGTAATCATAAAAAAAAAAAAAAATAAATCCTACCCCCCAGGTTGGGTTCCAATATTGTTGGAGGCAGAAAACAGATTTTGTTTATGGAAAAAAAAAATGCCATTCAGAAATTAAACCTTGAAAACCTTATTAAAAAAAAAAAAAGCTTAAGAGTAAATTTGCTGTTTTCACAAAAAAACATTTAAATAGAGCTGGATTTATTTTTATTTTTTTTTATTTGCCATTTTTAAATGTAGTTTTGCTAATTGAGTGTCCAAGATCACATTCTCTTTAATTCAAACATTCCTCTTTACCATTCACTACAGAGAAAAAAATAGGAACAAATTAAATAAAGAATAAAGCAAAGAAAAAAAAAATACAGAATTTGAAAAATTTAATCAAATCTTGGATTAGGACGTTTTTCAAAGTTTTATTACTGGATTGCATGTCTTTGGAAAAAACCTTATGATGTTTTTTTTATTATTATTTTTTCTTATTCCAAGAGAAAAAAACAGCAACAGCCAAACTACACATCTTTTAGTTTTGATTTATGAATTTGGGTTGAAAACACTCCCCAAACTCCATATAGAGATTATCAACTACAACCACTGCTTAAACAATTAAAATCTTTCTATGTATTTGTCCTTTGCAGGTAAATAATGTAATATGTATGTTTGCTCTTAAAATACGATGATTGCATATGCGCTTGAAATGAGTTAATAGAGTTGTGTTTCTTTTCAAAAAAGGTTAAAAAGAACAAACCTCTGTACGTTGTTTCCAAGTTTGAAGACGTTTCGCTTCCCATCCAGGAAGCTTTTTCACTTCAAAATGTTTGGAAACAGCGTTGAGTTCCAGACTTTATACAGTAGCCCAAACAAGGCCTTGTTTTTGCTTAGAAAACATGCAAATTGAAACGGACAAACAGGTCCTCCCCTTTGGAATGGGGTTGTTTGGTTTATTTTATTAGCCTGCAATGCCCCATACCTGTCTAGGTCTCTGAAAGGGGGGTCGTTTAAGGGAATTGTTGACTTTGCCGGATAGGCGAGGTCTTCACTACCACTGTAAAGGCGTTGGGGTTGCAATAATAGTTTGAAGGGATGAACTCATTTGCTGCATTGTAGGTTTTTGAAAGCTGAAATCTGAGTCCACCCCCTCTGTTAAAGTTGTTTTTCTTTCTTAACATAGATGGCTTCCTTTACGCCCTTTTGCTGAAGGTTCATGGACTATATCTTTTACTCGTGTGTCAGACTAAGATGTATTTGCACAATACAAAAGCAGTTTTTTCCCCTTGTTTAGAGCTTAACTCTCATCCATTCTGCTGCCAAGTGGCCTCGGCTTTGATAGGACAATAAAAAAAATACATAAATAGAAAACAGAATATTGACAAAGTAGTTAGCAAGAGAGGCCCAAAAGTGGGGGAAAAAATTGGAGGGGAGATTGAATTCTAGACGTCCTTACAGTTAATCGTTTGTATCACACAGAAACAGAAAAAGGCTCTGGATGAATTCACTTGTGGTCACGGACAAGCCCGCAGTTCATGTACATGTATGATTGTAGGCTGCTGTACAGAATGCATGAAAGTCTGCACCCACATCACACTCCATTTCTCTTCCTGCTCTGTGCCTAAATGAAGTGTGACAGGGCATTAAAGCAGGACCAGACCACAGGGTCCCGCCACTGGAGAGACGGAGATGAAGGGGCTGGGGAGGCTGGATGGAAAGTGCGAGGGCCTGTGTGTAAGTGTGGATGTTAAAATGAATAGCAAGAGAGTGTTGATGGCTTGTGAAATGGATCGGGGTTAGTGGATTTAGCCAACTATGATCTCTCTTAAGAGTTGGCTGTGACCACAGAGATCAAAAAGGTTTTTTTTCCAAACACCAGACAGGGTTTTTAAATTGTAATCAAAGTATTTTTGAAGGAAATTACTCCCTAAGGTAATCAAACAAAAGTTTAATTCCTCCCAGCCAGTAAGTGGCGCATTTGCGCTCATCTGCTCTCATACAGTGCTGTTTGCTAGCCTTTGCCAGGACCACAAATGTAGAATGGCCCGATCTGATATTGAAATAGAAAAATCTGTCCAATATAGGCTAACAAAAGTAATGTCAAGTCTAAAATCTCTGATATTATAAAAGTAATAATTGAACTTTACTGATCTCATATTGGATAAATTTACTTGTGCATTTAAACCATCCCTTTGGGGAGCTGTTGCCCCAAAGTGGGGCACCTGGGGAGCAGTGTGGTGTTAAGGGTCTTGCTCAGACACCAAGACTGGCAGTCTGTGGGAGTGGGGCTCAAACCCAGAACCTCAGGCTTCCAAGCTCTGTGCCCTAACCACTAGTTCACCAGTCCCCTCAACTTTATATCAGCAACTTACAGAAATAGCCTGCTTCTTTCCCTCTACGTTAGTCGTCTAAATATCTATTTTTTATTTTGGTTTAAGTTATAACACTTGATCAAGCTACAATACAAAAGGAGGCCTAGTGGTTAGGGCATAAATCTTGGAACCTTGAGGTTCTGAGGTTTGAGCCCCACTCCCAAAGACTCTGGGTGTCTGAGCAAGACCCTAACCCCACACTGCTCCCTGGGCGTCCCAGGGTGGCAGCCCACTGCTCCTCAAGGGGATGGGTCAAATGCAGAGGTACATTTCTCCAATGTGAGATCAATAAAGTTTAATTATTATTATTATTTAAATAAGCAACAAAGTATGTCTGATTCATGCTGCTATCGTTTTAGATTGAAATTGGTAACAATCAATGGTCAAAGCTGCAATATCAGTATCGAATCAATAACAAAGTTGAACAGGACATCAGTAATATTAACCATTAGTTTTCATATTGAAGGTGACTCTGAACGAGAGCAACTATATACGTAGTCAGGTTGTAGGTTAAAAGGTTTATTGAAATAACATAGTGGGTATGAACAAAAAGCTGTATGGTCTGGTTCTTCTGGACTTCTGCTGAGAAGATGAAGAGACTGGTGAATGTATGGAAACAGTTGCTGGAGGAATATACTGGGCTGACTCTCACTGTGGAGAGGCTGTGGTCCGATCTTGGGGGGAGTGTCTCCAGTGTCCGAGTGCTGACTAGTACTCTCTCCCTGGTTGATAATTCGAGGGTGGACAGGCAGATGAGAGCAGGTAGGAGGGCTGAGCGGTGGATAAGTCCGAGATTCATCTCGGGTTCCTGGTTGCATTCAAACGGAGATCCAAGGTCTGTTGTTCCAGACTGGGTCTCATGGTCAGAGACAGAGGTTCTGTAAGAAAGGTTACAGAGCAGAGTTTAGGCTAGGGTTTTGAGTCACAAGAACAAGGTTTTGGTTTGGTCTGTCAAACGTAAAGGCGTTAGCGAACTGACGCCCTCCTCCTGGTTCCAGATCCTTAAGAAGGGTGGTAATCAGCTCAGATGTGGTGCACCTGCCCGTCCATCCCTGCTGAGGAGAGGGAGAGAGAGAAAACCTGGCCTGCACCCAGGGACTGGAGTACATAGTGTTGGCTAATGCTAACCAAATCAGAGGGACCTTAGAAGCTACACGGCAGTTTCCACTTTCCTTTTGAGCAGGAATGTTATTTGTTATCCGATGGTAACATTTGCTACAATTTACCAGTTCAGGAGGAGATCGTCAATCTCTGTGGAGCTACTGAGCAACGGTTTTCCTTTAAGTCAGCACCAACACTCAGAATTTTGACTAATTTTCGACCTTATGGTTATTTTTTATTTTTTTTTTATTTACTCGAGTCTTAGAAATTTAACGTAGAGCTTTGTCTCAGGTGACTTCGACCTACTATTCCCATTAGTGAAGAATCCTTACATGAACATTGTTCTGGCCCTGATAGCTGGGACTGAGCCGTATATAAAGCAACAGCAAAAAAATGGATAAGATGAATGATAATTGGTAACCGGGCAGAGTTAGGCAGGTGAGTGAAATGAGCAATTGGGTCAGCTATCAGGGTAGTGATCATGACATGATTGGGATCTTCTTATGACACTAATTCAAACTAAGCCTAGAGTTTTGGGGTATTTATGATAAGAATGTTATCTCTAATGTTGCATGATAGTTTACACCTGGATAATGTAACTCAAATCTCCCAAACTTTTAAACGACTTAGAAAAGGGAATACAGAGCAGATTTTTTGTTTTTATTTTTGCAGCGGCTTACACTTCCTTCTCTGTGCTCATCGGACAGACAGACAGCACTGCAGCGGGTGAATTTTGTGCTGACAATAGAAAAGTGAGTTTGTGTTTATAATGACTAACAGCGGCCGATGCAATTCCTTCTAACGAGTTCGGCAGTGCAGCTAATGTTCTTATGTTGGGGAAACAACCGCCGCATTAACCTATTTGCAATGCCTGTAATGTGTCAGCAGTGCACTTTGAAAGCATCAGTCTGCATTTTTCTTGTGATTATTCAGCTCAAACCGTGGAATATGTGGTGCAGCTGAAACTTTCTCTAACTTTAACAACACCTCAGTTTCACAATAGATACTTCAGAGATTCTTTTTCAGTCTGAGCAGCTTTAGGTGTTGCCAAAACTGTTCCATGGTCGATTAATAATTCAAGCAGACTTTATACCAGCATTGCCAAGGAAGCAGAGATTTGAGCAAAATTGATGGTCCAAACCAAGAGAGCAGGTTTTTACTCGTATTTTTGAACCCCAATGATCCTGTAATGTCCAGTAGAGTAATAAGGGTGGGCTTTAAGGACAGAAGCACCCTGGACATAAGGCATTAAACTCAATGATCCATCTTAATGTTCTGTTTGATTACACCGAGTGCGTCACACCTAATGTATTTGCTTAGTAGTTTGTCCTCTTTTCTAGACTGGATTTTCAGGTGAAGGTAAATATTTTTGGTCTCTCTATGCTGATAGAGATTTATGCAAACCTGTAACTACATGAAGCTTTCCAAAATATTCTTAATTTGGGCTAGATAATTTTGCAGCAGATGTTTCTTTTACTGTCAGATCGAGAGTTTAAACATTAATTCACTCTCACGGAAGGAAACCAACAAACAAAAATACAAAGAAAACAAAACAACCTTAAAGTTTTAAAGGTAAAGGTAAGGGCTTCTTTGAATTTTTTTTCACAAAAAAATAAAAAATAAAATAAAATCCATGGGGTGTCTAGGTTGGTGCAAAACAATTATTAATTTTACTCAAAAAAACAATGAGTAAAATTAAAATTTTGAAAGATCCAAAACATTAATTTCAATCCAATACTTTTATTTCTCCATGGGGGAAAATGTCAAGGCACAAAAATAGAACAGCATAAAAAAGAAGGGAAAAGCAACAAGAGACAGTAATAAAAACAATGAAACTCATAAAATAAATAAATAAATGTGGACAAACTGCTGTTTGTTACTATGTGCAGAATGTAGTGTGGAAGCTGAAGTGCAGCAGGAGTTCAACTAAAGACTGAGTTTGTTGAATAAAAATGAAAAAAAATTATATATATTGATTTTTTGCAAATCTTAATTTCAAATTGCATTCTTTTAAATTTGTCTTTTGAATGACATTCTTTGCAAATGCAGTTTTACAGATCACGTTTTCCTCTTTTTTGGGGGCGGGCTTTTCCTATCGAGTGAGCGGCGAACATACAGTTCTATTGGACTGAATGGATGTTAACATTTTAATTGTCAAATCAGCTTTTGTTTCGGGCTTGAAGTACAATAGAATTAGATTTTTAAAACATAATTTAAAAAGAATGCAATTTGTAAAACTTAATTTGAACAAAAAAATATACAAACTAATGGGAAAAAACATGCTGGACACCTGGGCTGGTGTGCTTTCAGTCATTTAATTTGCAAGTAAGAATTTTAGACATTTAGGATGAACCACTTTTGAGTCCCAGATATGAAAATATTGTTTTGATTTTCTTTCACTTACAGACTATTTTTTTATATTCTCTATACAAGTCCATACGGTAGCCTCTAAACCCCAGATTCCACATACCCTCATGCACTTGTCTGTCATGTTAATCAATGTAAAATGTTCTAGGTCCAACTCTACTCGTCCGCACGTAAATTTTCTCCGTCTGACACCGTCAAAATACGGAGCCATGCTATTTTTTGCTCAACTCCGGTCTGACCAGGTCAAGATCCACAATTGCAGGAAAAAGAATGTTGAGAAGGTCCAGTTTGTCAAAGTAAAATATGGTAACTACAGATCGGTAATTACAAATTAGAGTTTTTTTATTATTTTTATATATTCCCAAAAATTAAGACCATTTAATTAAATGATTGGCTGCAAACTATTCGTACTTCCACAGACCAGGAGGCAGATTTCTCATCTTGATCGAAATATTTATTTTACACCGATAGGCTTAAAAGTTGAATCAAATGCAGTCACAACAACTTCAAGAGCGCATCTCACAACTTCAAAACAAACTTCTTTTTAATCTGAAAAACTCAAACGAAGAGAAGAGACAATTAGAAGAAATTTATTGAAACAATTACTCTGTCTTTGGTGCTCAGACCTCGGCAGGAAACATAGTGCTGAATTTTGATAGATATGCATGAACAGGAGCAAAGAACAGGGTCTGTTTCCCTAACCTGACTCCGCCAGATGGATTTGCTCCACATATCCATCTGGAAACCTTCCGTCCGTAGAAGTAATTTTGGGAAGGGGGGAAAATATTGGTTAGCTGATTGGCCTATGTTGGTGATAGACGGGCCAAATAAACCAATCAGATCAACGTAAGCATATGACGTACTAACAGAGCGGCGGCGATTTAAAACACAACCACAAGCCAGGCTACTCTTGCCGAAACCAGTCGGGAGAAGAGCAAAAACATCTTTCCCTTCTGAGAAAAGCCTCCCAGAGCAGTGTTTTTGCTCTTTTTAAGCGAAGTGCTACTCTGTAATTCCGATAAAACTTACTTTGATAGCCACGCTTAACGCTAGTTTCATCGGCTGAAGTCGCCATGTTCTTTAGACTGAACTGTCGCTGCTTCGTCGCGTCACACCTCAACCCGCTCAAAGCCAACGCTGATTGGACGTTCGTTTGGTGAACGGCTCCAAATTTTCTTTAACGGAGAGTCTCCAGACTGATTAGCGAATGAAATCTTGAAAGCTCGCGAGATCAGGATGGTCTCATTGAGGCTACGCTTCCCCTCAGGCCTGATATTGGTGGTGGAGTGGAGATAGATGAAGTTGGTCAGTCTGTAGACTGCTGGTTGGAAAGACGGTCTGCTCAACTTTATGGAGAGATCCAGGGACTGACTGAGCTGATACTAGAGCTTCACTCAGGGACCCTGGAAGATGACAGTCCAGCTTGGATAACACAGGGTGAGAGAACCTGTCCATGATGAGCAACATGAATGCGACAGTGGAGAGGAAAAACTCGCTGTTGGGAAGAAACCTCTGGCAGAACAAGGCTCAACATGGCCCGGTCTTTGCCAGACGGTTAAGATGAGACAGGGAACGCAGTATGAGTCCGGGAGGAATGACACTGAAGCTTTAGCTACGATGGTGGGAGGAGGGGCTGGAGGTGGGTTGAAACGGGGTCATCTGGATGAAGTGACACAGCCCATCCAGCGCCTTCGCACTGTGATATGCAGACGAGTTGCACATCGGAGGCCTTTTAAAATTAAATTTGGATGTCGCATTGGCTTTCGTGGAGGTTTGTTTCAAAGCTGATGCGCAGTGTCGTAGGTGGATGCATGCGAGCAATCAGTTAATTCAGTTGAACTTGTGCCTAGGCTCCATATCACAGGCATAGATGAAAAGATGCTGAGTTTGTGAAGTAGAGAGACAAACATAGTTCATAAAAGAACAATTTTGTATGATCCTAGTTATCCCTGTTACAAAAATCCACAACAAAAAGAAAATATTTGGGCAGAAACCGCACATATGCTGGATGCTGATGGGGATTTATTTAATGTGTCATATTAAATGAAGTGCTTTATTTCCGCCGCATGTTTTGCTCCTATGAATTTAACAATAATATTGCGCATGTTCTCCTCCAGTTTTAAGGAAGTCAGAGCGGAGCAAGCGAGAGGAACAGCGTTTTCTTAACTTGGTGTTTACATTCACTTCAATTATCAGAAGCAGCCCAAAAAAAGTAAAACATATCTAAAGTTTTACCATACTGCTATTTTTTTTCTACCAAATGTTTGTTTTAAACTAACAAACGTCTGACATCCATCCAATGTTGGAGTTGGAGCAATAACCAAGCTCTTTTTTTTGTGTAGCTAATCTTAATCGCTTCTTCATGATTTGTTCTGTTTCAATTCTCCTTTCTTCTCAACCGTTTATGTCGATAAGCCATTTCTATTCAGTTGAACAATTTCCATAGTCTGCCCCCCCCCCTTGGTTTCAACCGCTGCCATTAAAACGACCCTCATTTCCAAAGGAGTAAACTCAGCCCTGCGAAAACAACTGTACCTAATGACAAGGTAGAAAAGACTTTGCAATAATCGGCAGCAGTCTTCAAGAGAGTCAGCAAAATGGAAACATGCTGAATAAACAGTGAAAGAAGCACAGCTTGCCATATATTTACTGCTAATGTAAAAGAGGATTTTTCCAATAAACAATTGAAGCATGCTTGCTGGAAGCTTTATGTACGACAACGTACATGGGAAAAATATATCTTATTCATGTAATTAGAGAAGCTCTCAGACAACATTTACCCAGTTCAGACCCTTAAAGTATTTTGCCGCGTTTAATGTGGCATTCAGTTTGTTCTTCTTTGTGCTCGTTCCCCAAACCCTCTTTATCTGCCATTAGCAAAACAATCTCAGCCTTCTCTCCGTGGTTAATAGCTTCATTTGTTAATGATGTGTGGTTTCAGTTTTTATTTTGCAGAGTTTATTGTTGGGCCCAGAGAGAGTGTGCTGTCTTTATAAAGCCAAAGGATCTGAAAAGCGCTGACGAAAAGTGGAAAATGTTTTTTTTTTTTTTTTAAAAAGGGCAAGAAACAACAGAAATGATAGCAGAGCAGAGAGAAAGAGGGGTGGGGGGTGGATTATGGCAATACGGAAACAACAGCTGTTCAGTTGCGGTGAGCAGCTGTATCCACTGAAGGGGATGAAGGCTGAGCCAGGACATGAGCTTCTGTCGCCACCACAATGATGGGAATGTTTGCCAAGACAAACGCAGAGGAAAAAATTGAGCTGCGTGTAGGATGGAACAACACAGGTGATCACTAAAGATAATTAATCTAAACTTAGGAATGAAATAAAACAGAAGTAATAAAACAGTCTACATTTATATACAAGTTTTATATAGACTTCTAGTTTAGTTCTGTCACCAAAGCAAATTCTGCTACTTATTTCAGGTTGATTAAGGCTTCTGTTTATTTACAGAGGATGGAACTTTTATTGGTTTATTCTCATTTATTTCTCATAAAAGAAACTGGTTTAATAATTTCTTATCCTGCTACGGTATTAAACTGAGAGGATATTAAAACAAAATGGTATAATATTACAACCAGCAAAATATTTTCTTACTTTGGGATCCATTGCAATGAATTTGGTAACATTGTTTTTTCATGCAAAGATGTTTATAAATGCAAATAAAAAAGAAAAATGCAATCCAGAAATTAAACTTTCTTAATTTCTTAATCAGAAAGAAGGGTTAAAAAGTAACTGAACCGTTTTCTTAGATTTTTTTTCTTTTTTTTGATATATTACATTATTTTTTCATTATTTTAAACATTTTTTTTTTATTTATTTCAATTATAATTTATTCATATAGCTCAATTTCATAGCAAATTCAATATCAAGACAGAGAACATTGAGATCATCCAGTCAGATTGGTTCAAAGTTTTCTTTCTAAGGAAAACCAGCTGATTATATCCAGTCACTGACTTTACAGGATTCACTACTCCTGGATGAGCCAGTGGAGACAGATATTCCCTCGTATTTTGAAGTCTTCAGCAATCCCTCACACCAAGCATTCATGTAGCAACAGTGGAGAAAAAAAACTCTCTTTTAACAAGAAGAAACCTCCAGCAGAACCAGGCTCAGTGTTCTCATGCTAAAAGTGATGAAAGAGAATTAGGGCTGTCAAACGATTAACATTTTTTATCTAATTAATCACAAGGTTTCTTGAATTAATTTTGATTAATCACTAGCCTAAATATTATTGAAAAATACACATTTTCTGTGGCAACTTAGCCATTGCTTTTTTTTTTTTTTTTTTTAGCAAATACAGGATGGGTGAATGGAACGTTTTTCGTTTAAACCAAACAGCTTGACTTTTAAACAATTACATGAGGTCATTTTACCTATTATTTATTCATCTTTTAGCCAGTTGTTAAGGCAAACTAACTGGTTTACATTTTCTGAATGTAAAGCGGACCGTTACTTAATGCCTTGCGCTTCGGTGAGGGTGGTTAAATGACGCATGCGTGTCGCAACAGCCGAAGTTGAAGCCCCAACAAAGGAATGCTTGGCATTAAGATGATATTTAAAGGAATAGTACACCCAAAAACATGATTAGCCTTCATTTTCTACTCACCCCCATGCTGAACAACACTCTCGAGTACTTTTTGATTATCTCAAATGCAATCTGGAGATCTGGGAGGCTTCTTGCCGTCTGCTGACATTCAAATAATGGGAGGTCTATGGTGCCCTGGCTGACAGAAAGGTCCATAAAAGTCCACAAAAAACGGTCAACATTCTCCATATACTGAGGTAGATCAATGTATTCCAAGTGTCCTGAGTGGGTAGCATCCAGAATTTACTTTTTAAACGAAGTCATTTAGAATGTTTCAAGAGCATAAAAGCAGTAGTGTATAGAATTTCCTGAAAACGCAGCTTCACGAAGGTATACGGGAAACCGCTGCAGACCAAACCAGACGAAAAGTGCGCATTCAGCTCTCGCAAAAGAACTCATGCTCTTCCTCAACACTGAAGTCCTCAGACATTTTCTTTCGTTGTTTCTTTCTTTTGCACAGGTAAACAGCACATTTCTTCTTCTACGCTTTAAGCATTATCGGCAGAGCAGACGCTGAATGCGCACTTTCATCTGGTTTGGTCTGTCAGCGGTTTCCGTAGCGTCGTGAACGCCAAGCAGGTGCGCCGCTTTCAGGAAATCCTATACACTACTGTTTGTGCTCTAAAACATTCTAAATGACTTTGTTTCGAAAGTAAATTCTGGATGCTACCCACTCAGGACACTTGGAATACATTGGATCGAGCAGTATGGAGGAATATTGACACGCTTTTTTGTGGACTTTATGGACCTTTTGCTGCCTCGGGCGCCATAGACCTCCATTATTTGAATGTCAGCAGACAGCAAGAAGCTTCCCAGATCTCCAGATGCATTTGAGATATCAAAAAGTACTCCAGAGTGTTGTTCAGCATGGGGTGAGTAGAAATTGAAGGCTAATCATGTTTTTGGTGTACTATTCCTTTAAGGCTCGAGGTGCTTCGGTGAAATGAAAATTCCTTCTTGCAGTGTGAGCAAACCACAACATGTTTATTTATTGTCCCGTCTTTGTTTTTTTTATTCACGAACTGTCCATCCAGCCAGCCAACGGGTTCTTCTAATTCCTCCATCTCGCTCATGTCGGACAATTGAATTGTGGGTAATACATGCAATGAGTCACAGTAAAAGTTTAGCCTATTGCTGTGTCTAGGAGAAAAACAGCCCCAACTCTATTATATGTGATCAAATAAAGGCCCATATGATGCCCTCTTTAGGGTGATGTCACAACCAAACAAAAAGGGAAGATGAAGTTACTATAACATCAAAAAAACAGAGAGAACATAAAGTTAGAGTTAGAATTGGAGAATGGAATGAAGCAGAATGATGAAAAGAGGTCCCTATGTCCTCCAGCAGTCTAAGCCTATAGCAGCATAGCTATAGAGATAGCTCAGGATAACCTGAGCCACTCTAACTATAAGCTTTATCAAAAAGGAAAGTTTTAAGCCTAGCCTTAAAAGTAGACAGGGTGTCTGCTTTATGAACTAAAACTGGATGACAGGAGGGGGCCCTGTAACGAAAAAATGCCTCCCATTCTACTTTTAGAAATTCTAGGAACAGTTACTAAATAGGTGCTTCATACATGTTTTATTAAGCCTTTTTTCTAAATAGAAGAAACTTTTTTTTTCTTTTTGGGTAGCCTGAACATAGACTTGAAAATCATCAGTGTAATTAATCTATATAACGTTTTTACTTTGTAAATTGGGCAACTGAACGAAATAACTTTTCTAATAATACACTAATGTATTAACTCTGACATAAATAAATGAACTATCACTTTTAAATACTTTTACAACGGCAATGCCTACCATTTAAAATACACCTTATGCTGAAATTAGCTAATGATTAAAATGTTTAATAGTTTGTTTCATCTTTAATATAAAAAAAACAGTTTGATTCAAAGTGATTTTGTAAGAAATGTTGGAAGAATCAGGACTTCATTATGTGCTGCAATATTCTGTAAGTGTAGAGTGATGTGAGTTTTTACCTTATTTATAAATTCTTAGTGTAGTCTTAGAGTAGACTAACAATAACTGTGTAGAAATGCTGGCATTTACATTACGTCAAGGTTGTATTGTTATTCACAGTGAAATAGTGATTCCTACCAATGTTTTACTTTGGCCTCAGGAAAACAACATCAAAAGTACTGCTGGGTAGAGACTTATTAGTTTACATCTTTCATCTTGCAGTTAGCAAATAAAAAAAAGGAGAATTTAGCCAAGAAGAAAGGGAACAAAATCACAGATCCTTATAATTTTCTTTTCTTCCTAAAAGGTACAGTATCATATTTCTGACGTTTTTGAACCTTTGCTTGAATCAAACACACATGGATAAAACAGTGTTATGATCACAGGCAGAATCTGCTTTGTGTTAAACATAAACCACGGGCTGCTAATAAAATCATGCCTTGAGGTAGCATAAAATACAAAGGTTTTTTTTATTTTTTTATTTTTTTTTATTTAAGTTTTACAAGCAGGGTTGCATGCCAATACATTTTAAGTAGTTCCAAGACAATAGTTTTGAGGTCCTTGTGAGAGGCAATAAAGTCTGGCGTGAATAAACCTGTAAAATTGGTACAGTTAAATATTCTGGCTGCAAAAGCAGTAACAGTTGCACTCTTCTAGCCTCGTGAGACCATCCTGATCTCGCAGCTTTCAAGATTTCACTCAGTCTGGAGACTCTCCGTTAAAGAAAATTTGGAGCCGTTCAGCAAACGAACGCGAAAGCGAAAAGCGCGACAGTTCAGTCTAAAGAACATGGCGGCTTCAACCGATGAAACTAGCGTTAGCGCGGGCTATCGAGCAGGTTTTGCTCGAATTACAGAGTATTTCTTCACTGAAAGAAGAGCAAAACACTGCTCTGGAGGCTTTTCTCAGAGGAAAAAGATGTTTTTGCTCTTCTCCCGACTGGTTTCGGCAAGAGTAGCCTGGCTTGTGGTTGTGTTTTTATTCGTCGGTCTGTTAGTACGTCATATGCTTCGTTGATCTGATTGGTTTATTTGGCCCGCTACTATATCACCAACATAGGCCAATCAGCTAACCAGTATTTTCGCCCCTTCCCAAAATTACTTCCAGCGGAAGGTTTCCAGATGGATATGCGGAGCAAATCCATCTGGTGGAGTCAGGTTAGCACTCTTCAAGACTAGCACAAAAAAAACTGGACGGACGGACAGACAGTCAATCATGACGCCTGAATCAATGGTTTCTCTCTAAAGCTGTGTGCTAACTCTTGATCTCTACTCCTTTGGTCCAAAGATTATTACCTTGACAGGCTCCTGTTTTTTTTCCCTGTCTTTTTTTTTCAGGGTAAATTACAGTGGAGATGAGGTCAAGAACCATTCATTACTTTTTCTTCAGATCTTACTATCAAATACTGCTTAACCCTTCTGCCTCTTCCCAAGGGAAGAGTGATCAATGAATACATTTGTAGGTCGAAAGGTTTCTCCCTATTCTTTAACCCTATTGATTTCTGTCCACGTTAAAGCCATCTGATTCCCAACTTATTTCTCATATTATCTGGAATGCATGCCCAGCACTGTTATTGGGGGAATTTTGTTATTATTGCAAGCAACAAATAGGTTTTGTAAATAAAATTTTGGAAAAACTGCAACCTAGAAATAAAACTTTGATAACTTTAAAATGAAAATCAGATTTTATTTTTTCATTTTTTTTTTGAAAATTCTTTTACAGACTCATATTTTCAAATGTATTTTCTTCTTTTCAAATTTCTCGTTTTCAGATTAAGTTTGACAAATTGCATCCTTTTTAAACTATAACACCTGTATTACAGATCACTTTTCTTCACGTTCTTTTCCTTTTAAGCCCAGAACAAACACCCTCCTGACCAATAAAAATGCTGCTGCTGATGAACAAGCTGTCCAATAGAAATACGTCTTTGCAACTTACTCCACAGAAAAAAACATTGGAAGAATCAGGACTTTATTATGTGCTGCAATATTCTGTAAGTGTAGAGTGATGTGAGTTTTTACATTATTAATAAATTCTTAGTGGAGTCAAGGTCTAGACTAGTCTAACAATAACTGTGTAGAAATGCTGGCATTTACATTACGTCAAGGATGTATTGTTATTCACAGTGAAATAGTGATTCCTACCAATGTTTTACTTTGGCCTCAGGAAAACAAATTTGAAAAGTTTCCTATAGAAATAATCGTTGCAACTTACTCCACAGGAAAGCCAGCTCCGAAAGTGAGAAGTATGTGGTGAATAAAACACACACAAAAAAAAACGCAATTAATGACCTTTAAATAAATAATTGTTTCTCTTCGATGAATCAAAGAGCAGGTTGAAAACAATTTTAAATTCTTACCTACATAAAAAAAAGGAACTGGCTCATGTTGTTTTCTTACACCCTGCATGGATCCTAAAAAATATAGAGCAATATAACATATTATATACAGCTTAATTACTGTTTTTATTTTTTATATCTACCTCTAGGTTTTTCATTTGGTTATTTCAGAAGGAAATTAAATAGTTAAATATATGATCAGGGATTGTATAAGTTGTCTTCTTTCTTTTAGCTATACTGAGGCTAATGCAAAACCTACAGAGGTCTTTCTTTGAGGATAGATAGTTAAAAGAGGAGTTATTTTAACCCTTGATTAATGAAAACTAGTGTTTCGTGGTTAATTGGATTCTCTCACTACATACACTTCAATATTTTTAATCATTTGCCTTATAATGCCATGGCAATTATGAACTTAATCCAAAACAAATGAAACAATTGTTTATGACGATTGAAGAAACCAACATCCTTCTATGGATGGAAAAAGATAAATTACAAGACAGAAGTATTCAAAGAAGGCCTATGTGACTTTTCATCTGAGTCTATATATACAAACTATAAGTAAGATAATGAAGTATTAATCTTGGATATAAAATAGGGATGTCTTTGGTAGAAATTAAACACAGTTTTGAACCAGCGTTCGTCAGGTGGAGGAAATAAAATCCTCAAATTTAAGGAGAAAATCAAACATGTTTGATTTTCTCCCAACGTCACGATTGCTGATCGGGAGGTGGTCGTGGGAGGCTGATCGCCGCTCGTACCCCCATGTACACTACACGACTCACGACGCACGATCAGGCTGAAAGTCAGCCCGAGTGACAGATTCTCGCTGCAGATGCTGTTTTTTCATAAAAGGGTGCGTTTGCTTTAAACACAGCGCGCTGCAATCAGATTGGTAACTGTGTACTAAAGTTGGCATCACAAAACAACAGGCAGCAGGTCTTCCTGTTAGTGGGCACCGCCCAATCTTATCCAAACTTCCCTCCTGACCAAAGGACATTTAAATTGTAGGAAGCAGCTGAGTTTCCTACTTCTACGAGTTAAGCTTGGTCTGTTACAAGAATGAGCTGCTTGATATTCAAAAAACTTTGAAAGAAATTAAATGAAAAGTCCGGTCAGTAAGGAATAATCAATGGATCATTATCTATACCTAAAATGAATATGTTCGCTGTGATTTAATCAATTTAGCGTTAATCAGTAAAAAAATAAAAACAATAATTTTCGTCACGACCGCTAAGTGTGGGACCGGACATTGTTGCCCAAATATAGTAATAATTCACTCCCTCCCTCCTGCCATCTTCCGGCAGTGACGTCACGGTGCGGGTAAGCAAAGCGCCATTCTCCCCTCTTTACAAGCTAAAATCAATGGGGAGCTACTAGACACATCTGCAATCAACAACAATTATTGAAGATTTCCAGAGGACTTCACCATTGAAATTCACCAGAGCTATAGTGAAACTGACAATGCCCACGCGGCAGGCAGCTGGATGCTGGAATACATCGGGTAAAAGTTGGAAAAGATTAGTTATTCCACCTTTCCGATTCCTGATCCTCCACGGACGGGGTTGGTCGTTGGATCGCCAACTTGAAGAGGGAGGATTTGCCATCCAATCTTCTAGCCAGAAAAACACATCATTATGTAGCCAACATTTGAAGAAGAATGTTTTCAAGATGAGCTTGGATAATACGGCGTTGTGACAAACACGTGATGTATGTTAACTTGGACTTCCATCAACAGTCGATACTGCAAAGACGTCACAAACCAGTAGGTAGCAGTAGTGTTCTTTGGACAAACATTTATGTTCTCCCGTAAAGCACATTTCAAATGAAAATTGCTCTTATTTTAAAACACTTCACACATCATTTATTGAACAATAATAAATAATATTTAAAGTATATTCAGAAGTTTGAATTCTGAATATGACTCGACTTTTCCTTTAAATTGCTTCTTTGTTCAACTCGCTCAATGGTGGTGGCTCTATTTTTCTTATATAATGGCCCTAAATTCAAGTGTCAACTCTAATGGCCAATAAAACATGAAAGAGTTATATAGTACCTGTGTTGCATTGACTGGAGCTGGGAAATGACAAAACCTGTTATCATTTAATATCATAGGGTGTCTAAGTTAATTTATTTTTCCCCAATAATAATAATAAAAAAAATAAGATCTGTGGTAGATCTGGTAATCTATTTATAAAATTCATAAAATTTGGTATACTGTGAGGGTTACTGGGTTAGACTGCAGGGCTGAATGGTTCTTACTGCATTTCTCTTAAAATGATGTAGTGGCCTAACCCTGCCATTCTCAAACCGTCTCTTATTTCAGCTCCACTGTCTCTACGTTTATAGGATTTTCTTTTCATCTCTCTATCTCTCGTAAGATCCAATATTTCATCTATTCACTTCTTCTCCCCCTCCCCCTCTACTTGCTTCCTAAGTCTCAATGACCTCGGGCTCCCTGCAGCAGATTATCACACATCTAAGAAGCCCATTTCAAACTGTTCCTTTACTCCAGTTTGCTGCCGTAGAGTATTAGTAAATCTATTGAGTTCTTGATGGCTAAAATTATCCCTACTCCTCAATCACTTTTGGGTTAAAAAAACAAACAAAAAACATGTTTTCATGTACCGCAATGATACTCTGGGATTTGTTGTTAAATTACAATAATGCATGAGGCCAAAGATAGCGGGCTGTTGTTTAGAAACCCTGTAATTGAAGGCTACCATGGAGGATGCACATATACTTGGCTGATCATTGCCAGCCCTAAATGTTCCAGACTCCCACTTTTTCAAAAAGCAGGCTGCCAGTTCGATCAGAGCCCAATTATAGCAATTGCCCAGATATTTATGAGAGAAGAGAAGGATGGAAAAGAAAAAAAACAGAAATTTCAAGCCTTGATGAGGAAAGATCAAAAAGAGAACGTGGCAACAACACATGTCAGATACAAATAAGAAAATAAAGTGATAATGATGCACCAGGGAATATATTGTACTGTATTGATATCCCTGAGGTCTGGGAAAAAGAAGCTGTAATGTCGATTTCCAAACATACATTCAGGCATCTTTTTTCTTCCTTTACCTTTTGCAATGTCAGGGTCAGTGTTAACTGCTCCTGAAAAACCAACCTTTGAACTCATGTTTCACTCTAGCATTTCTTTATCTGCTCCAAACCTATGTAGTGAATTTTGTTTCACTATCATTTTAGGCAAAGAAAACTACCTATATTATGCTTTTTTAAAAACCCTTTCAAAGTCTCCAATTGGCAAATTTATGTGAAATGATGCTTTCAGCACTACATTTGTATTAATTTATTAAGAAATCAATTTATTTCCTTTACCTTGAAGAAAACTACTTGCCTTCAAAGTGAAGCTGCCTTTCTTTCATGACTTTGCCTTATCATACCACTACTGAGGACCGAACAAAGTCTGAGACCATTCAAGGCCAAAAAAAATATTTCCACAACTTGTCCTCCTGTGCAGATTAGCTGCCATAAGAGCCACGTTGTACGTCAGATTGATGAGGGAATAGCAGTAGCCTATAACTAAGTTAGAATCTCAGAAAAGTTTATTTTTTATGATGCACCTTTTTTTAGAGATGTTTTCTTCTCTCGCAAAACCTGTTTCAGCTCTAGGAAAACCCTCACCGCCAGTTCTTGAGCATATTTTTCTTGATTTTATGTTTTACATGTTTTTGTCATGCTCTTCATTCTGTTGTGCTTTACTTTGCTCCATGTTTCATAGTTTTATTGGTTTAATTCCTATTTTGTTGTAGTTTCTAGATTTATGTTCGTTCTCAGGTTTTTCTGTTGTTTTCCTCTATTGCCCTCTTGTGTGTGCACCTTTCCCCTTGGCTCCCTCGTTGTCTCCTTTCAAACCTGCTCCTTGTCAGCTCGTTAGCCCTGCCATTGTCTCAGTCAGCTACATATACACTCCCTCTGCAGTCACTCCTTGTTGGTTCCTTGTTGTTGTTGCTCCTGCCATTGCTGTTGTCTGCTCACCTCATCTCTCCCTGGCTCCTTATGCGTGTTTCCCTGATGTCTCCATGGTTTCTGGTCTGTGTTACATTTTAACTGTGTCATGGTTTTTGGTTCTGTTTGTGCTTAACTTTGCTCCATGTTTCCTAGTTTTATTGGTTTAATTCCTATTTTGTTGTAGTTTCTAGATTTATGTTAGTTGTCAGGTTTTTCTGTTGTTTTCCTCTGTTGCCATCTTGTGTGAGTTCCTTTCCCCTTGGCTCCTTCGTTGTCTCCTTTCACACCTGCTCCTTGTCAGCTCGTTAGCCCTGCCTTTGTCTCAGTGAGCTACATTTACCTTCCTCTGAAGTCACTGCCTTGTTGGTTCCTTCTGTCATGTCTTGGTTGTGGTTTAGAGGGCCCAAATGCAGAGGCAGAGAGGCTCAGGTGATTTCTTGTAATTTTAATGATTAAAATAGTTAACAAAGGCAGGAATCCAAAAATCCAACTAAAAATGTAACACAGACCAGAACCATGGAGACATCAGGGGAAAACACGAACAAGGAGCCAGGGAGAGACGAGGTGAGCAGACAACAGCGATGACAGAGGACCAGCAACAACAAGGAGTGACTGCAGAGGGAGCGTATATGCAGCTGACTGAGACAATGGCACGGCTACCGTGCTGACAAGGAGCAGGTGTGTGAGGGAGACAACGCGGCAGCCAAGGGAAAATAAACACAAAGGAGGGGCAGCAACAGAGAGAAAACAACAGAAAGACCATGAGAACTCTACCATAAATCTAGAAACTACAACAAATAGGAATTAAACCAATAAACACTAGAAACATGGAGCAAAATAAAGCACAATAACCAAAACCATGACAGTTTTATGATATAACATTGTTAAAATATTCTTTTTAACCAAGATTTCTACACTCCTCTTACACATTATAGAATGAATGATCAAGGGGAGGCAGCACAAGCATTTTGAGTGAACAGTGCACAAGAGGAAACCAGAGGCAAAGGTCCATGTAATTACCCTTCCCGCTCCCCTGGCCGGGTGGTTTAATGAATGGTGGCCATCTCAAACTACTGTTTAAACCGTAAAGAGTGTGAGGGTGACAGGCTTGTCTCATATACAGCATGAAGTATGGGTCCATCTGTAAAATGATTCCAACCAAATGGGACCAAATCATCCTTCATGGCTGCTGAAAGAGGGAGCTGATGAGGAGCTATTTGGATAAATTAAGCATTTCTTTATAGGAGTAAATTAAGTGCCATTGAAATTGGATAACCTTATTTTAGGTTGTAGGGTACCAGCATGTTAGACTTTTTGTGATTTATGTTTTTATTGTTAACTTGTTCAATAAAAAACAAACAATAAAAAAAAAAAAACAGAGAAGCTTTGTCGATAAGGACTAAACAATAAGACTCCTTAGCACTGATTATCTGACAGAGAGAGGAAAACATGGGGTAAAAAAATAAGTGCCAGCACAATGAAATTCCCCTGGTTAAATTGAATTTCAATTCAATCCTGTTCTTGGCTATTTGTTGTGCTTTTAAAAGAGAATTCTACCTCTAAAAGTTCCAATAATCATACAGTTGTTATCATCAGGCAAAGAAAGCCAGAGTAAATACAGATGAATCTCTTAAGCTGTGCAGAATTACTGAAGGTATAATGGGAGTTTAGTTATCCCATCCACATTTCGTTAATCTGGAAAGGACCACAACTGATTTTTTGAGGGTTACATTTAAGTGCTGTGTTATTGCATTATTTGCACAAGATTGAGGGGTTTCTTAGTGTCGAGTGTTTTATTGGACCCCCCCTGTGTTCCATATTCTTACTTCTCAAGAACTCTCAAATAATGAGTTACTCCCTCTCATTGACAGGTCCGTTTTGGAAAGAGTACAGTGTTAAGGTGCATTGTTGAAGGATTGTAGTATAATAATCATCATCACCAAAAGTATAATATTCTAAACACCTGTGTATCCGGTATGGCTGTAATTTATGTCCAAACAACATCTATATTTGCTTGAAAAGTGAAAGGTGAAAAGCGACGTAATTTTCAGATTGTTAAAGGAGAAGTCCGGACATATTCAAATTCAAAAATAAAACCAAAACTCTTATTTTTTCCACTTTTACCCAATGTATTTTAACATCCAGCTGCCACAGCGCGTAAATGCGGCATTGTCACAGTTTCACCTATAGCTCTAATTGTGAATTTAAATGGTGAAGTCACTCTGTGTATCTCCTTCAATAATTGTTGTTGATTGCATTTGTGTCTCTGTGCGTTCGCATTGATTTATTTTGTAAAGCGGGTGAATGGCGCTAGGTTTACCGCACCGTGACGTCACCGCCGGAAGATGTCAGGAGTGAGGCGTTACTATATTTGGACAAAAATGGCCGCTCCCAGACTCGGGGATTGCGACGAAAATGATTATATTCATTTTTTTACTTATTAAAGCTAAATTAATTAAATCACTGTGAATGTATTAGTTTTAGGTATAGATAATTATCCATGGATCATTCCTTGCTGACCGGACGTCTCCTTTAAAAAGAAATTGAAAACTGGTTTTGCAATGTCTTTTCAACATCTGTTATTGGACTAAATTGGCACAACATCAGACCGACCAAACACAGCCCAATTTGCAAGAAGGATTTTTGAACTAAATCAAGACTATGACAGACCAACCAGAATAGCCTAAAACCATCGTCTACATGTCATCTTGCATTTAGGATAGATAGATAGGATAGATAAAGATTATTTGGGATCAAGTGCTATATTGTGGTAGCTCCAAGTAAAGTCGCTTCTGCTTTAGGAGTTAGTAGAGGTGAATCTGACATCTAATGCCTCTGTTGAGGCTTTCTGGGTGTGTCGCACCAGGAGGACACTGGAAACTGGGTCTATCCAGAAAAGCTAAAGTAGTTTTTTTCTGACCAGGGTGTGGCTTTGGATTCTTAGTTTTTCTGATTGGAGTTTTGTTTTTGGACCAGTTGACTCTGTGACCCAGATGGAGAGATGTAGTTTTCAAAAGATAAAGGAAAACAAACTATCAAAATGCACCTTGGAATATGTATCACCTACCCCGACCCCATTAAATCCTAAAAAAAATTTATGTAATTAAGCCATTTTCTTTCTCTCTATGCAAACTCTTAGCTAACCAAATTATACTGCCAAGCAAGGATTAATGATAAATAATTTAAACAGAGCCGGTTCTACAACATCAGGAAGGCTAAAGGATCTAAAAATACATGCCTTATGTCCTAAACAAAAAAAATAAAAATAAAGTCTATCGGAAGGTAAATCATTAACTGTAATCTAAACAGTCTGTAAAGCGATATTACATAGCAATTTGTAAAACCTTTGAACTCACCGAGAGACATTACTTACAAACCAAGAAATTATGGCACTGTCGCAACTTCTTAGAGCACTTTTCGGATTCATCTGGGAAGTCTCAAAGTAACCAGGAACGGCCTCCAAACAACAGCCCACCCCGATTGGCTTAGTAATTTACTGAACACTGAAAATGAGGCAGCGAAAATGGCTTCCATTGGAGAGCTTCACGACTATAATCTATTTTTAATAGATTTAATAGAGGCAACAAACACTTCAATGGAAAGAAAACATCTTGCCGGTCATTAAGACCTTTTTTTTTTAAAGTTTACATTTACAAGACAAACAAGTCTGTGCATTCAGCTGATGTATGAAATGTCCACAAACTGAACTACAATAAAGCTTTTACCAATGCAACTAAAAATGGAAAATGTGTTGTATATAATAAGTGAAGCCTTATTTGGTTGTAGACTGTTGTTAATCGTTTGTGCATGTGGTCTCTTTCTGGAGAATAGGAAGCCCCAATTAAGAGATGGGACACTGGATATTGTGTCTTTATTTCCTCCAAGTCTTCTGGCTTCTTTATCATTTTTTGCCTTTTTATTGGCTTGGTCAGTTGATGGGACTGTATTTGGGACAAATGGCAACTGTCAAACCAGACCTCAGAGTCAACTGGGCTTTGGGGTTGACTATCAAAGAGGTCTATTGTATATCTGGAATGGAGTCATCTAGAGGTCCTGACCATCCTGTTGACTTTTCCTAATAAAGCCCATTAGGGTCACTGTCTTCATGCTTACAAACAAGAAACCCTCAGTGGCTCACAATACGGTCACAGAGTCGACTCCAACAGAGAGCTTCCTCTATGATCCAGTCAGGGAGTTCATAGCAAACTTCCTAGCAATTTATTATCTAAATGAGAAGAGCACACAGGGATTTTTCTTTTTTCCACTTGTCACTGCTCATGAAGAGTAATGAGCTCCTAGACTTTGATCGCCATGGTGTGACATGTTTTCCGATGCTTGTTCACTCAAAGTATGCCGCTGTGATTTGTTTGTATTGAATTACAAATGACGAGCTGGCAGAGCACTGTATTTTCCTCAATAAGAAAGGTTTCTCACGCTGTGCCAAATTTGCCCTTTAGTCCAATGAGCTGTATCTAGCAGCTGCCAAGTTGTGCTCTTAATGTACTCTTATGTACAGAGGAGGAATGCAGGAATTTGCCTTATTTCCTGCTCGGCATATTTATTCCCCCAGTGTGGCGTAATTCTTTATGTACTGCAAATTAACACTCTTTACCTCTCCCCAACACTGATTTATGAATGAATGGAGATCTTTAAAATATATTCAAAGTTTAGTAAAACTTGAGGTCTTTCGGACAGATTTAAAATGCAGATAATCGGCTGGCACATATAAGCCCTTTGTTCATGGCCTTTCAGGCTGTATGATAAAGTATCAAGCTCTGGACTGGTGTCTCATCCAGAGCCACTAGCTGCGTCACATTATGGTGGTGAACAAGATAGATATAAATCTCCCACTTAATTGGATATGTTGATGACATTGGTCAAAATGTTGAGGAGGTGGTCATTTATCTTTTAGAATATTTTGTTTGCCTTAGAAATCTGTGCATTTTCTGCACCATTGACTTTCATTAGGAAACCTCTGTTGTCAAGAGTTAATTTAAGTTGCATTTTTTATGTAATTTCATAGTGATTAAAATGGCTTCAAAACTGCAGATTTTCCTTCATTGATAAAAAAAAAAACTTACCAAGGGACGTAAAACTTTCAGACATTGCTTAAGGTATTTAAAAAAGTCCAAGGCTAGGATATTAGATATCCCAATAACTCTTTTTTTTTTAACAAACAAACAAAAAAAATACAATCAAATGACTCTAACTGCTAAAACAAATGCTGTAAGTGATTAAAAATGGAAAAAAAGCAACAACAAAAAACAACTCATTAAGATACGTTTTTCCCCCAGTGGGCTCAAAGTGATAATAGTATTATTTGAAAAGAAAATTAAAAAGAAAGATGTGGATACAGACCATTTTGCTATCAAATTGACAATGGTGGAGATTTTATAATAAGATTCATTCCAGCTCAGATATTAAGACTGGTAAGATTTAGTTGGAGGGAAAAGTTATTGCCTGTTATCCAGAAGGTTTAAATGTAAAAAAAAAAAAAAAAAAAGAGCAAACATATTTACCTTAATGAACAGAGCTTAATTTAAGGTGTGAAGCTATTTGGATGTGCAATTCAGCAGATAATGCATGCAAACTATTTCTTTTGCATATCTGCCTTCATAAATATACAATCATAATCTTTTTTTATCATTAATTTGGCCTTTAGGTATTGGTATTAATTTTATAATGGTGCAGACAGGAAATGGGATTAGAGAGAAAGGGAAGACATGCGAGAAAGATCAACATGCCAGGACTCCAACTGCGAAGACGACCAAAGCCTCTATGCAGGGGTCGCCACGTCCCGCAGGTCATATTTTAACAGCTCATGGTACACACAAATTCAACTTCACCAGGTGCTGTAATAGTATATAATTAATAATATAATATTTTATATTTATATTCAATTTTAAATATTTACATCAGTTTTAATTATTTACTTTTGTTTGTAGCCATTCAGGTACCTTTTTGTAAAGTAGGCGATAAATAATATCCTTATCATTGTTATTTTTCAATTACTACCATTATATAGCCTGGGTGCCAGTCCGATCTTAGTCCCGCCTGGCACAAGGTTTGAGTTCGGGAAGTTCGGCTGGCTCTGCTCCCATAGTTAGCGGGCCAGTATTAAAGCCCACTGTCAGGCCGCTCCAAACAGATCAAATTGTCCAGAGGCGGGAGAAACTTTATTGCTCACGATGATGGACAGATATGTTTAAAAGTAACGTTATCAACCACGCGACCAAAGCGCGCTTTGGGTGACAAATATAATGGCTGCCGCTGGAGAGTTGGGTAGTAGAATTCTGCTATTGGGTCTCGTTCTAGAAGTATCGACAACAAATTAATTTTAAAAAGAGGAACAGAAAACGCGATCAAGTCTCATCTTCTTATTCTAGGCCGCGAAGCTGCGCGCTTTTGATTTTTGCTGACAACAACTATGCGTAGCAACGCTCACGTCCACTTGCCTCCGTTGCTCTTATTGGTTGTAGGTCTATCCAATTGAGTGCAGAGGCATTTTTTTTTTCCTGGTTAAGTTCAAGAGCTCACGCCCCATAATCACAGCTCTATGGAGCAGTATCAGACTCATATTCTGACTAGAATAGGAGTCGGACTACGTCAGGCTAACCATTATAACTAAGGGTGGTGCAAAATAATGCGTCATGTGACGATGCATCGCAATTCTAATTTTGTGATCTACTGCATCGATTCTTGATGCCAAGAATCGATTATTAAAAAAAAGAACAAATAAAATACATGAATGGTTGGCGCACATCAGCCAAATCAAGGTGGAATACTTCCAGTCCAGCAGATGTAAGCTGTTGGATGTGTTGGCGCCTCGCTGGCTTTATGTCACTAGCATTTCACGGCCGCGGGATACTGCTTAACGCAGTCATTTGTAAACAAAACATGGAGTACACTGAGAAAATTCGCCCCCCTTGGACTCCCTCCATCACATTTAAAGTCAGATGCTTGGATGCATTCTGGCTTTAAAACAAAGAAGGTAAAAATGAAATGATATGATGCACGTAATTTGCAAATGGACCACTGAGGCCATGTAAACGGCACTGATTATCCTTATTTTGTTATTTTAAGTTTGATGAATCCTATCTGATCTTTTTGTCATTGTGTCCACGTCAGTAATAGAAGTAATATTTCTGTCAGTATTTGTTTTCATGGCAACACCTCCAAAAGTCGTTTCAATAAATACAGCTATGTATGAAGATTCAGTTGCTTTCAGTTATGTATCAATTGAGGACACTATCCAGATCACACCCAGCCAGTCAGCCACTGGTAAGGGCTGTATCTTTTCTTACAGTGTTCAGTGAAAATATCGCGCAATGCATCGCAATATTTCAAGTATCGTTATGCATCGTTGATAGAATTGCATCGTGGCATGTAACGATGACTTGAATTGATTAATGACCTCTTTGCCAATACCCACCCCTCTAATTATAACCTTGATTTCTATGGCTTAGAATGTCATCTTTCTTTTGTGACCTCTCTCAACCTATCCGTCTGGCATGCAATTTGCCCTTTTAAATTGAGTGGATCTGAATTGCTTACATGCCTTAACTTTTTGCTTTTATCTCTGTACTGTAGACTGCTGGCAACACGCCTACTTACTGCAGGTGGAATATTATTTTGCTCACACAATTTGGTGCTCCTTATTCGTAATCTTTAAGGGTAGGGTATGTTTTTTGTTGTTTTTGGTTGGCGATTTTTTTTGAAAAATGTCTCACAATTGCTGATTGCTGCCATTTTAGGTGAAATATTTTTATGAGAAGATTTAGAAAATGTTGCAACTTTCTTTTTTACTTAAATATATATCACTTAAAATTCAACAGTTAGGCTCAACCGCCTCTTTATCTGTTTTTATTTTGAAATATTTACAGCATCCTCTGTGCTAAAGGCTGTTCAGAAGCAGCTTATAGTTGAGGCAACATTTCAGCTCTGAGCTGTACTTTATGCAAATTACCAGGCAAAAATCAAAACATTTCTGACAAAAAATATCACCCTGAAGCCATAACTTTGATAGTGAGCTATGAAACACCACACTGCTTCTATCCATCTTCACAAGGATTTAAAGCAGAAGTTTACCTCCTGCTGTCTTCTTTTTCCTCATGTCTCCATTCTGACTCAACTCTCTGTGAGAGAGACTGAAGGAAAAATGTATCTATACAAGAAGAACCATAAGTGGTTTAATGCCTGGATAGGCAGTAAGATTTAGTTAGGTAGGGTCAGACCGCTGCTGGCATAAAGATATATCAGGAGCGTGGTCATTTCAGAGACTATATTCTATGGTTGGGAGCTGCCTCTGGGCAGAATCCCCTTTGGCCAATCAGCTCACCTCTGCCTGAAGGTAGACCTGGGTTCTTTGTCTGCTGTGCTCCTAGAACTCCTCAGCAGTCTGTCAATCACACGCTGTGTTGCTTGACCGGCTGGCAGTCTTGCCATTGCAATAGAAATCCCAGCAGACCTCAGCTGTCAAGAACAGAAGCTCTAAAGCACATAAAGAATGAGCTCTGCCTTATTCTCAGTAGTCTTGGTTGGTTGAGCATATCAAGACTTCCCCTTTAATTGATAAATACATTGAAGTTGTTGGAATATAATTAGGTTTTCTGATTACCTGAAAGAAAAACACATTTTCTAAGGGATAATGTAAATGTATTATTTTTTGTGGATTGTTGCCAACCTTTCCGAATCAGTTCTGGTGTCTTAAATTTTAGTTGCCCACTTTGTCTAAATCTTTTTTCTTTCTGTTTTCCTCCAGGTCATCCTGATCCTGACCAAGTATTACCATGCTGACTCCACCAAGGTGCTGGAGAGTTCACTGTGGAGGTAGGTTATAAACTCTTTCGCCACCTTTTGCTCCCCGCCGAGCGTCTTTGTCGGGGTTTATCAGCAAAGGCAGTCCCTTTTTACATGGGGGTCAGTCTTTGTTATCTCTGCCAAATGCCTGCTTGAAGGAGACAAGGGCGAGACGGAGCACCCTGACGGACAAAACATCAGCAGGCAGCTAAAGCTAAAGTAAGGGAGCGGAAAGAGTGATGCTAACAGGCTTTAGTGGACATCTGTTTGGACAGATACCATATCAGCGTGGCACAGGGCACGATAGACACCGGCAGCGACAGGAACCGGGTCAGGTCTCGCTGGCAGAGCTTCCTCTGTTTAGCAAAGCTGCTGATTACCAACACACTTCTCACATTTCTTTGCTTTAAGGCAGCAGAAAGCCTGTTTCATTGATTCTCTTCCCTTTGACATGAATTATATCCTGTCTTTCTACATACACCCATGGACCAAAGTATTGATACCCCTCATTTAATCAAAGAAAAAATTAACACAATTGTCACACAAATAACATGAAAATTACAAAAAAATAATAATACATAAATATTCTATTAAAATGAACAAATCAAAGTCAGACATGGCTTCTCAACTATGATTTAAAAGAATTACTTTTAAGAATAAACTCATGAAACAGGCCTAGACAAAATGATGATACCAGATTAACTCATATCTTGTTGCACAACCGTTTGAGGCAATAACTCCAATCAAACGATTACAGTAACAGTCAAGTCAGATTTCTGCACCTCTTAGTAGGTATTTGACTCACTTCACATCATCAAATTGCTAAAGTTGTCACAGGTTTGAAGAAAAGAGCATATTTTACACTGTTCAAAAAGATAAAGGGATACAACACATTGTAACTTCAATTAAATGAATCTTCTGTGAAATCAAACTTTCCACTTAGGAAGCAACACTGATTGACAATCAATTTCACATGCTGTTGTGCAAATAGAATAGACAGCAGATGGAAGTTAATGGCAATTAGCAAGACACACTCACTGAAGGAGTGGTTATGCAGGTGAGGACCACAGACCACTTCTCAGTACCTATGCTTTTTTGGCTGATGTTTCGGTCCCTTCTGAATGTCGATGGTGCTTTCAAACTCGTGGCAGCATTAGATGGACTCTGCAACCCCCCATAAGTGGCACAGGTAGGTGGCAACTCATTCAGGATGGCACATCAATGGGAGCTGAGGCATGGCGGTTTGCTGTGTCTGTCAGCTTAGTGTGCAGAGGCCAGAAAATAAATATATATATACATATATCGGGTCACATTGTGTTCAGTCTTTTCTGTGGGTACCATGATTTTTGTGCAGGCCTGTTTCATGCATTCATCTAAAAAAATTATTTACTTGCATGATCGAAAAGCAATGTCTGTTGTTCTTGTCGTGTGTATTTTCATATACTATTTATTTATTCCTTTTGCAAAATACAGGTTATTTCTGTTATAATTGTGAGTTCTTCTTTCATGAAACAACAGTTTTATCCTTGTGTATGTATCCCCATGTTTCACTCTACATCTGCCTCTACATCTGCTTTCCACAAGTTATTTAGGCTTCTTCAATACCAAGCAGTACCAAAAGGTTGAATTGTATTTAAATATCCAAATGAAAAGCATTAGACACCGTAGAGAGCAGTCATGAAAACTGCTTAGGATGGACTGTCTAGAAAGTATTCAGACATTGCAAAGCGTGTCTGACGGTGAGGCTTAATTCATGCCATTCACCTCGCAGAGGACTGCGTGACTTCAAAGCTTTCTCCTCTCATTAGCTCTGAGTGCCAATCTCCCTGGAGGACAGTTATGAATAATGTACATATTTTTCCTCCATCCGTGTTGATGTTTTAATTGTTGCAGCCTATGAATAGTGCTGCGATTCTAAAACTCGGACAGCTTGCTGGTGTAAGTAAAAAATGCAGCAAATGGTGGAGTTTTGTCTGAATCTTAATTGGCAATAACATGGGTTGGCCATCTGCCTGTTGGCTTCATTGTCAAAGTGCAGCAACTATCATTAAACTGGCATGTTTTTTTGTCCAGAGGTCCGGTGCAGCCGTCTTCCCATCTGTTCAAATGTTGTGTATTGGATGTCTTTTACTTCCTGTGTAGCTGTCAGTTTTGGCAAGGCAGATAGACGGCCACAGTCAACTGGCCTTCGGGCTTTGAAGTCTCTGTAGGATCAAACAAGAAAGATAGTAGAGGATGAATGGCTCTGCCATCTTGGACTGTCAGGTGGCGGGAAATCAACATGCCAGGTTACCACCAAGGGGGAATTTAACAACTCCCTTAGGAGAAAGGTGTCCATGATGGTTGAGGTGAGACCATAATGATAAATTCAACAGACATCAACTTGACTTAAAGGGGTCATAGAATGCAAAACCGAGTTTCCATTGTCATAGATCAATAATGATAGTTCAGTGGGTGAAATGGACTTACAGAGAAGTTCAAACCCCATCAACACCTCCTTTCTCTGCAAATCTCACAATTCTAACTTCCACCATTTAGACGAATTCAGACGAAACACCAAATTAACATCAATTCGGGGATGTTGCCTTATTTGGTTGTGGTCTTTACTTTTGTCATGCCATACAGACCAGCCCACTGGTTCAGTATCGTAAATAAGAGTGTTCCAGGCTGCATGGAGGAAGGGGAAAATTTTCACAGTCGTACCAAGGATCTGAAGACTTGACAGGCATGGATTATTTTTGTTTATGAGAAGATTTCTGCAAAGTTTGATGCTCAGCTGTTCATTTGCTCCAAGCATTTTACCGAAGACAGCTTTCAAAACCTTGGACAGTTCAAAGCAGGATTTGCTAAACTTCTTTTGCTGAAACAAGGGGCTGTAAGGATAGCTGTTGATAGCAATGCTAGCATATCTATGGTGACCAGATATGGGTTTCTGAAAGGGAGGACACTTCTTTGGGGGGGGCTGCTGGGCCGCTGACTAGACCGGACCGGACATTTCAACTGAGCCGTGAGCTCTGGGGCTGATCCGCGAACCCCGGCGGCCGGGGATGGAGCCACCGAACCCGACCCGGTGACGGTATGCCTTCCCCTGCGAGCAGGCAGGGAGAAGGCCAGAACTGCGGCTACCAACACCGGGTCGGGTTTGGTCACTCCGTCCCCCGCTGGCCCCCTCCCCCCCGTCCACAGAATTTCCCTGAGCAGCACCACAGCTGGCGGCTTTTTTTTTTGACCAAACTCCCAGACGGTTTTGAAATTCGATTTTGAAAAAAGGGCGTCTGGTCACCCTACCATATCAACAATTTGATGTTTCACCGCAGTGAGTGCTTGTTGCCATGATGCATCTTTTTGCTCAGCAGCTTCGCCTCGTTGTAAACCAACTCCAATCAGCTCACAGCTCATGCTAAATATTCATTAAAAGGAAGAAAACCTGTCGTTTCATTCTAAGGCTTTTAACCTGGCATGCATTGGGGCTCATAGAACAGCAAATATGATATTTTCTGCCCAACCAATGTTACAAACCCTATTCAGAGACCTTAAGGACCAGCATCAAATACCCTATTGAATTATTCTATGACCCCTTTGAAATATTATGAAGTAAGTACTTAAAACTTTCTGTTGGGAGTTTTAGCTGGAATGCAAAAAGTCACCATTACTCCAGGAGTAATGTGCCTCTAAAATGGCGACCTTGGCGGAAGGGATCATTAAGGGAATTAACATAATACCACTACCTCCTGGACTTAAGGCAACTCGTTTGTTTCCTTTCTTTCTCTAGAATTGAACTGATTACTCCAGGTGTTCCTTACCTCAGTAACCATGACGACAGTAGGAAGACACACCTGGATGATCTTGAGTTTTCCTATTTTTTCCCCACACCTTGGCTAGGGAAATGCTGAATATTTATGTTAAGCATGTGTAATATTACAGCTTTAGTGATGTGGCATTGTAATGCTTAAGTTTTCAGACAGATGCACTGAAAATAAAGCATAAAGCATGAAACACACAAAAAAGATATGCATTAAGTGTACAGGGCGTCATAATTCAAATTGAATTCAGATTCTAAAATACTGTTGCATTAATCCCAAAAGGGAAATTTAGGAAATTTTTATAGGAAACCATTTGATGCAAAAAATTAAATAAAAATAAGTAAGTCCGATTTACTTAAATAAATATATTTTCCCTTGAGCACATAAGTGAGATAATGTTCCTATGGAATAAGTGCCTTAACATTAAAATAAAGACAAACAATTGTTTATTTTAAAAGCACAATATTTGATTATCTTTCTAGCAGCAGGTCATCTTATGTATCACTCAAATTAAGGGCAAATACAATACTTTTAAGATTCTTTTCTTATTTTTAGATTACTTTTTGCAGTGTTTTACACAATCAACATCAGCCACCAATGTGGAGATTCATAGTCAAAATATATGACTGGGTCTCTTTGAAATCTAAGTCTGATAGTGATATAAATAATTTCTAAGCTCAGGTTTATATTTCTTGGCTCTCCCTGCGAAAGGTAAGAAATTTAGGAAGGAGCTCTTATATAGAGCGATTTAAAAAGAAGATCCCCACCCCAGTTCCCTATAATTTTTGCTGAGTCGGCAACCACTTGCCATGACTGGATAGTTTATTGCCCTACAACTCTTGTCTGCTCTCCTTTTTATATTTTAAGGTTATGATAATTCAGTCCTTTTCTGTTCTTAGATGATCATTTACATAGAAATAGATGTAGCTAATAAACATCAGAACCATTGTGTGTTTCTACACCTTGTACTCCTCTGGGATAATTAAATCAGAATCTACCTCATATCATAACATTCTTGGTGAGGAGACTTGACTTGTGCCTTTATTTCAGATCAGTTCTGATGAAGCTTCGGGTTAAATGAATAAAAGGAGGTTTTGTGGATGAGACACGGATGTAAGGATTTGCTACTGCTTTAGCAAACAGTTCTGACTGCAGGGTGACAAAGCTCATCTCCAGGCTGCTGCTCCAGAAGGAGCAGAGATAGACTGAGTAAACCTTTTTTTATCCTCATACTGAAAGGAGCGGATGTGCTCCTAAATCTTTATTTTTTACCCTTTAAGTCCCCAGCTCAAGTGTTTCATATTTCCACATGATGTATAAAGGTTTAAATGCAAGACTGGGTAAATTCTGCAGATCTAATAGGCTTCCAGACTTCTTGAAGTCCTGATATACACTATAGTCTCAAAAGAAGAAGTTTTACCAAGTGATACTGTCTTACTGCACTAGCAGATCATTGCACTTATTTTGAAAATAATCTTAACAAACTAAGAACTGCAGGAACAAATTAGAATTTGACACTTTTTGTATCATTTTTTCGTAACAGCTTAATCTTAAGATGTATCAGATGGTCTCACAACACATTTTTACTCCCAGCTTGTCAAATACACTTGGTCAAAGCTTCATGTGAGTCATACTGACATTACCGGGGTTACGCCTACCATTGCAATGTGGGGGTGATGTATAGTTTAGGACCCAAATGCAGAGATGAGGGAGGCAGAGATGAAATCTGGCAGGTTTAATAAAATAAAGGGCAACAGAAAGAAAATCCAAGAACAAAATACTAGAAAACCAGGGCAAAAACATGGGGAAAAGACTCACGAGGAGCCAAGCAATGACAAGGAACAAGCAAACAGTAACTGAAAAGGAACATACCCGTTTTTAAACCATATTTTGCTGGAACAGCTGCAGGTCTTTTAGAGTATATCTCCTCCAGCTTTGCACATCTAGAGACTAAATCTTTTCCCATTATCTTTCCAGGGTTACTCAGGCTCAGCCAGATCAGATAGCCGGTCTGTGGGCATTGATTTTTTTTAAGTCCTGCTACAAATTCTTAATCAGAGTCACTGTAAAACATTTAATTGTAGCTTTAACTGTTGAGTGTGATCACCATACTGTCTTCCTAATTGTCCTGATGCAGAATCTGACAGTTTTATGACCAGATTCTCTTTAGTTAATGGTGCAATTTCTTAGTACTTTTTAAAGGAATAGTACACACCTTGAACATGATTA